>MVGT01003541.1:39556-201898 GCA_002174775.1 Macleaya cordata
AGAGACATATCCAAACAAAGCCAATATGGCGAGGATGTTTGTCTAGCAGACAGTGCTACGACCCATACAATCCTGCGTGATAGTAAATTTTTCACGAGCTTGAGTATGTTCAAGGCTTGCGTGTCTACTATCACTGGTACGACCAGTTTGATTGAGGGCTCTGGTAGAGCTAGTATTATCCTCCCGGGTGGTACAATACTTGATATTGACGATGCTTTGTATTCCTCCAGATCCAGGAGAGATCTATTGAGCTTTAAAGACATACGTCGTAATGGGTACCACCTTGAGACAATGAATGTGCATGATATCGAATACTTGTGTATTACCTCCACTATCTCACACCAGAAGCGTATATTAGAGAAGTTCCCAGCTCTCTCCTCTGGTTTGTATCATATGATAATAAGAAGGGTTGAATCTTATGCCGTCTTGAACTAGAAGTTCAATGACCCGAAAGCGTTTATGCTTTGGCGTGACCGACTTGGTCACCCAGGTTCTACCATGATGAGTAGAATAATTCAAAACACGCAGGGACATTCATTACAGAACAGGAAGATTCTGATGTCCGAAGATTATGCTTGTGCAGCGTGTTCCCTGGGTAAATTGGTGCTTAAACCATCTTTAACTAAGGTCATAGTTGAATCCCCAGCTTTTCTGCGATGAATTCAGGGAGATATTTGTGGGCCTATCCATCCCCAATGTGGACCATTCCGATATTTTATGGTCTTGGTGGATGCTTCTACGAGGTGGTCGTATGTTTGCCTATTATCCACTCGCAATGTTGCCTTTGCATGTTTGCTCGCTCAGTTTATACGATTACGTGCACATTTCCTTGAATTCCCCATCAAGTCTATCCGTCTTGATGGAGCTGCCGAGTTTACATCTCGAGCTTTTGACGCTTATTGCCAAGCAGTTGGCATCGACGTAGAGCATCATGTTGCTCACGTTCATACACAAAATGGTCTAGCATAATCATTTGTGAAGCGTCTTCAGCTTATTGCTCGGCCTATGCTTATGAGCATTAAGCTACCAGTTGCAGCCTGGGGACATGCCATTTTACATGCAGCTGCATTGGTTCGGATTCGTCCGACTGCATATCACTTGTATTCTCCTATGCATCTTGTTATGGGTCACCAACCAAACATTTCACACTTGTGTGTATTTGGTTGTGCTGTGCAAGTTCCTATTGCCCCTACGCGACGCACCAAGTTTGGTCCTCAGCGTCGGTTAGGAATATATGTTAGCTTTGATTCACCTTCTATTACTCGTTATCTTGAGCCAATGACAGGTGATGTTTTTACCGCCCGTTTTGCGGACTGTCATTTTGATGAGACAGTCTTCCCATCATTAGGGGGAGACAATCTGTCGTCAGTAGAATGGCATGATTCGTCGTCAGAAGAATGACATGCGATTTCCTGGATCACACCATCCATGTCTCATCTTGATCCTCGTACCAATGCCTGTGACATTGAGGTGCGGAAGATTATTCATCTTCAGGAAATTGCCAATGAAATGCCTGATGCATTTAATGACGCAGCTAAAGTAACCAAGTCATATATACCTACTGCAAATGCTCCAGCTAAACTTGATGTCCCGGAGAGACATGCTATAAGAGCTGATGTCTCGAGAGGACATGTGATCCCAGTAGGACAGATTGCAGTAAATGAGTCATCTAATGCACGCCAAAAGCGTGGGCGAACTCTTAGTTCGAAAGATTCTGTTCCCAGGAAGGGAAAATGCCAATCAATAAATGTCAATACTCCCGGAGAGAGTATCTTTGAACGATCCACATTCCCTGATGATATGCCTCTTGAAGAAGGCAAATCCCCAGGAGAGGGACTGGTACAATCCCCAAGAGAGGGAAATGAGGAAATCTCTATAAATTATGCATGTACCGGAGAAATGTGGAATCGCAATGAAATAATTGTTGACAATATTTTTTCCTTCTCAGTAGCTATTGACATCGTCACAGAGAACGATGATATTGAGCCACGCTCTATAGAGGAATGTCGACATAGAATTGATTGGGCAAAATGGAGAGAAGCTATCCAAGCAGAGTTGGCTTCCCTTGCAAAGCGTGAGGTGTTTGGACCGGTTGTACCAACACCCGCGAATGTGAACCCGGTGGGAAACAAATGAGTCTTTGCAAGAAAACGCAATGAGAAAAACGAGGTCGTTCGCTATAAGGCGCGACTCGTGGCACAAGGTTTTTCACAGAAACCTGGGATTGATATGAAGAGACATATTCTCCTGTTATGGATGCAATTACTTTCAGATATCTGATTAGTCTGGTAGTCTCAGAAAGACTCGACATGCATTTGATGGATGTGGTTACTGCATATCTGTACGGGAAATTAGATACAGATATTTATATGCGAGTTCTGGAAGGGTTATTTTTACCTGAGGGAAGACCACACCATTTGTATTCACTTCAGCTCAAAAGAACTTTGTATGGATTGAAATAATCTGGGCGGATGTGGTATAATCGCCTTAGTGAATACTTGACAAAGGAAGAATATGTAAACGATCCCATTTGCCCCTGCGTTTTTATAAAGAAATCAGAATCTGGATTTGCTATCATCGCTGTGTATGTCGATGATATCAACTTAATCGGGACTCCTGAAGAGCTCCGTAATGCTACTGAATGCCTGAAAAAGGAATTCGAGATGAAAGATCTCGGGAAAATGAAATTTTGTCTCGGCTTGCAGATCGAGCATAACTCAAGTGGAGTTTTAGTCCATCAAACAGCATATACTGAGAAGATCTTGAAGCTTTTTAACATATACAAAGCACACCCATTAAGTACCCCTATGGTTGTGAGATCTCTTGATATTGAGCAAGACCCTTTCCGACCAAAGGAAGAAGATGAAGCACTTCTTGGTCCTGAGGTACCATATTTAAGTGCAATCGGCGCATTAATGTACTTGGCCCAATGTACCAGACCAGACATTGCATTTGCTGTGAATCTGTTAGCCAGGTTCAGTTCTGCCCCGGCAAAGAGATATTGGACAGGTGTCAATCAGATTCTCCGTTATCTCTGTGGGACTACAGATATAGGATTATTCTATCAGAGAAACCCATCAAATGGCTCTCAGATAATGGGATACACTGATGCCGGATATCTCTTCGATCTCTACAAAGCTATCTCCCAATCTGGTTATGTTTTTACAAGTGGTGGTACTGTATTTTCTTGGCGATCCAACAAGCAAAGTCTTCCAGCCACATCTTCGAATCATTCGAAGATTATTGCATTGCATGAATCCAGCCGCGAATGTGTGTGGTTACAATCACTGATTGGACACATCAGAAGCTCTTGCGCTCTACCCTCTGTTACTGATGTTCCAACAGTTATTTTTGAAGACAATGCCGCTTGCATACACAAGTCAGAGAAGGCTACATCAAAGGTGATAGAACCAAGCATATTTCGCCGAAGTTATTTCATTCTCACCATCTTCAGGAGAACTGTAAGATTGATATCTAGCAGATACAATCCTGTAAGAATTTTGCTGATTTATTCACCAAGTCTCTGCCTACGGCAATATTCAGAAAGCTAGTTTATGGTATTGGCATGAGACGGATGTATCATCAAGCGGACTGACTTAAGTGCCTGCTCAATCAGGGGGAGTATACTAATGCCTTTTTCTGTCTGACTGGACCTTATCGCGCTTTACTCATTTTCCTTTGTCCAGGTTTGGTCCCTTTGGGTTTTCCTTGCCAAAGTTTTTAATGAGGCAGCTTATGCGAGTCCAGCACTCTTCTAGGTCTTTGTACTCTTTTCCTTAGCTCGGGTTTTGTCCCTCTGGGTTTTCCTGGCAAGTTTTTTAACGAGGTAATTATCTTAGAATGGTGGACATCTAAGGGGGAGTGTTATAACACGCTTGTGGTTAGGTGGCTGTTCCACCGCTCCACCGAATGCATGTCTATAGGTGTTACAACACCTTAAACCCTCCCATGCATACTTATCCCTATTCTCCTCATGTATATATAGAGGTTAGTTCCTCTTGTTACAAACCAAGTCTTGTACGAAAGTAAGTTAAGCTTATATTAATGTAAAGTTTGTTTTGTACTGAGATAATAAGTTGTATCAAGTGATGAGATGTATCAATGTGTTTATACGATCAGTGAATAAGATATATCCTCTTCCCACTTCTCTCGATATATCTTCGGTGTGCCGTAGAAATTATAACAATTGTTACGGGTTTATCCGAACTTTGAGACTCCTTCCCTTGGAGTGGGATGGATGGATCATAAGGAAAATTTAACTAACAACAAAATTAAATAAAATCTGTGCGATTTAACACTTTTACATCCAAAGGTATATGGGCAATCTCCAAATAGCAATAATTGATGTATATGTGCGTACGTTTAAATTTATTATTGAGGAGGGCTACTGCACCCCATTTAGAACACCCCATTGTACCCTCATATGCATAAATGATGAGGATGATTTACTCAATATGTATATTAGTATATCCAAAAATCATCTCATTCTCAAACTTGTAACCCCCCCAAAATCAGCCCTTAAAAATTGACAAGTTCAATGATCTTTTTTATCGTTCATTTTCAATAAACGTTTTATGGGGTTAAAAGTCATAAGAAAATGAACTGATTTTCGAATATAACGATCTACATAATGAAAAGAACATCTTCGATGAAATTTAGTTCTTGAATCATCTACATGTAGATCCACACGATCGGGGTGTTCTAAATGAGGGTGCAATAGCCCTCTTTAATATTTAGTAAAATCTCTTCATTAGTTCATTTCTTTTATCTTTACTAAGCAGGGAAAAAACCCTAAAAACTAATGCTCTAGTAAATGACGTACCTGTGAGTCTATGATCAAGGTTGCTGATGGTCGTGTCACTGTTATTTGTTGTCGTCAGTTTGTTGTTGTTACTCTCAGTTTGTTGTCTCTGTAAACACCCATTACCGTTGTGCGCAAAGGGTACTATAACTCCTTTCTTCTCTGAAGATGTAAGTAAAAAATTCTCACTGAGTATTTTGCTTCAATATACCCTGTTAAACTAAAACGAAGAAAGAAACACCTCTAAACATAGACTTCCATCTCTGATTTATTAATTTATTGTTCCACAGTTTAGTTTGTAATCTAATACTCATTTTGCTACAACTTTGAATTTTATCTTCTAAAGAATTGAAGGTTATTTTCATGATCCGTCTCCGATACGTGGCAAAATATTTATTGTTGAAAGTGTTATGGATGGCTCGATTTTTTGAGGAAAGTGCCGCGGTTTCGAAATCAACTTGATGGTTTTGAAACCAATTTGCAAAATTAAGGTCAGACTATATGGCTTTCAAAAGCAAACATGCTGCTTTCGAAAGCAACTTTGAGGTTACCAACAGATGTTGTTGCTTTTGAAAGCAACCTTGATGATTTCGAAAGCACATTGAGTAGAAAATATCAGAGTTGTTTGCTTTCAAAAGCAGTTTATAAAATTCACTATCATGAGTTTTAGCTTTCGAAAGCAAGACTGGTGCTTTCGAAAGCACCACCAAAATTATGGCAGTTTAGGTTACGGGAATTGTCATTTTGAGTCCCAATTGAATTGTAACTCTTTCTATTTCATGGGGAACCTTATGTATCTATAAATAAGGGTTCCGAAAAAGGTTTTTAGGTATCAGAGAATTGTGAGTTAGAGAGAGTTCTTGTGTGGTGCTTAACCGTTGTACTCTGATCGTTTGAATAAAAAGAAGTTAATCGTTGCTGCTCCGTGGACGTAGGCATCTTGCCGAACCAGGTAAATCTATGGTGCTCTTGTTTGTGTTCTTATTTTGTTTATTTTCGCTTTGTTGCTTTGTTAGATTTAATAGGGGAAATTTGGGTTTAGACCCTACTTTTTGACCGGTTTTAAAGTTTAGACCCTAATGTTGTTCAATTCTGAGTTTAAACCCTAACTTCATGATTTCCATCCAAATTCCATCAATCTCTTTTTTTGTTCCAATTTTACCCTCCATCTTTAGTTAGTCCCCACTATCAACCTAACAATTCGGACGCTGACAAGGTCCCTACTGAATTAAATATTTTGCATTCTTTTTATTTTAATTTTTTTTAAAACAAACAAAGGATTAAGCATAAATAACAAGATCATCTGAAGAAGCAGAGGACCCTAATAGAGCTACAATAGAGTTGTTTTAATTGTTTAACCAAGTTTGAAGCTGAATGCAACGTCTCCCAAACTAAGCTATCATTATTACATCAGCAGATTTTAAAAAATTACAGTAAACAAAGGATGGGATAGTGATATTAGTGGATTATAATTCATTACTTTCTTCTGACATATACCTTGGGTAACAGTTAGTAGCCTTCCAACTTATGAATCGTCCGGTTCTTCGACAAGAAAATTATAATTTGGGCCTAAGCCCATATGAACGATTTATCCTGTCTTAGAATGGGTGACAAATCAGAGTCAAGAGCAGAAGCGTATCTGTTTATAGGTATGCAAAAAGAGTTTGTGTTTACAGAGAAAAGTTACATTCCTAAGAATACTGCATAAGTTGACACCAGGATATAAAGCTGAGACACAAGAATTACGTTATTCAATTTTAGAATACATAGGGACTTTATCGTAGTGGGAGGGTTTCACAAGAACCCAATTGATCTTATTCTTGGAGGATGAGAATTCAGTCCCTGTAACTATGAAAATGTTAATTTATTTCGAGACAATGGTTAACTGTTGTGATAAGAGAAGAATCTTTGGATTCTAATCGAGTCTGGGATCTTGTAAAACTTTCATCTAATATTAAAACTATTGGATGAAGAGTTTACAAGGAACAAGAAATTCTGATTGACCGTTAAAGAGACTTGCTGTGACCACATCATTGGCAGTCTTGATTAATTTAACAGAATTTTCTTAGATCGCAAATAATGTTGATATTATCCTCCCAAGAGGCATATTGACATTGGCATTTGCAATCAAGCCAGATAAAGTTCATTACAGTAGGCCATGAGTACTTTGTACATTTATTACAGAAGTAGATGTCTCGAAGTTGATGCATCCGATTTAATTAGAAAATCAAGTTAGTTGATTTTAATTAAATATGGATGGGCTATGTATAAGATGTGGATAGTAAGTAATAGTGTTTCCATAGCTATATAGTAATGACATAATGATCATTTATAATGATACCTGAAATGTTATTAAGGTTTGGTTATCTAATGGACGTTAATGTAAAAGAACTTTTTGAGAAATTCTTTCATTCTAGTGATCAAGCCTTGCTAGATCAGCTAACTAGAGTATTAGTCTATCTCAAAACTGTAAGGGTCAATAATATACCGATTTTGTTTGGAATGCACTGTTCCATAGAAAATGTTTCTGTGGTATTACTCTTTTGGAATCTTTGTCATATAGACATTGATAAAGGAAGTAAATTGAAAGGCAGTTCCCTATGCTTATGTAATAGGAAGCCTCTCACATAAAGTGCAAGTGACAAAAATCAGATATTTGTCTTACAGGTGGGCTTAGTCAGCTAACATTTGTCGAGTTTTGGTACTGAGATTTATAGAGCTGTAAAGCATGACTTAGATAATCTCAGTTGGATTCGGAGTTACAAAATAGTCCAAATGTTAGTGTTATAATTGGTTGCATTAATTCTGACCTTGTGTCAGATTCAGATCTGGAAATTCTATTTCTAGATATCTTGGTGGATATCATCGAGTGGGAGAGTGTCTACCACGGATGCCAAAGACTTTGTTTAGGCGAGATGGTTAGCCAAGGTTGTATTTGTAAGAAACTTAGTAGAACCTCTACTCTAAAGCTCTGCTTGGTAGTTTTGATTCTCATGCTGATGAGAATACTTACAGATGAAGGTTTCATGCTGATGAAACAAGTGTCACATACGAATCTTATTCTCAGAAGATAAGTAGCTATTGTGACATTAAATTCTTTTAGTGCAAGTGGGAGATTGTTGGGGTTTATGCCCTAAAACAATTTAAATTGATAACATTGATAAATTATATTTATTAATAAGCATGATACTATATTATTACTTTATTCATATGATGGATTAAGTGTTGTTCACAAGATGATGTTGTAAGTAAATTATTTGTATGAAGTGTTCATACATGGAGAGATGTAATTTACTGGTTCCTTATATTCTTGTATAGTTCATAGTCAGTGATGAATCTGAACAATTCATCTGATAAGACTATAATACACTAGACTTCTATATTATAGGGTGATGTATCTCCATCACTAGAGTGGCGACTCTAAGTCAGTGTGTTGGTGTATTAAGAATACACTGAACAGGTCAGACAGAATACTTTTTATGTTATTGTCAGCACATAAAAAGATTCTGTAAAACTTGCTAATTGCAAATGTCCTAAATCCTGAGAGCATAGTATACCTTACAAGTTGGTTTCTACTCACTTTGATCTACCAAACAGTGAGGTCAGACAACGCAAACGTGATCCAATATTCTGGGTAGGTTGGGTGGTCGAAATCACTTAGTGGGATTACTTTGTGTCAATAAGGAATCCACACCAAAATGATATTCCCTTGAGAGCCTAATTAAGAGTATTAATTATTCTAGACTGCGCAGTGATCCTATAAAATATTTATTGGATTATTAGAATAATTATAATGGTCTGATATGGCAGGCAAGGACTAAGCTGACATTAATAGTTAATGTTACATTGGCGTATATTACGAATATCAGTTAAGTAGAGGGGCTATTTGCGGGTATTAGTGAATGAAGGGCTTCTGAATAATATTCATTTACTTGAGAGTATTCAGTTGCAGTTATTTAGTGGACTTAACTGCAATTAGATTTATTATTTGAGAATTATATGAGATATATGGACCTCAAAGTAATAAATCAAAAGTTTAAGTAAGTAGGGCCCATATGGACCTAACTTGGAGCTAAAGATATGGGAAGAGAGTCTTTCTCTATAAATAGAGATAATGTTTATAAGATAGCCCACCTTAACTTGTGTATCTAAAAACTCTCTCCCAATTTAGAATTCAAGTTATGAGCTTTATGGTTTTAGAAACCCAAAATTCGTAGTATATTCCCGTCAGAATTTAAAATCGCATTTTGAGGCTTTTTGGAGCAGAATTGGAGATTCGCTATTTCATGCAAAGTTGTAGAAAATTCGATTTTCTACAAAAAGCATATATCATGTAGGCAAATCGGATCAACAGTTAGAGAGTTATGGTCGAAATACAGTTGCTGTATATTTTCAGGTTTTCGACGATTGATCCAGAATGTGGGAGGGAGATCTGGGATTACATACAAGCGTTTAAACGGTATGTATCTGATCTTCAAGCTATTGTTTTAATTCATGAATCCTCATGTGATCCTGTAAAGGTAAAATAGTTATTTGTTTCTGCTGCACAATTTAATCTAGACCCTATTTTCCCCAACAACTTCTTCATAATACTTTTGGAAGGGAAAAAATGGTAGGTCCCACCTTGATACATAAGTATCTGGCATGGGTTTTGTAAAAGCATCGATTTAAAAATCATTATTCTTTATTAACTGCTATAGTCATCAATACTTCACTAATGCATCCCTACTGCTAGACTCGAATAACGTGGCATAGGCAGACTAAGCCATAGAACATAACTTGGCTTGATATCAGTACGGCCGGAGCGAAAGAACGTTCCAGACAAATAACTCAGGGTGGGTGCGATGTCCAGGGTACGACAGCATGCCATGACCATTGTGTACAGTACGGATGCGACAAGGAGGAAAGGTATTAAAACTCGACATAATTCGACCATCGAAATATTTCGGTTTGGACAATCACCGACAAGAAATTGAGCTTACATTGTCGGTTTGTATTAATTTTGACCGAAATTTAAATTTTTTGACATATTTCGGTGAACATCCTAAAATCCGAGAAAAATAGCTTAAAAAGTTGAAAATTTCGGTGATTATATTAGTGAAAATCAGGGATCTGCCCTAACAGGCCCTAAAAAATGAAAACAGAGAAAGGGAGATAAAAGAGAAAGAGAGGGTTGTCGGACATGCAACTTCCACCGACCTCTTTCGTGTAGACCTTCCGCCGACCTCTCCTTGTACAGACCAAACCTCTCAATCTCATATCTGATAAACTAACCTTTTTGATCGATGTTGTGATTATTATTTTTTTTAATAACATAGATACTAGACAGTTGTCTAATGGTGATGGATTTATAAGGAGGTGGGTATTATTAGGGTCTTAAGGTTTATAACATGGTGTTTGTATTTACTCTAGTGTTTTATTAAAAAAATTATATATAAAAGTTTATCAGAAATTAATTGTCTAATTATTGTTAATTATTATATTATTGTTAGAGATAAAGGTTTATAAAATGCTTTTTCTAATGTTTAAAATAAAATAACTATATTTGTTGCAATGTCTTGTTTAAATAAAATAAAAAATTCTATATCGAAATATTTTCATAAAATTGTAATTATTTCCACACTGGCTTAAATATTTCCACAAAATATTTCGGTTTCCAAGTAGACCGAAATTTAGACTGAAACCAAATTTAAAACCTTGCAAAGAGGAACGCGAGTGCAAGTAAGCTGGCACATATATGACGGACATATGCGGAGCCTAGGCGTCACATGGCCAGATGCATCATAGGGGGTCAGACCTAGCATCTTGATATAGGGCCATGAAGGATTGGCATAGGCCATTAAGGATTGGCACAAGCCGGAAGGCATGATGGAATGGCACAGTGAGTTGGCATTGTACATAACACATGGATGCGACACAACAGGAAGCAATGCGCATCAAGGATATGTCATTGGACTTTGGCATATGTGCGTAGATATGGGATTGTGTCACTAGCACAAGAAGGAGAAGCAACCAAGACGAGGCACGGAGCATACGTGACCATGGAACAATGCATGGCAAGAACTTGGTATTGTTGGCATATGCGCATGGCATGAGACCTTGCCATGGCACATGATAGGCACAGGGTTTATGTGCCAAAGCACTGGTGGCACATGGCACTAGTGGATATGCTGGGATTGGCATATCCATATTGACATGAGACTTTGTCAATATGTGCCATTAGCCAAATGACATGGGAAACAGATGCGTAGGAGCCTATTGGCACGATGATGGCACATGACGTGGACATATATACATGTGCTCGGGCACGCCCGGTCAGTCCACTGGTATATGCGCGGGCACATAGTCAAGCAATGAGAAGGCTTAGTGGCATATGCACGAGCATATGGCACGGTGCGTACACTAGCATATGCACGAGCATATGGCACAACGCATTACATGCAGCAACATACGCACTGGCAAGCGCCAGGCGCACAACGACACGTAGGATGACAAGCAGTTATGCATAGTAGGAGACAGTTACGCGGAGCAGCAAATAGTTACAAGCCAAGGCACACGTGAAGGCATGTGCGGTGGCATGTACACACGCTGTGCGGAGCATATGTGTGGCCAAGAGTAGTTACGGGTGGTTACAAGCGTTACAAGCAGTTGTGCACGAGTTGGCCCATGCCAAACAGTTATGTCCTATTGTGCACATGTTCAAAGGCATGCTCTTAGTGGCAGATCAACCTGGGAGACATGGAGGCACTACAAGGTGGTAGTTACAGTTGCTTATGCATGTCCTACGTGATGGGACACATTTCAATGGCCTAAGGCATGGCTGGGTAGTTACAAAGTAGTGGGTTCTTCCAATTGGCTAGGTTTGGTGCATGGGTTTTTGGTTAGTTATTATTGTAGGCTATATATAGCCAACCCCGCATTGTATTGGGAGCAATGCATATATGGATGGATAGGATGTGTCTTATATTCCCACAAGTTGTACAGAAATAAAAGTGGCTACGACCTTAATCCCTTGAGTTTGTGCTTGTGCTATTTCATTATATGCTCGTGTAAAGGGTAGGCTGAATCAAGGAAGGGTCTTGTGTACCGGGTCGTAAGGCAGCTCTGGGTATTCCTCAAAAAGTATGCTTTCGCGTAGACGCTATTTATCCTTGCGACACCTACCATCGTCGTGTAGATACTGATGGCTATACAAATGTTAGTTGTTTGCAAATTTATGTGTTTATATTGAAACATTTTATTTGAGAGTTGGGACTTTTAACTTTACACAAGTTCGGTAGGCCCGGGCTAAGCCCGAGCAATTCTTTAAATTAATTATTAATAAGTATAATATTTTAGGTATATAGATTTTTCAAATAAAATAAATATAATAAGTAACAATTTTGTTAAAAAACCTTGAATATGACCTTTCTCGTAAAACCCTACGATTTTCTAAATCTGTTAAGCCACGTCAACCGCATACTCCCATAACCCTTTAATCACGCCCTCAAACATTAACAAACTTACACATAATACTGACTTATTTGGGATTCTTTGATGATCTTGTCCTTGTAATTCAGGCAATAGTCCTTTGTACAAAAAAAAAACTCCATAAAAAATATTTAAAATCTAATCATATGAAAATTAATGTTTGAACTGTATTGGCGCCAATTTGGGTCTAATGGGGCACAAAATTAAGAAAGTATGTATATCTACCATTAGCTAGTTTTGTAAAAGATCACAAAATTGATAAAGTTTTAGTAAAAACCTAAAATTTTTTTTGAAGTAGGGGACTATTGCCCAGAATACATATTTAAGAAAGCGAAGATACACTATGAAAGGCGTGGGAGAAGCGCAGAAACATCGGCAAATATACTTACGAAACTAACGAAACCGCTACTAAAGGGCTATAGCAACCGCCACCGAAGGGCTATCTAAATACTATTAAATATTATATTAGACAAACTAATGGCAAATCACATGTTAAGAGTTTTGATCCCAAGACAACCTAATTTATTTACCAATAGTTCTCTAATGTTAAAAAATAAACAAATTTTTTGTAAGAAACTTAACTTACATGCTGTTGAAAACTTGGAAGTGATTGCCAGAACAGCCCCATCAGAAAAATAAAAAAAACATCCTAATGAATTCCTCCAAAATCTTACATCAAAACACACGGTGAGAACTTGATTGAATTAATATAACTAATTTAAGGAATACAAAAAAATCATAGAAATTGTGGCCACAATATCATATTGTGACAAAGATCCAAAGTATACGAAATTCGTATTAGGAATCTATCTCTAGTTCCTGTTATCCAAATCTTGTAATGTTCTCGTTAAGAGGAAGATCTGGAGAGTCAGAGAGGAAACCTGTAACAAATTTAAATTTTATTGTGGCACATCAAACAATGGATGCGCCAAAAAACAGTGAAACTTTCTTTTTTATTATATATTAATTACCTGCATATAACATCAAATCTGACGTGCTTGGTATATAGCCAAACTAATTCATCTTTATCCAACCCAAATCCAGTATTGAAAAACCAAACCCACACCAAAAATAGGTACAAAATACTGGCTTGGGGAGTGAACGAAAATGGCGACTGGACCTGCAACATACATTGAGACCCTCCCTCTGCATCTCTTAATTTGCCTTTATTTTCTCTCACTCTCTCTATCTGTTTCCACAATGCATGGTGAAAGTTGCAGGGGTCCTTCAATGCAAACATATTTATGAAGCAATAACTTTTTGCCGAAATGGTACAATACAATGACGATTTTAGCGATGGTGGTGATGGATGGAGATGGGGAAGGGATCGGTTATGGCGATTGCTCCTTTTCAGAAAAAAATTATCTTCTATTGAATCAATCACTTCATATTCCTCTTTTATAGGATTTCCGAAGCGTTAATTAAATACGATCTAAACGGTGTCAAATTAAAATAGAGGTAACTGCTCATGTACAAATTAAATTTTTTTTCAGATCTAACTAGGTTGGGACTCTTCATGAACATATATGATGTAATGGCCATTCGGTTTCTTACTAAACTTGTTTGATTTCACTGTTTTAATTTTTTTGATCTCTAAACTATCTATCTTGAAATGGTGTAAACACCTTTTCGTGAAGAGGCGTAAAGGGATTTATCGTTCAAAGAATGAAGGAAAAAACTGATGACGTGGCTTAATATACTTCCAGTAAACTATGAGAATATTTGTGAGGATGCCACGTGACGTGTTCGAGGTTAAATTATAATATAATAAAGACAGGATAGAGAGCAAAGGTATCTTTTATCCCAAACGGTGTCTATTGCCACACAGAGTTTTGAAGAGAGAATGAGCCAATGAGAGAACACGGTTATCTTTTGCCTTAAACAATGTGTCTATTGCATTGGAGTTTGATGACGTGGCATCTTTATACAATTGCCAAGCATCGCTATAGCAGGGAAAATGCTACAGGCACCTTCAATTTGCACCCCAACATCAACCGAATTAATGTTTATGTACGGTTTCAGTAAAAGTGAAATTAAAATATTATTTTATGTTTGTGTTGGGGGAGATCCATTTTGTGGATCAAACCGGTCCCAAACCCATTTCCCCTTAGTCGACGTGTTTTATCTTCCGTCCCTTTTCTCTCTCATTCCACATTGTTTTCATTTTGAAAAGAAAAGAAGGTAGAGAGGAGAGCAGCTACAGGAACCCTAAATAGAGAGCCGATCGTGCACCCCAACGTGGAGATCTCTGTGCCGTCGTCGTCGCCGTCAAAATCGTCGTTGGTATTTCTCTTTCTCTCTTTTCCCCTCTCTAAATCAGATCTGCTAGGTGTTGTTTTTGTTAGGGTTTACTTTTTTTTAGGGTTTGGGTTCATGATTTTCTTAGTTAAGTGATTTTGATTTTCAGGGTTTGCTTTTGTTAGGGCTTGGTTTCATTTTCATGATTAAGTGACAAGGGTTTCGTGAAGATAGGAAGAAAATCAGCTATTGACGTTGCCGTGCTCCGTCCGTAAGTCCTCTCTCTCTCTTCACCTCTCTAAATCAGATCTAAAATGTTCTTTCTTTTTTTTTTTATGATGATTTTTTTTTATCTAAACAATCTGAAGAATTATTTTTTTTCAATTATATTTTTGTGCATCTTAAATGGGTTCTTTTAATCATTTCAATGTTGAACCCCTAACCGAAGTATGAAAGTAGATAAATATTAATTTCATTTTTGGGGGTTTTAGGTTAAAAACGTTTGGATATGTATTCTTTTTCTAATTTAGGGTTTCCACTAAGTTTTGTTTATTGTTTAATCTAATAAAGAGTTCATCTCCATTGGCTTCAAACAATATGACCCTCAAATTTAATAGATTTGTAAATGAATGATTTATTTATTTATAGATTTGTAATCCTGTCATTTTTAGTTATCTCTCAAATATAAATCTTAAGATGTAATATTATCGATCCGATTCATGCTTGGTTTAAGTTAGGGGTTTTTTTTTTCTTAAACAGGTTATGCTAAATTGTAGTATTTAATTTTTTATCATAATTTATTGCAAGGTTAATTTTTTATCATAAGTTTATGCAATTTAGCATGTCAATGATTTTTATTGTTAACAATGGTTCATATGTGATGATTTTGGTGAGTACCTATATTGCATTTTAGCTGTCCATTTCAGTATTTAGTATTTACTTGGTAGTTTTGAAATTTTGTAAATTGGAACTTAAAAGGGTTGCTCATATGAGGATGATTTCCATGGTGGCAGGTTCATCCTTGCTTGCCTAAAAACAGTTTGTTGGTCACCTCTATTTAAGTTGTATGCATTTAGTAGTTTCTCTTTGATAATTTTGAATCTCAATTAAATTCTCAATGCTTCCTTCTTTTGGATAAAGTTGGATGACTAAGAAACTGCATAGTTCTGAAAAATTGTTGGATTAGAAATTTTCTCGATGGAAAGCTTTTCTCTTACAATTTTACGTATGTCCATTTTTTTTTTCTTACAGTTTTATGTATTTATAGTACTGTAGTAGCATGTATTGGTGGTTTCGTGGTTGATTTCGTAATAGGTTTGGGGGTTTTCCTTTTTTTTATTTGATGGTTGTTGCTTTGGGGCTATTCAAATAGATGAATTGTATTCAAACAGGGTCCCCATGTTTTGGATTTCCATGGTGGCAGGTTCATCCTTGCCTTTAAACAGTTTGTTAGTCATCTCCATTTAAGCTGTATGTAGCATGTAATTTTCCCAATTTGAGGTGTCAACTTCTCTATGTATGTATATAGTAGCATGTATTGTGGTTTCGTGGTTGATTTCGTAATAGGTTGGATTTTTTTTTCCTATTTCTTTCTTTTCTATTTTTTTCTCCAAATTGTGTGACTACTGATATTAATGGACTATGGCTTGTAAAGTTTTTCAGATTGGTTTTCTTCTTTGATAATGTTGAATTTTGATGATATTCTCAATGCTTTCTTCTTTTGGGTAAAATTGGACGACTAAGAAATTGCATAGTTCTTCAAATTGTTGGTTTAGAAATTTTTTGGATGGAAAGCTTTTCTCTTACAGTTTTATAATTTATTTTTGTGATGTGTTCTTGCAGGTGCATGTTACCTCTTTTTTTTGTCTCAAAATTAGGCTGAGTAGATCTATCCAAATTGAACTGACTGGATATAAACCAATCCAATCCTAGAAGACGCTTGTGGGATGTCTACTATATGAGGAAGGAGTTATTATGAAGATTCCAGTTTTTTCTTTGTAATTGTAATGATATTAAGTGTTGTTGCAAACACCGCCTTTCTGAGATAGTAGAACATCATCTGTATTGTATTATTGGGTTGTTTTTGTCGTGGATCTAAGATATGGGTTGGTCTCAGATATTTTATTACAATATTTAGTTTTAAGCTTGGATTTGTATTAATGAATGTTGTTATACGTGTATAAAAACTATAATTTTGGATTTCTTTTAGTAGTATTAGAGAAATGCTTGGAAGTTGGGATGGTTGTTGTGAGTTCAATTGATTTAATCAGCTTATGTGTTGTAGTTTGTTGACTTCGTTTCTTGTATTGTACATGTTTCTTTTTGATAAATATTTTGTATGGATCAACCACAAATATAATTGTTACAAAACTTCATGTTTTGTTAGCTCGAAAGAAGTTTGAAATCAATGGAGGTTGCTTGTATAATCTAATTGAGGTGGATTAAACATGTTATTATGTGAATTTTATTATTTTATTTTTGTTGTTAAAAAACTGCTTACGCAAAGAGTTATACTTACGATAGACCCACTGTAGACCTATGTTAGACCGAAATTAGACCGACTATAGACTTACGTTAGGCCGAAATTAGACCTGTTATAGACCTAAGTTAGACTGATATTAGACCGACTGTAGACTTACGTTAGGCCGAAATTAGACCTGTTATAGACCTAAGTTAGACTGATATTAGACCGACTGTAGACTTCCTTTAAACTAAGTTATATTTTAGACCTAATTCTGTTTGTTATGATTGTGAATTTGTGATTTTGTGGTGCTCTATGATCCATGGTACAATGTGCTATAAAAAAAAAAGTTGTTTGCTAAAGAAAGTCTCTAGTTCGATTTCTGGTTCGAACCAGGAAGGGTCTGTCGACCCTAGTTTGATCCTAGGTTCGAACCAGAAAGAGTTTGACAACCCGGACCTGATTTTTTGTTTTTAGACTAACATTAGACCAAAATTGGACCTATTTTAGACCGACATTAGACCGACATTAGACCTATTTTAGACCTATGGTACATATTTTCTCTAACTAAAATCTGTAAACCCAAACCTTCAAGCTTACCTCCCAAACATTGATGCCCAACAAAGAAGATAGGGTCTAAAATCGATCTAAAGCTAAGAAACAGGGGGTCTAAAGAAGGTCATAAGTTTCTCTACAGTTTGTCAATTTCAAGTCTAAAGTTGGTATTATACAATTATTTGATAACCTAGCACGAGCTCAATGCATATTCTACCACTGATCATACATTTTTGTAAATAACAGGATTTAATGGAATGAAACTAAGCTGCTTTCTTGTACTTATAAAAAATTCATTAAGCTGCTTTCTTATACTAGTAAAAAATTCTATGTTCAGTACACCACTTCATAAAAATTTACATCTCTTTCAAAAAGAGATCTGCATCTCCATCATCCTCTCTTTAAGTCCAAACTATTTTTGCCTCAACATCTCTTGCATCTCCATCCTCCTTTCATGGGCTGCGTCATAAACACCAAAATCTGAGCATTAGATAGACATATAACCCCCAAAACAGAAAAAATCGTACATCATATTGGTTTTGGGGTTTTCCCTAAAAGCAAACAAAGGAGCTGATCTGGGTTCGGCACGTCCATAGAGTTGATCTCGACTTCGTCTCTCCTCTCTTGGGATCTGGTTCTCTCCACTCTATCCAACTCACAGATACCAGCGCGAATAACCTGTTTAAGAGAAAAAAAAACCTTAACTTAAACCATGCATGAATAGGATCGATAATATTACATCTTAAGATTTATATTTGAGAGATAAATTAAATTGACAGGATTAGAAATCTATAAATAAATAAATCATTCATTTACACATCTATTAAATAAAATTTCTTCAAACCCTAACAAAAATAAGTGCTAGATCTGATTTTGTTGAGGGGAAGAGAGAGAAAGAAAGAGAGAGAGGACATACCAATGAATGATTAACCAAACCACAATGCCATTCCAGTAAAGTGTAACCTAATAATATATATTACCAAAGAAGACCAAATACCCATATTTAACAACAAACAACATATAGAATGGAAGCTGGAAACAATTTTTTAAACTAAATGTGCTCATTGACTTCAATTCAAGGTAAGCATCTCTGGCGTCCAAGTTATATTGGTTCAATTCAAGGTAAGTGCTTGTCAAATAATTAATAGATGTGCTCTAACTGATTACATGCAGTTCGATTTTAGTGGTGCTCCAGTTTATTTGTTTCAATCATTTCAAAATTGAATGATATATAATAAGCATAATTAATGTCCATCACTAACAAGTTTTAGGGAAACATATTATGGTGGGTTACATATAAATGTTAAAAAATTTGAAGTCCGTCCTGATATTTGGTTATTTTTATGTAAATTCTTAATGAGGACCTATATTGTATCAACATATGTATTTTTTTTTCTGATCAGTATTTGTACATGTTCTTCTAATTGGATTGTGCAGTATATCTTTTAAATTGTATTTTCTTTTATCTTTCAAATCTACATCTGGGAACTTAATTTATTTCTTCTTCACAAAACATGTGCAGCATTGTGGCTTGTTTTATGCATTGAAAACTATGATAGCTGAAGCAATTAGTTATACATTCCTTAGTCTCATGCTACATTTTTCTTTGATGGACTATGAATCATTGAATAAAATGAACAACTGAAATGCAATAGGTATTCACCAAAATATCACATATGAATCATTGTAAATAATCAAAATCATTAACAAAAAAACCATTTCATAAACTTGCAATCAGCCAAATGAATACATTTCGGATTAATGACATTTGGAAACCCTATTTGATTTAGTGAGGGTCATATTGTTTGAAGCCGATGAACATGAACTCTTTATTAGATTAAACAATAAAAAAATATAGTGGAACCCCTAAATTAGAAAGAGAATACATATCCAAACGTTTTTAACCTAAAACTCCCAAAAATGAAATTAATATTTATCTCCTTTCATACTTTGGTTAGGGGTTCAACATTGAAATTGTTAAAAGAACCCATTTAAGATGCACAAAAATATCATTGAAAAAAACAATTCTTCAGATTGTTTAGATCAAAAAAATTCATCATAAAAAAAAGAAAGAACATTTTAGGTCTGATTTAGAGAGGTGGAGAGAAAGAAAGAGAGAGGACTTACGGACGGCGCACGGCGACGTCAATAGCTGATTTTCTTCCTATCTTCACGAAATCCTTGTCACTTAAACATGAAAATGAAACCAATCCCCAACAAAAGCAAACCCTGAAAATCAAAATCACTTAACTATGAAAATCATGAACCCAAACCCTAAAAAAAGTAAACCCTAACAAAAACAACACCTAGCAGATCTGATTTAGAGAGGGGAAAAGAGAGAAAGAGAAATACCAACGGCGATGTTGACGGCGACGACGACAGCACGGAGATCTCCACGTTGGGGTGCACGATCGGCTCTCTATTTAGGGTTCCTGTAGCTGCTCTCCTCTCTACCTTCTTTTCTTTTCAAAATGAAACAATTTGGAATGAGAGAGAGAAAAGGGATCGAAGAGAAAAAAACGTAGACTAGGGGGAAATGGATTTGGGACCGGGTTGATCCACAAAATGGATCTCCCCCAACACAAACATAAAATAATATTTTAATTTCACTTTTACTGGAACCGTACATAAACATTAATTCGGGTGATGTTGAGGTGCAAATTGAAGGTGCCTGTAGCATTTCCCCTATAGCAGAGCCCTAAGCCAGAGGGTTTTGCTATGATATAATAGTATAGATTGGTGCAGATGTTTGGATTGGGGTGAGGCCGGCAATAAGTTTCTGGGAAGATGTTTGGATCGGTAGCAACCCTCTAAAAGAAAGATTTCCGATCATGTTCTCCATTTCCTCTAAGAAGGAGGCTACAGTAAGGCAAGTTAGGAAGAAAGAAAGTGGAATAGAGGGGTGGGATGGCGAGACATTAATAACTGGGAGATTGAGGAATTATCCAACCTAGTAGCAGCGCTGGAACCTATAAAGTGGAATAGAGGGGTAGGATTTCAGCGAGACATTAATAACTGGGAGATTGAGGAATTATCCTTTTACAAAATTCTTTTGGAAGATCTATTGGACTCAAACCCGGTGTTTAAGATTATTTGGGAGGCCCCTGTACCCTATAGAGTCAGTTTTTTCGACTGGGAAGCTTGCCTTCACAAAATAGACACTAAGGATAGACTTCAACGATGCGGTATCCCAGTGGTGAACATATGTCACATGTGCAAAAAGGCCTGTGAAATAGCAATTCACCTTCTGTTTATTTGCATCAAGGGTCTGGCCGGAGTTTCTACGTCTTTTTGGGGTCTTTCCGAGCTCGGTGGAAGCATGCATAATGTCTTGGGATAGTCCAAGTAAAAGGCCCAAGATAAACTGCTGTGGCGAGGAGTACCTTTTGCGATCATTTGGAGTACATGGAAAGAAAGAAACAATAGTCTTTAATGGCCAGGAAGAAACTGTGGATAAACTCATAATGAATATCAAAGCTTTGATCTTCTCCTAAGTATCCCCTAATAAATTGTTCATGGGAACCCGGCTTTTGAGACGGCCAGTCTGTTGGCCAGCTAATAGATCGTCTGCTTTTCTATTTTGTCCATATTTTATACTTGTAAATTCTTTGCCTTATGGCCTACACCATAAAATGTGAATTTCCCTTAAAAAAAAAAAAAGATTTGGTGTAGATAATCCCCAATACTGAAAATCATATTATGAGGCTGAAGAACTCCAGTAACAGAGAACGTATAGCCCTAGGACTGTAAAACATGGTTAACATATCAGCACTTTCTAGTTTTACAAACTTCAATACAATGAAAAGGGTCATCAACATTCTGTTTATTGTTGCAAGGTTTTTGTCACATCATTATTTTCATGCTTGAATGAAATCAGAGAGAAGATATAAAAAAATGAGAGAGCGAGAGAGAGAGAGAGAGAGAGAGAGAGAGAGAGAGACTGCAATATTTGGTCCCCTTTTTTCTTTCATTTACCCATCAAGTCAAATAACCTTTCCACATAAATAAATCACAAAGGCAAATCCAAGAACATGCCTTCTGCTAAACAAAACCTAAACATCTCATCCCATCCCATCCCATCCCTTCTATTTTTTTTCCCCCTAGTCAAGACGCATCTGCCGAAGATCTCCTCTGGCTTCTACGCCTCCGTCTCCTCTCTGGCCTCCCAAGACGTACAACTCTACCCCGCCTACGATCAACCACCGTTGACACATCATCATCATCTTCTTCTCCTTCAGAAGCAGAAGCAGAAGCAGCTGCTGCAACAACTTCACCACCACTTGCAGCTGCTGCCATGGGAGGAGGGATTCCAACCCTACTACCACGCCCCACCCCTTCTCCATCCAATAGACTACCACCGCGGAAACTCCCCCTTCCAAGCCTCCTCAACCGTGTGTTGAGGCTGCGATTTCCGGCTGGCCCAATCGCATGCAGAAGGAAAAACACGTTTAGAAAGTTACTATCATCAATCCCCATCTCATAACCTCCATAATCCTCATCAACTCCCTCATCCTCATCCTCATCCTCATCCTCATCCTCATCCTCAGTGTCAAAGTTGTGATGGTTGCTCCTCTCTATAACATAATCTCCAAGTACCATAGCCCCTGGCATAGATGATCTTATTGTGCTGATCACATCGTCACGTTCTCTTTCATTTTCAAGCCTTCTCCATTTCTGTTCTAGTACAGGATCAACTTCCCGTGGTCGTGCACACGGATGCTCCCTCTTCACATGCTTCCTGAGTTGTTTGTAAGTTCCAACAAACGAGCAGTTCTCCTGCATGCAGCTTCTCTTTTTGGCGTTAAGATACTCACGCGCTGGTTCAACCACTGTCCACCCTTTCACCTGCCCCCTGCAGAGTGGGCATGCAGCAAGTTCCATCACTTCAGACTTCTCAGTACCAGCACTTCTCAAGTTTTCTTCATCTGACATAATTTTGGCGTAGGCCTTCTCGAACTGGTCAAGGCAGTTGGAATAACGGTAGCTAGTAGCACACATGTAGGGACGGCAACCCTTGTCATGCGAGGAACAAAGAAGGAGTACAGCATTGTGTGGGTACTCCAGGCAAACTGAACAGGTTGCATCTTCCCAGTCTTTCTTCTCAACAGCTGCTTTAGAACATCTCTTTTTTGGGTGGTGCACTTCCTTATCCAAAATCTCCCAGCATGGTAATGGGTACGGAGTTGACTTGTCCTGACGAGAAAGAAGCCTACGTCTGCCCACCCTTGCACCGGTTGTCATTTTCAAGATAAACCTGAAAGTTCTTCAAGAAAAAAAGTGATAAGTCAGAGATAGTCAAATAGAGAGAAGTAAATAGAAACCTCTTCAAAAATTATCTGCAGAATTATCTAGCTGTGAATAATGGGAAATGAGAAGCACACTGTCAATAACTAGATAACAACTAGGTCTCACATATCTTCTCTATGTTTCTTCATCTCCTGCAATTTCTTACATCAGACTTTGATATGGACATGGAAACTGCAATGATGGAGCCAATCTCTACTTATAACAACAACATGAGTATTGTAAGTTCCAGTGAGTCTCGCAGAAAATCAGCTCTGCCACCTGGATGTTTGTCAATTGTATGTTTAAAAGTTTCTTGCAGGGACTGGTACTGATTTGAACAAAATGACACCCAGGGAGGGTGGGAGGGAGAGAGGGAGATAGTTATTATTTATCCTCAGAACACAGTTTGCAATAGAGGGTAGTTATTACCCGTTTAAGCTGGCTCCACTGCTCTTACATGTTCTGAAGATTGAGCTTGATCTATAATTTCTGTATTATTGTTTTATTAAATTAAAGAAATTAAAAAATAAATAAAAACCTCAATTTGTACTCATTCTAAGGTGTGAAATAGAATACATCTTACCTCTATTATCTTCACTGAAAAAAAAAATTATCTTCACTACAAGATAGATCCGAATTTTCATTTGCAAATAAACCACGAAATAATTAAGAAGAAACTGACGCTTATCTTGGGTAGAGATGGCAGAGTTGGGCCCCATCTTTTCCAGGCCAAGCCCAACCCAACCCGACGACCATGCCTGCCCAACCCAGTCTGAATAGTTAAATGGGCTGGCTTGTGCGGACGATTATAAATCCCAGCACAATCAGCACAGAGCGGCACCCTGTCCTAAGCCTGACCCAAACAACTTTCTACAGCACACCTTTAAACTCCCAACCTTTGGGTCCTTTCCTCCAACCAAATGATGAAGATCATCCTGAATTCAATTCCCAAGGAAATCATTTACCCCTAAAAGTTCCATTTTAAATGCATTGTGTTAGGAGTGCAATTCGAAGGAATTCTAGGAATTGATTTGTAATTCTAAAAATTGGAGGGTATTATAGATATTTCACAAGTTCTTCTCCAAGTCCTGAAACGGAATGAAGCAACAAACAAACCAAACGAATTCTAGGATGAAAAAATGATTTCGAGGAAGTCAATTAGAAGTAATTGAGCTCAAATAGCCGAATAAAACGAGACCCCGTAGGTGTATTAAGGTTGATGATCAAAAGCCTAGGAAAAAAACAAAATTAAACAGAGTGTAAGCAATAGATAAGGTAAAGATTTAAAGGGTCGATGTGAATAAGCCAATAAAGCCAGGAGAGATGGAGAGCAGGAGATTACTTGCGATTGGTGACTCCAAGTTCTACCTAAACCAAATCAATGACCATTTGGTTGCCATTAAGTCGTAAAAATCAAGAGGATTGAAACAGACTGAGGAGAGAAAGTGTCAAGAGTAGCAGACCCAGAGCAGTAATACAGGTCAGTGAAGTACTCAGGGAGTTAAAGCGTGACAAATGAGAGTAAATGACCAGTACCTTATAGTCCAAAAGGAACTGGATGTATCCTTGTGTCCGTACCCCGATTCCCTACAGGGGCTCATGACTACCACCCTCTGCAGCAATAGGTGAATGACAATGTTGCGAGTGCAGACGATGCAACATGCCATAGCATGGTAGACTGGGTTCAGAGAAGCTGCATCAGTATATTTCTTTACACGAGGATAACAAAGGGTATCACACAAATAGCATAAATCCACAGTGCGTCAGTTCGCAAGGCACCTCCCCTAGGTCATCTCCTCATGTCCTCCAAATCTAATCCTTGAGAATCCCCACAAGCTAAGTCAACCTCAAGCAAAAGCAGTGATGGATCGTCAATGGCTGTAAGGCAAAGGCAAGCTAGCATCCACATACTAAAAAATTGTGCACCATGGTGCTCATGTGGCGCTGACCCAACATAATACATCGAGGCAACATGACAATGCCCTTGCCACATGGCCACTGGGAGGCCGCCATCATGGTAGAGCATCTGCCACATGGCTGGCGTACAAAGCATTGTCGTGGCAGTGCCCTTGGCCTCGGCACATAGCCACTACGAGGGCATTATGTAGTAATGCATATGGTTGGCGTCGGGGCACACTATCTACACATGGTAAGATTATTTTCTAAAAATTGATAAATGAAAGTCACATGGAGAATTTAGACTAGAAAGGACTGCCAATAGTAAAAAGACAATATAAACTACCTTACGCAAATAAGAAAATTTTGTGGCACAATAAGCATTCTGCTCAATTTTGTTAGGGTGCTTTTGTATTGATGATCTCATCTCCTAGCCCAAAAGGTAAGAGATTATTGTTTTGATGAGAAATTATAGATTCTTACTATTGACTTTTTGTATGTGCATTTAAGAAGATAAAAGAGTCACAATCTACATTGGGATTCTAGGAAAACTATTTTGTTATTCTTTTTGTAATATTCATTTTGTAAGAGCTTGTCCAATATTCTCTCAATAAATGATGCATATCGATGAAGATGATTTAAGCAAATTATAAGTTCTTAAAATTTTAAATTTCATTTCATTTTATAACCCAAAAAGAAAAGTTCCTATTTACAAGCTTAAGATTTGCAACCTAATTGTGGTTTGCAATCCAAGTTGACTTTAACAACAATGCCCATGAAACTGACTACATGTCAGTTTGGTCCTACAAAGGGGCCCTAAATTAAACAATCAATGTTTCTAAACATAAAAGAGCAGTTAATTTGTAAGCCAGAACAGCTAAGAGCAGTTAATATCCAAGCAACCTCACTGACATGCAATGATAAAATGATTATTCATGTCAGTTTGCTCCTACAAGGCGGCCCTAAATTAAACAATCAATGTTTCTAAACATAAAAGAGCGGTTAATTTGTAAGCCAGAACAGCAAAGAGCAGTTAATATCCAAGCAATCTCACTAACATGCAAAGATAAAATGATTATTCATCACAAAAAGCATTTAGATAGCTCGTACAATCCATTGTACAGATACTAAATAATTAATGCAAGAAAGATACCAATTAAAAAAAGAAGCGTAGAGATTCTGTATCCTGACTTCATTCAATATATGCTATGTAAAAGACTAGCTCGACAAGCATTAATCAAGAAGAAAAGAACTAGTTACCTGATAGTCAAGAAATTGTCTTCTTAGAAATCTGGAGTGGTTCCTAGAAATGCTGAAATATAATTCAATAACAAAAGCAATTCAGACCATCAATGCAAAGGATAAACAAAAGAGATATACTTAAAACATAAATGTGTACAAGTACACTCCAAAATAATTGAAAATCAAAAGCATCAAATTCAAGACAATAAATTGCATCCTGTTGTGCATTAAGAGCACAGTACTATTTTAAGTATGCTTGCAAACATGTGAAATTATACATTACAAGTCAACCTTCTAATGGACTAATATTATTGTAAACCAAAAATAAGCTTGATTGGTCAAAACTGTATGTACTCAAGAAAGATCAATTCTGTAAAAAATATTAAAATGATATCTCTTTTTGTTCAGACCAATCATGTTGTTCTCAAAAACACATACTAATACGGTTAGTTTGACATGGCTAGGGGATGCAAAAAGATGTTGCAAACCTATCTCACCGAACGAGAGGATAAATTGGGCTACATTTGCATACGGATTACCAGCTTCATTTTGAGATCATCACATGAAACGAGTTGCATGATTCCTATCTTGCTATTTTGGTGCCATGAGGTTGGGCTTTGGGCTACCTGAGTAATACAAAAAAGAACTCCTACACTCACTTTGTGTCAGATACAATCCTACTCCTGAAAATGGGGTAAAACCCTAATTTGTATTCCCACAAAGTCAGCCTGCAGGTACTGTAAAAAAGAAATTGTGCCCAATTATGGTTGATCTGACATTTTTATTGTAGTATTACCAGAAAGTAGAATCAACTTAAAGATCTTCATATGATGTCCCAAGAAGAGATGAACTCCTTGTTCTTCTTTGTGACTCTAATTGGTAGATGTCGACAGCATATTTCAGACTCAATAAGACACAATAATTGCACAAAGTGGTGTAGAGGTATGACTATGATCTTTTATTCAAGTACTCAAAAAAAAGAGCCAAACCCAAATCTTCTCTCAACTGTGTCAGCATGGGCTCCCACAATTATACTATCTCTCGCTCTAACATGGATGCAAATCCATAAGAATGACTAATTGAGCTCTGGGTCATTCAAAGAGCACAATCAGAACTAACATCTATTGAATAATATAGATAGATACCATAGATCAGATAATTTGACAAATCTACTTTTTGGGTGTTCATAGGTGGAAACAAAGAAACCTATCAGTTAGGCTTTGCAGTACCAACATATTGGGAAGAACCAAGGTACTAAATTATGAATGTATAATTTCCTAAAGCGTTAGCTACAATACATAACACATACAGATAATACATATGCTATGACAATTAAAGTTTGTTATATTCAAAACCAAAATTCATTTTCCACCAAAGAAAAAAAAAGAAGCAAAATGACAATTCTTCCATACACAATAAGCAATGACCTACACAGCAATAAGTCGATCCAGAACCTAGTTAAGGAGACTCAAATGAACATCGAAGCCCAATAAATTACCCCAATATAGAAGTTTACCCCAAGATTTCTAACACTCCCCAAGCTGAAATACCTCAGACAGATCCAAACAGCGAAAAAAAAAAATAGCAGATTCCACGAACATGTATCTAAATAAATTAAATCAAAAGCACATGGGCAATAACTTAACAAATCCGAGATGCAGGATTCTGTTTTTTTTTTTTTTTTAAATCCAAAAACTTCAGAAGGACACAAAAAAAAATAAGTCAGAAAGGATCAAACTTTATTAGTCAATCGACACGAAAAACACGTAAACAAAAATCCCCAAATAATTATCCCGCAAAAAACTCAAAACCTAAATAAACAAACAGGGAGAGAGAAAGAGACGGAGGGAGATTTAGATGTTCGGACAAGAAATGAAGTTGAGAAATCAAACCCTAAGATAAGAAATGGAAGGTTCTGACTTGACATACCTGGAGAATCATCGGAGATGTAAAGGCGTCGATGATTGACGGATAAATGGATGGATGGACGGAATCGATGGAGAGAGAGAAAGAAAAAGGAAATTACGGCGAGAAGATCGAGGCAACGAGGGTAGGGATGTGATGTGATCTTACTGAGAGCTTTTTCTGCGTTTTTTTTTTCCTTTCTTCTATTGGCGGAAGGTTGCGTTGGGAGGTTTGGTGGTGACCATGGTGTGTAGCTTTGGCCACGTTGGTTTTATCGACACGCACGATTCAAGTGAGTGGAGTCATAGTTACGCCACTCTAACGAATACTCTCTCTCCAACGACCTACAGAGAAAAATAGCTACGGGCTAGGGCTTTTTCTTTTCTTTTCTTTTGTTTATTATTATTGTGCTATTGGAACCGGAATTTTATCTATCCACTTAAAGAGATTGAGGTGGCATTCTTAATCTACCATTCATTGTATTGTGGCAACCATACAAATCACAATAAATGGTAGATTCAAGGTGCCACCTCAATCTCTTTAAATAGAAAGATTGAGGGGCCAGTTTCAAAAGTATTTTCCTATTATTATTGTTATTATTATTATTATTATTATTATTGTTATTATTTATTTTGGTATAACTTTTCTTTTTATTAGTAGGCTGGAAGGTGCATTCAGTGCCTAATAGTCTATAATGAGCTTTAAAAATTTATATATGGTGATCATGCTTGATTAAAAAAAAGTCATTGGATTCATGTATATGGATCTTATAAGTAAGTGTAAACGGAATGTAAAAACAAATTGGTTGAATATGTAAAAGAAATTTCTTTTGATGGGACAGTTGCCCAATTATAAGTACATGCAAGGGGGTAGGAGAAGCACCACTAATTGGTGGAGAAAGTGCCCTTAATCGGTGGAGAGAAAGGGAGAGAGACATTACTTTTGTATAATTTCTAAAAATATTATTTTGGTACCTTATTTCTCTTTCTTTGGTTTAGTCCCACATTACTTGGGAAGTAGTGGGGAATATAAGAGATAACTCTTACTAAAGATTATTATTTAAGTGGATGGACCCTCATTAGAAATGATAGCACCACAGTGCATGCGTGAAAGTGCGATTGGACATTTAGGGTGTGGACTCCAAATTCAGGATCCCAAGATCGAGGACTGGAAGAGTCAGGGAACCTAACTCAGATAAGAAATTCTAGAAAAGAAAATAAACTCGAGACTACGCCAGAGGATCATCACAATACAAAACCAACTTCAGAACTAGTTAGGAGCATGGAACTCGGGAGTAGCAGGTCCCGAGTAAAATAGAAGTGTCTATCCACAGCCTTGTCGAGGACTAGTAGCCATTGGCTGAGTGCTTAGCATAAGAGAACTCCTCTAGTCAAGTTGAATATCTCGCTACACTTACTGCGTAATCAACCAAGCTATAGTTAAGGGAATCCTGACATTACCACCCAATCATAAATACGGTTGTCTCACAGACTGCTATATAAGACCATCGATGACCACTGAACAGTCACTTTGCGATCTACAAAAGAAAAAAAATCCTAAGACAAAAGAACTTTTATCTTTTGTATGAAAACTCATATTTAAAAATTATAAGTCTATTTACTCACTTCTTAAAATCAAAATATCCAAACACACCATTTTGGTGTACTTTTAGTTACAGTTATACCCTTATTTTATCTTTTTTTTGTCATTAGGTGTATAGGTAGAAGAGAGAGAAAGTTTGTTATTTCTTTTATTTTTATACTTTAAATTATTATATCTCTTAAACTAAAAATTAGATTTTGACAAAAATTTTAAATTTGGAAGTGTTCATTGAGATCTTCGAGATGAGATCTGTCAACAATATTTTTGATAAAAAAATAAAAATTATTACAACTTTTTTGCAAAAATATTTTTGCATGCTGTTTTAATAACATATTTCGACAAAATTTATATATCTGGAAAGAACTAGTCGAGATTTTCACTTCTTGTTTTGATAGTTTTTGTTTTTAAAATATAAAAAATCAAATTTGAAAAAAAATTAGTTAACAACATGAGGAAAAAATGTAGTTTCTATTTTCGGAATGCAAAAATATTTTTGCATATTTTTTTGTCAATGTAGTAGTTTGTTTATTTGTGATATTGCAAAAATATTTTTGTACATAGTTTTTAGTAATAAATTTTGACAAAATTCATATATTTAGAAAGTATTCATCACGATCTTCACTTTTTCTTTTGTGATTGCCTAATTTTGAAGCATAAAAATTTGAGTTTTGATCCAATTTAGATAAAAGAACTAGTTAAAAATATAGTTTTATGCTATGAATCTATTTTTTTATTTTTTTTGAGAAAAAAGTATTGTTATTTGGTCTCATTTCGAAGATCTCGATGAATGCTTTTTAGAAATATAATTTTTTTTAAATTGATTTGTATTTCTATAGGTATAACCTTTTTGTATAAAAAAGAAGACATAAAAAGTAGTTGGTACCAATATGCACCAAGAGTTAAGTATTCCTTTGAATTAGTTAGAGAGCAGATATGTCTTTACACCTTTTTTTTTGGAGTTTTTGACTATTTTAAAATATTTGTGTAGATTTTTGGATCAAAATATTATTAAATGGGTATTTTGGTAATTCCCTCTATAGGATGTGAAGAGGTGCCATTCGCTATCACAACACGCCACCTATCCCCTTTCTCTCTCTTATAGACTGTTGTTATTAAGGTTCCCACTTTGGTTTGGGGGGATGTTCAAAAATTGGGCCTCAAAGCCCAAATTTAAACCTTCTCTTTATTTGTGTTTTTCTAAGAGGGACTCCTTCTCCCAAACAACTAAACCCTAAAAATTTTAACACCCCACCACCACTAAACCGCCACCATCACCTCCATGACCACGCCGCATTCACCGCCACCGGGGCGCCTCTCTTATCTCTCCCTCTCTTTTCTCTCTTTTCTTTCTTTTCTTTCTTTCTCTCTCTCTCTCTATATATATATATACTTTTTCTGTATATGTTCTCCCTTCTCTAAATCTCTCTTGATCTCTCTCCCACTCGATCTCTCCTTTTCTTCGTCTCTCGGTCTCTCTCTAACTCTTTCGATCTGCTCTCTTATCTCTCTCTCTTCTCTATTTTTTTGTACAAGTGTGGTGATGCGGTGGAGGTAAAGGAGTTAAGGTGGTGGTGGTGGTTATTTTAGTTTTTGTAGTGGGGTGTAATTAATTTTGGTGGGGCGTAAAAGAGAGAAATGAGAACTCTCTCTTTAGTAAAATCACCCCTCCACCCTAACCATTTTGAAATATTTTGGAGAGCCCCCTAACTTGGCGAACTCTCATCTGAACTAAGGAGCCCTAATAACAACAATCCTCTTATAACGTCCCATTAATGGGTCTATGTCCTAGCCGCAGCCCGTGCAGAACCATGGCCTTATGTCATTCTCTATTAAGTATGTTAAGGCTATACTAATGTGCCCAAGCCCATCGGTTCTAGTTCGGGTCTGGTTCTCTGTGGGAAATAACCTACCCATGTCGGTTGTGGGTCATCAGGGTCTAAAAAATCTATGGATTAATTTAGGAGGCTGCTATTGACATCTAAAAATAAGATAAGGGCAACTGTCAATTATGGTTAAAGTTAGTCTTTTAAACTGACTTTGAATAAAAATAACAAATAGAAAAGGCCTATCAAATTTGGTCAAGCTAATAACACAAATAATTATTTGAACTTATGTTCCCCACCTTGAAACCCTAACCACCTTGAATGGAAAAGTTGAATTTTTTATTTGGCTCTCTCTCTCGTTGAACATCATTTTTTGATCATCGAAGTTCGTGATCATAGAAGATTGTGAGTTCTTCGAAGTAAACCCATAAATGGAAAAGTTGTGCTAAAAAAATATTTTTAGACTGGTTCCACTATTTCTTCTAAAGAAGCTTAAATATACCATTTTCTGGTAATTGGATCAATCTTTGAACTTTTTTCAAATTTTTTTAAGTTTCCGATCGAAGAAAATAAAACTCAATTTCGCAACATGTTTGCTCTTAAGAATGTGAACAATTCAGAATGTTCGCGTATAAGGGTGTGAAAGAATGTTCGCATACAAGGGTGCGAACAATTCAAATAGTTCTCATATAAGGATGTGAACATTCAGAAAGTTCGCATATAAGGATGTGAATAATAGAAAATGTCCACACTTTACATTGTGAACATATCATCGTCCCAGATTTTTTTTTTAAACCTAAGTTAAAACTTACAAAAACCATAAAAAAATATGGATTCAACATGGTTTTAACTCTAAAAAAAAAAAAACTGACGAAATACTCGATTTACTTGGTCTATGGATTTTATGTTTTGGGTTAAGTTTTAGATTTGGTCAATGGATTTTGACCAACCAAACATAGCCCTAATGATTTCTTAGTATGCCCTTATTCAAATACAGTAGTCCTTATCACCCAATTGCCCTTATCCCATTTTTAGATGTCAATAACAGACACCTTAATTTAGGGTGATTTAGGGTTAGGTCCCAAAAAAATTAGCAACTAAGATTTAGTCCCACGTTTTTTTGAAAAAGCTAAATTTGATCCCTTTTTGGATGAAAACTGTTAAATCTCCATTTTTTCGTGCGTGTACGAAGCACGCTCACGTTGTTTGACATTAATACCCTTACATTTCTAGCATGTGAGGGACTTAAATTTTGGTCTTTCCAAATACCCAAGATACCCTTGTTTACATCCAACGGATAGAGGTTTAGAAAAAGGGTCGAACGATCTGTGTAAAGGAAGGACGTCTTACGTCCAATCAATAGAACTTCTCCCTTCTACACACATCCAAAAGGCGGAAATGAGAAGGGTTTAGAGCATCTCCAATGCAGTTGTGAATGTGATAAAAAGTAGGTGCCACATAGGAAAGAAAGACTTTTGCTCCAAAAAACCTTCTCCAATGTAATTGTGAAGACAAAAGTGGAAGTTGACGTGGCAATGAGAATGAAAGACATTGTGAAACCCATTGTCAAGTTCTAGACAACCAACTTCACAATGTCTTCACATCCACGTCACTAATTATGAATAAAATATAAAAAAAATTAGTGAAATAAAAAAATGTTTTTATTTTTATGCCCTAGAAAAACTGTTTTTTACAGTTACTAAACTTTTTTTGGTTTTAGTGGGATTTTTACCGCCAATTTTTTTAACAAAAATAATTTTACATTTTTTACAAATTAAATGCCACGTAAGAAAAAAAGCATGTGAAGACTTTTGCATTCGAGGTGACTTCTTATTTTTGAATGTCTATTGTGAAGTTTTTCCTGATAATGAGGAAGACATTGTCTTGGGCAATATGCCACATAGGAAGCACAAGACATTTTCAGACATTTGCATTGGAGATGCTCTTAGTTCTAAGGGGGTTTTGTTGTTGTTTTATAGAGAAAAAGAACCTAGGGTTTGTTTCGGCTCATTTTAGATAGAGAAAGGATGTTTGCAGATGATTCATGGAGGAATAAGGGTCGTCTTCATCGATTTCATTAGGGTTTTGAACCATTTTTCAGTTGTTGAAGCTAGTAATACTATTTGATCCGTAGATTGAAGGCTTCACCATTGTTGTTCGAAGGTCACGGTGAGATCAGAATATGAAAATGGATGCAAGAATTGTCCAAACTCGGTAAAATTCTTCAACCTTTTATCCCACCTCCTTGATTTCTCTTATTTCATGACTGATTCTATCGATGCATGTTGACGTGTGGTTATATGCCCTGTACGAGAAGATTTAGGGTTTTTTTTGTTGTAAATCTACTCCATTTTTAGATAATTTCAAAGCTTCAAGCCCTCAGTACAAGCTTACAACGATCTTGTTTGGGGTTAAAACATGGTTCAATACCGGGGGTATCAGTTTTTTGTGCATCCACAATAGAATTTTTATGGTTTATGCATATGTATGGTTTTGCTGTAATATAGTGGGTATCATTTTTTCCCAATTAGCATGTTGAAAATGATTCAAATGAAATGCTAAGGGCCTGACGTTCTTGATGATGATAATGAAAAACATAGGAAGAATATGACTTTTTTTTTTTCTTCCCTTGTTCCCTTTTAAAATTATTTAAACTGTTAATTGATTTTCTGTTTAAATGTTAATTTGGAATACAACTGTTTGATTTTGATTGTATTTCATGATGATGTTGATGATAGGGTGTTGCATTTCCTATTTCATTTTATTGTTTGTGTTGGTGTTTTCTTACAGCCCTAGGTTAAACCGTAACTGTAAGACAACTTTGATCCATTACCATGGGCATTGGAAGGGAACCGACTTTTGACTCTAGTTGGGGTCTTATTGATTACCTTCAGGGTAAGCTCATTATTATAGGAGACTTGGACTGTGACAGTTTGACCATGGCCAGATTGACAGAAGCAGTGGGAAAGTATGAAAAAAAATTAAAAAGCATATATTGGTTTTCATAGTCTGATGGTGTTAAACATATCCTGAACAGTGATGAGGAACATGGTGCCTAAATGTGGTTGGGACATTAGGGGTAGGGTACACCTATTTATGGACCATGGTGTTAGACCCAGGAAAATTTCTCCAAAACAAGCTTCACAAAAGTCATTCCCCTTTCAACCCTCTCACCCCTCTCAACCTCAACCTATTCCTAACCCTGCCCAACTGGTTGATGAAGTTCCACCCTACTGTACACTAGATCAGCGTCTTAAATCACAGATGGGTACTCCTAAGACTCAAAACAAAAAGAAGAGGACCAATGTTTGTGCTAAGGGCCTATTCAAGATACTGAAATATAATCACTAAATCTCCATTTGGTTGTGCCTAACACATGTATTGGAGTCACGAAAAGCTAGAAAGGGAAGATTGGTTGTTGTTGTAAACAGGTATGATTGGTTATTGTTGTGACTACAAAGTCGGTGACAACTATAGCTAGAAAGGGATCTAAATTGGAATTTGGGGTACATAGTAACATGGATGGGATCCCGTGGTTATGTATTTTTGTGATTATATCATACTTTAGAAAGTGACATTTTTGTAACTACGCCAAATTTTTTGAATGCGTAGACTAAACATGTAGTAAAATTACACATAATGTATCTCTCTCCCTCTCTCGTTATGTCATACATAGTGCGTAGACTAATTTTTTTCAAGAGTTATTATTTATTCAAAATAATTATGTCATGTCCTACGACAAAAAATAGAACAATAGGAATAATGTTCCACCTATTAACGTAAGACATTATCTACAATGTTCCTTATGTTGATGTGGAACATATTTTTCCAAATCTTGATTTTGCAACACTTAGTTTTTTTAAATAATTATGTTATGTTCTATGCAGGGGAACCAAACATTGAAACCAATGTTCGCCACCCCAGTGTATAACATTATATACAATGTTCATTCTGGTGGTGTGAAACATATTTTCCCGAACCTTGATTTTCCAGCACTTAGTTTTAAAAAAAAATTATGTTATGATTCTATGGAGAGGAACCAAACATCAGAACCAATGTTCACCCCTAGAAACGTAGAACATTATCGCTTTTGGTGGTGTAGAACATATTTTTCTGAACCTTGGTTTTTCCAATGTTCTATGCAGGGGAACCAAACATGGAAATCAATGTTTGCTACCCACACGTAGAACATTACATACAATGTTTTATGAGAAGGAAAGGAATATTGCGACATATATTCTAATCTTGGTAGACGAACAAAATAAATTATGTTTGTTTATAGCGCAAGGAACAAATCTTTGTATACTATGTTCGCTTAAGCTGGGAAAATAGTCCCTATATTCATCAAGTTTAAGAGAATAGTGATACGTTGTAAATTGATCGCATGTTTATTATTGGTTTAGTTATTTGCAATCTCTGTTGATTTAGATTGACCTATGACAACCTCAATTAACCAACGTGTTTGATTTGGGTTTTAGTATATTGAAGTTTATACGATGTTCATCTCTCTCTATTCTCTCTCACTCGGTAATATAACTGGTGGTGGTGTTGGTGGAAAATACATTGTGTCTTCTTAAAAGTTAAGTTACAAACTCAAATCTTTCCAAAAATATTACCAAATATATATATATATATATATATATATTTTTTTTTTTGCAAAATTATGTTCTACGAGGAGGAAAGGAACATTGGGACATATATTATGATCTTGGTGGCTGAACAAAATAAATTATATTTGTTTCTAGCTCAAGGTATTAACGTTTATACGATGTTCCTCTCTATCTTTCTCTCTCTCTCTCTCTCTCTCTCTCTCTCTCTCTCTCTCTCTGTTCTCTTACACACGGTAATAGAACTGGTGGTGATAGTAGTAGAAAATACATTGTGTCTTCTCAGAAGTTAAGTTCTAAACTCATCTTTTTCCAAAAACATTAACAAAAATGATATTATTTTTTTTTTTTGCAAAGTTATGTTCTACGAGGAGGAAAATAACATTGGGACATATATTCTGATTTTGGTAGCCGAACATAATAACTTATGTTTGTTTATAGCGTAAGGAACATATCTTTGTACATTATGTTCGCTTGCTTAAACTAGGACAATAGTCCCTATGTTCATGAATTTGACGAAGGACAAATTACAAATAATTTATTCAAGATTAAGAGTATAGTGATACGTCATAAATTAATCGCATGTGCATTATGGGTTTAGTTAATTGCAATCTTTCGTTGATTTAGATTGATCTACGACAACCTCAATTAACCAATGTGTTCTTTTTGGGTTTTTGGATATTGAAGTTTATATAATGTTCCCCTCTCTCTCTGTTCTCTCTCACCCGATAATAGAACTGGTGCTGGCGGTGGAAAAAATATTGTAGACGCCAATTTTTGCCCCCCAGATGCCAAACATCCAAAATTTTGTGTGAACTGCCAGAGTCTTAACCACCTCTAATTCAACCCGATCAACCATTGCACTAACTCAATTTATTTTCTCCCAACTCAATTTTGCCCAAACCGGGCCAAATTAAATAAATTAGGTGAAAATTTCCAAATTCAGACTCGAATTAGCTTTACTTGGACCACATCAGGGTTAATTAAGCCTTATCTCAACTCAATTGGGTTCTCTTTTAACACAATATAACTTTATTGAGTTCAATTTGGCTCAAATTTGAGCATAATAGTGGAATTTGGTGAAAATCCCTAATATTGTCCCCAATTTGGCCTTAATTTGACTACACTAGGGGCTTAATTAAAACTTAATTGGTCCTAATTGATGTTTAAGATCAAGTTTTTTCAGAAATTTGAAAGAAATTGGACTTAATTTGGGTTTAAAATTGAAATCGGAACAAGAATTGAAGTTATATTGGCTCTAGAACCATTTTTCAAAGGGGGAGAACCGTTGGAATATCCCAATGCCCCCTTTGGCTCCTTTTTCCACCCAATTTGTATAAATCTCTCTCACCCCTTAATCCTAATTTTGTTTCTACCTAACTATCCCCTTTTTCTTCCTATAAATAAAGGATATCTTTAACTCTTAAAGGAGGCATTCAACATAATTCATGTAGGGAGCATTGAATAGATCTCAAAGAGAGAGCATTCAGTAGATTAGATGAGATGCATACAATAGTTAGCTTTGAATTTGAACTTGAATGAGATTCAAGTAAAAAAGGAGAGAAATAGATTTAGTATGAGGATATTTGGTGTTCGATGAAATGCCTTAATAAATATTTAATGTATAAAAATGCTTATTTGACTAATTTTACATTAATACCTTGCTTTGTTTTCAAGATATCCATCTTAGTTTAAGTGAAACCTTAGGGTTTATATTAGAAACTTGTTACCTTTAATGGAGTCATTTAGAAATCAACCCAATAATGAGAATAAAGTTTTAAATACGCTTTACGGGCTTAGCAAACCCATTCTCAAGCAAGCCTTCCTTCCACCTTTGGGCTTGGAAATGCCTAACCCCTAATTTAAAATCCTAACCAAGCTAATTAAATTGAAGTAGGTTTCTCTTTCTTAGATTAGTTAATCTAAGTTAAGCTCCTTAGTTTAGGAAATGCATTAGCTCTTAAGTTTTGTGTGGTAATTTTGAGATTAGGAAGGAATTTACCTAAACTTGTCAAATGTGACCACCAAAGATAGGCACTTAAGCGTGGCATGCGTGCCTACGCCACTCGATTAGTCGGGTAAATTCTCGGACTAACCCCATCTTTGCAACAATCAAAATTTTTTAAAAAAGAAAAAAAAATAAAGTTTTCTACTAATCAAAGCATTTGCATTAGAATTTGGAACGTACTTAACGCTAGGGATTAAAAATCCTAGTTAGGACTCTAAATCTTTCCTAGAGCATATCACTTAATCAAGGCATTTGCATTAAAATTTAGCTCATGCTTAATGCTAGGGATTAGAAATTCTAGTTCAGACTCCTAGATCTTCCCTAAAACATATCACTTAATCAAGGCATTTATATTAAAATAGATTATACTTAACGCTAGGAAATAGAAATCCTAGTTAGGATTCCTAAATCTTCCCTAAAGCATATCACCTAATCAAAGCACTTCTATTATAATTTGGATCATGCTTAACGCTAGGGATTAAAAATTCTAGTTAGGACTCTTAGATCTTCCTTATAGCCTATCACTTAACACTTATATTAGAGTTTGGATCTTACTTAGCGCTAGGCATTAAAAACTCTTAAAAAGTTAGGACTTCTAGACCTTTCCTAAAACATTAGCATTTGAAATTTGAATCATGCTTAACGCTAGGGATTAAAAATTCTAATAGACTTCTAAATCTTACCAAAGGCATCTCATTCATTTTTCAAAAGAAAGAGCATCTCGTTGCCGCGTGTATCCCAGTTCATGTATCTTCGATGAAATCCCACTTGGGTCATGAGCATAACTGATTTGCGCATGTTATTTTTCAAAAATAAAAATATTCGTATACCAGAGTGCGTACACGTGGCTTCCCAGTTTCGCCACATGTATTTTGTAACACCCTAGAATTTCTTGCTATTATATTGTAGATTGGACCGGAGGTGGGCCTAAGCCCATGGGTCAAAACAAGCTTTATTTCAGAGCTAACTAGTGAGTGTGGATATAAAACCCATTTGTTGATTCCATGGGGTGGAATTAATGAGTCCCTTGCCTACATACATGGTCGCATGCATGCATAAATTAAATTGTGCAAGTTATATAAATAATATACATCATAAGATGGAATGACATGTGCATATGTGGAGGGTGAGAAGTGGACCCTACGTTTGGTTGATCAATTTATGTGGGAAGAAGGAGAGAGAACCCTTCCCACGTTAAGGGTATAATCGTCATTATCATGATTTTATGTGAAACATAGGTATGTATACATATATATTTTGAAATATCACACAAGATCTTCATTGTTGTAAAAAAAATATTGGTGGTTGGAGGGAGAGAGAGAGAATCGACCCCCTCTCTTTCCTCACACCTACTTTGTTCAAAAAAAATATATATTCATTAATTAAAACATATATATATATATAGGGCACAACATATATATGTATATATGGGAGATTTAGACATAATCTTGTTGGGAATATCTCTTTCAAAATCAAATCTAGTCAAACAACATGATTAAGAATATTTGAAGAATATAAGTTAGATTGAGAATAATTTAAAAAGAAAAACTTTTCAAACTTAAAAGAATCTTATGGGTATAAAATGGATAGTGCATGTAACATAATTGGTTAATAATGCTAGCAATATTGTTTCCATCTTTATAAATCTATTAACAAGAATCAAGAACCGTTGGATTCAACCCATAGAGCTAAATATTATTTGATGATGAATAAGTTGACCAAGTATTAAGTGGTAGTCGATCTACCAATAATGGAGAGATCGAACCAAACCACCTTGTGCCAATAATCTTTCCTAAACTACCAAATCTCTTGCTAACAACTAAATTTAGAAAGAACCATCTTCCAAGTTAGTGTGTAGCACATAGAGAAAAACACCAACCGTAAGATTAATTTACATGGACACTTGGCAAAGTTTTAAGGGTGTCAAATACCCTTATATAGCAAACATATTATACACCATAACATTTCATTGAAATTAGTGAACAACTATCAAAATTAGAAGATATTGGAAAAATTTAGGATTTTTGCTAGATTTGGAGGGAGAGAGAGAGAGAGATAGACGGACGACCTGCCCTAGTCGGCATCTCCTCTCCTCTTAACCCATTCCATTTTGCAACTTTGAAAAAAAAAAAGAAAAGAAGAAGACCAAGTGCTAGCCGATTTCTTCCCCCTGCTTCTAAAACCTCCATTAAAACTTAAAGAAAGGAGTATGCAAAGAAGAAAAATACAAAGTAGAAGGAAGGGTCATCATACCAATACAAATCAAAGGTCACAATAAAGGTAGGAAGTAAATATATTTTAAGGTTTTTGTTATTTGATTTATAATCTACTAAATCGTATGTTCATCGCATAAACATGATTTTCGAAATGAAAAATATTTCAAGGTTTTATTTATATGGTTTGGTGGATTATTATCTTGTACAAGTGTAATACCCTTTTAATTTAAATTACTAATGTTAGGGGGCACCCACTATTGCTAAGGGCACCCTGACAGAGTTTTAGTAAGTTTGGGTTTAAACTAGTTATAAATATAAACTAAACCCCAAAACCCCTTCTGTTTTGTGTTGATCGACCAGAATAGAGAAGAGAGAGAAGGAAAAATCGACTGGTAGAGAAAAAGAGAGAACTCCTTGAAGAAGAGATTGCAGCGATCGTGTTCGTAAGAGAGAGTGCAGGGATTCATCATCTTCTTCTTCTTCTTCTTCCTTGGGATTCAACTTCTTTGGTGATTTGAGGCAAGTAGTAACTTGCTCTTTTGGTGTAAATTTAGGTTATTCATGTTGTTGCTAGGCTTCTTTAATGATTGAATGCATGAAAACCTAGCTTGTACGTCGTTTATATGGTGTTGCATGAGAACAATGCGAAATAATGCATGTAACTTATGATCGTATGAGGTGTGCATGTTTCTATTGGTTAAAATGCATGAAATCTATGTATATGAGAGGTGTATGTGAGTCTCTAATGTTTACAGGGGTGAAAACTAAGTTTACACGTAGCTTGAATGAAGAACTAAACTCAAAATCGCGGGAAAACCCAGGGGGTATCGATACCAGCTGAAACCTGTTCGACAGGTGGTGCTGGTATCGATACCAGACTCATGTGGTATTGATACCAGGGATAGGTTGAAACATGGGTAGTAACTAGAGAGCACTACATGTAATAATAACTTAACCTTAACTGAAGATCATAAAACACAACAGCTGTGAAATCTGTGAAATCGTTTATCTTGTTACACTTTGCTTACTTTATCTTATGTCATATTTTGTATTTATATTAATACACTTACCCTTGTGAAGCATATGGCTAACCTGAATCTAAGCCAAGGGAACTAGTGAACTTGCTGGCTAGGTTTTTACCTAACGCCATTAATCTTTTCAGGTCCAGGTCATCAGGCGAATACTCAGTAGCTGAGGTGATTGTAAGGCAAGAATAAGTCTTCAGAGTTTCCTAGATTTCTGTGAAGACATTAGTTATTCTTTTAATTACGTTTAGTTGAGTTTGGACACATGCTAGTCCATTATTCTTTGAGAATATTCGTTTATTCGTTTGTTCATATGACAATTCATCTTTGAGTTAATAAAGTTTATTTAGCTTTATTTTACTTGCGTATTGAAGGTGAGTGCAAGCTTCTTGTTAGCTTGGTGTAACACGTACACCCTAGAGCTACAGGTTGTTAATGGTTCTAGGAGAATGTCCGGTTCTCATTGAGTATGGGCTGCAGACCTAAAATGTGAGGGCGGGGCATTACAGTTGGTATCAAAGCCTCAGGTTCAAAGTCCTAGAGGGAGTTGTGATGAGTTAGGTTGATGTTTGTGACACATAAGCACATTTTATAACACGTTTGGATGTTTTAGTTGTCTTTGTGTGATTGTTGTTGCTTGACTAGTCTAAGAGTTAGACTATGTTGTTTGGGCCGGTAGTTTGGTTATGAACTTATTCTAGATGGGCGGGCAGGTTCAAGGAAACAGGTGTAACTGTATCATGTTTAGGTACCGCCATTAGCAGAGTACAGAGTAAGTGGAAACACCTACGTAGTTTTGGTTGTGTAGAAACCTAAAGTGTTTAGATTTTACCCTACATTTGGAAGTTTGGTGAAACTGTGTGTTTCACCCCTGTAGTGCAAGAGTTGAGAAAGCAACGAGCGTCTTAGTAGAGGAACTTGTTATACACAGTGAGATGTACAGTAGATGTTGAATATCCATATGAGAACGGGATCTATGCAAGTATGAAATAGATGCACTAGAAGTGGATGTGCAGGAATGGGTAGTGATGACTGCCAGCCTTATCGGCAATGGTTTGAGAGTAGTAGCCCATGGACAGACTGAGGCTATAAACTAGAAACTAAATAATGAGGCGTAAAGAACTTTTTGTTAGTGGTATCTCACATAGGTGAAAGGATACTAGTGAATAGTATTTATGGGATTTAATAGTCAATTGTGGAGGATTGGACTTCTTCTTAGATCCTTTTTATAGATCTGAATGGTTGAGATGGATATTAGGCATGGATTGGCTTGCTGCATACCATGCAAGATTGGACTGTTACGCAAAAATGGTAACAATTTCCATTCCAGAGGAAACGCCATACGTATTATTGTTGTTGCAATGATGTGGTCTCATTAAGAGACACCTGTGCTTTATGGATATGTTGGAACATCGGTTAAAGGCAGAGAGCTTGAATCGATTCTTGTGGTGCACTAATACCACGATGTATATGGCAAGGTCTTAGGATTACCACCTCACAGAGAAAGAGAATTCTATTTGGAGCTGGTTCCGGGCACAAAATCGATTGCAAAGACACCTTATCAGATGGCTCCAAATGAGATGAAAGAGTTAAAGAACCAGATAGACCAGTTATTGGCTCAGGGTTTCATTCATCGTAGTTCGTCACCTTGTGGTGCAATTGTTCTTTTGAATTAGATGAGGGTGAGTCTATGAGACTTTGCATAGACTACCGAGATGTGAGTAAGGTATAGGTTTGGGGTAAGCATATGTCCTTTGCCTGGATAGAAACCTTAATTGTTTGGCTCAGAGGAGCGGGGAAATTTCTCATTTTGACGTAGGATAATACAATCAACTTGAGTCTAGAGCAGGACTTTTTGTGATTAGGTTCTGTACGAGAGAAGAATCTGTAGAGATTTTCGGTAATGTTGACTGGGCTTGTGAAGGCCTTAACATTTTTGTTAGATCGTGTTTGTCAGGCCTAATTTTTGAGATGTTGGATAAGGTTGTAAATACCTTTATAGTTGATTTCATGATCAACTTCGAAATGCATGAGGGTAGTGGGACCCCTTGTATTAAGTAATGTAAGCACTGAGTGAGTGCTAATGTTTTGCCAAAATTCGACAAATGTGAATTTTGTGCAGCATAAAGTGAAGATCTTAGGACATGAAGTGTCCGGTATTGGAGTAACTGTGATAATCTCTCCAAATGATCGTGACTGAGGGTCATAAGTTTTCTACTTAAGTTGGGCATTATTGACGATCCATTGTGGAAATTTCTTCATAGCACATTTTCCTAAGGCCCTTTTTGGCTAGGGAAAGTGTGGAGACATCCGAGTAAGGAAGTCAGTTTGAACAAACTTTCTATAACGGTACGCTTGTATGGCGTCACCATGTTCACAAATCTTCTCAGAGGTGAACTTGGATGAGTGGTGTTTTCGAATGCAACACATCGGTGGTTAGGGAGTATCTTCTTGTTGATGACAATGTAGTTGTCATGCATAGGGATGCCAAAAGGATAAGAGGAGAGATTACTCGACTCATGATACCACGTTGGTAGTATTGATGTCCTCTTGTGTTTGGGGGCGTTAGGTGATTAGTGAGGAGGCGTAGCTCTCTACTGAAACCTCAAGATTTGAATTCTCGTAAGTATGAATTACAACTTTAGACCATGGAGATGGTTTGGATTTTGAAGGACTGAAACTTCAAATAATCACATAGCATGGGATAGTCAACGTAGTAATTGACGTGTAGAATGGATAACCGGGAGTGTTGTGATTTTTGCGAAGGGATATCATCAGTAATCGTTAGAGGCGGCGTCCAAGTATATTTAAGATATAGATTCTACAGACAGAAATAAATGTTATTGGGTTGCTTAACAGCTCAATTACACTTGTGAGTTGAAAGAGGAGCGACGGTGGATAGCTCCAAAGTTCAGGCTGTACTGGAGTGGCGGCAACCCACTACAGTGACAGAGATAAGGAGTATCCTAGGTTTGGCTGGGTACTATAGGCGGTTCATCGAAGGATTTTTGCGGATAGCAGGCCCTTTGACTAGTCTCATAAAGAAGGACGTTCCATTCAAATGGGATGACAAGTGCGAGCAAGCGTTTCAAGAGCTGAAGGCAAAGTTGACAACAACTCCAGTTTTGATCATACGAGAGAGTGGAGCCGGACTCGTAGCTTTACCGATGCGTCGCATCAAGGACTTGGATGTATTTTGATGCAGAACAACTGAGTGGTTGCTTATGCTTCGAGACAGTTGCGGATACATGAGCACAACTATCCGACTCATGTTCTCGAGTTAGCAGATGTAGTGTTTGCACTCAATATTTGGAGGCACTACTTGATAGTGTTTGCACCAACAATGTGGTTTCGAAATCAACTGTGCCCAACTTAGTTCTTTAAGCATTTTAAATCTTTTAAGAGCATTTCTAAGTGTGGGAACTCTTTCTAAGGTGTAGCCACCTATGATTCTTAGGTTTCTAAGTCAATTACCATCCTCGGATATTTTCCGATGGTGAGATGAGTTCTTCGAAGTCTTCTTCTTCATTCCGATTTAAATCGAAACTCGCTAAACTCTAAATGAAGTTACACAGACCTTCTTGAGTTTACTTTTGACACGAAATTCGATAAATAAAATACATGAGAAAACTCATGGATCTTTAAATCTCCCCATTTGTCGATTTTATGACAAAAACTATTATAAGATAAACTAAAAAAAAAACCCTTCCCCAATACAGCATAATCCCTCTTACAATGGACTCAAATCCAAAAAACAAAACTCCCCTATAAAATAGACACCTATACTCTAGGAGTTGTGTTTCATGTGTTTCCTGCTAAAATTCAAACTCACACCAAAACAGGATAAAATGATATGTATTTCTAAATTAACAACTGTAATGAAATCTTTGGGAAAATTCAAACAACTCCCCCTATAAGAATGAGTTTTCTCCCCCATAAATATACATCTTTCCTGCATTAAACATTCATAATTATAATTACTTCACACCTTTTTTGTCAGAACTAGACAAAGGTGAGAAAAACCAATTCCTGAAAGAAGATACATTGAAGCATATATGGAGAAAGGAAACAAAACATTCTAAAACTTAATCATCCATCAGTATTAAAGGTTTCAAAATCAGAGAATTAAGTTTTTGAAATATGAAGTCGCAAATAAAAAAATAACACAAATAGTCATAACCATTCACAACTTTAACAAAAGAGATATATATATCTAGCTATCCACCTCTACATCAAAGAATGAGTCATCATCACCTTCAACTCTACCATCATCATCATTACAAGCATTAGCATCATGATGAGTAGGCTCATCAGTAGACTCATTCGAGGAGTCAATATCTTCCACTTCATCCTCTGGTTTCAGCGGCCTATCATGTGATGTCTTTGCCCGTTCTTCTTTAGGCAAGACTGGAACACAGTCCAAACCTAGCTTTGTCTCTATTGAATTGACCACTGGCATTAGCAGTTTCATGTATGCTAAGATGGCATTGGTGGACTGGGCTTGAGCCTTCCTTGCTTGACTCCTAATTGCTCTCCTTGCTACTTTGGAGGAAGAGGAGGTGCCTTGAGAGGTGTTAGGAGGAGGAGCAGTGGGAGCTGGAGCAGGTGGAGTAGGAGCTGGAGCAGATGTCTGTACTTTCTTTCCTTTAAGTTGTCTTTGGATTCGGTTAACTGTGGAGTTGTCAATGGTATATGCAAAGCATCAAGTTTTGGTTCTCCACTTGGAATCCGTGCTCCTCTGGCTTTCAGAATCTTTTCAATTAGCTTTGGAAAGGGCAAGGACCTTGACGTTGCTGTATCTTTGTTGATTGTGATCATTTGAGAAATGATGAATTTAGCCATTCAAATGAGTTAACCCTTACCCAAGTGATAAAGAAACTCTGCCATGGTGTCAGAAAAGGTACTCTTGTTTCTTTTGCAAGGAAACAAGTTTGTTGCAGCAATAATGGAAAGAGTTTTGAACTTCAAAGTGCAACTGGCTGTAGGAAACTCAACATCCCAATAAAACTCTTTCCCGGACAAGACTTCAGCAATCATTTCTCCGGTAGGGAGAAAAGGTGTGCCTTTAACCCGGAAAGGAAGAAATTTTAGAGCATCATCCTCATCTACCAAATCAAGAAAGGATGCAATGAGGGAGGAATCAACCACAAAATCCTTCCCGTATACCATGGTAGAGAAGCTAAAGTTCTCACTATCAATATGGTGAAAGTTTGAGTAGCAAACTTTCACAAGCCTAGGGTAAGCATTCCCTTCACCATTAAACAACCCATCCCAATGTCAATCCCTAAGCATTAGGGTAATGTCACTAAGGATTTCCCCTTAAAAAATAATGGATATTTTAATAACAAGGGGCCTCTTGTTAAAGAATTTATTGAAGATCATGAGACAATCCTTGGAATAAAATTTTTCCCTAGAGGTTGGGCAAGCCACATTTTGAGAAAAGTCGGATGGGGTTTTGGATTTCTTTAAAAAATGAGCTATAGATTCAAGACCTTCTACCTTACGTTTAGTCATGCTTGTAGATCTAGATGTGAACAAAAGAAAAGATCGAAGGAACAAGCAAGGCAAAACCAACCAAGAGAGAGTCAAGGGAAAGCTTACCAAAATCGCAAAAAATCCCTTGGAGAATGAAGAAGAAGATGAAGATCTAGAGGAAAATCGTGACTTGAAGATCTTGTAATTGAGTTTTGAAAACCCTAGAAGCCTTCTCTTTATCGAAACCCACTTAAAAATGAATGAAATGAGTCTTTGGTTTCGATACATTATATTTATAACCTTACCCAAAAAGCCCTAAAAATTGCGAGCTCAGGTGGCGCTTTCGAAAGCACTAGTCTGCTTTCGAAAGAATAAACCCTGTACTAGAAACAAATTCAGTCGCTTTCGAAAGTGTGATTGCTGCTTTTGAAAGTATAAAACACCTGCCTTCAGATGAAATCACTTTCGAAAGCACATAAGTTGCATTCGAAAGCATCAATTTAAAAATAAAGCCAGGTGATTTTTATTTCGAAATGGACAATCATGATTTCGAAAGTGAAAACCCAATGAAAACAGATTATGATGGTTTTGAAATTAACTTTGGTTCTTTCGAAAGGTGAGGGCTGGTTTCGATAGCGATCCTGTTGGTTTCGAAAGTGAACTGACAATAACAACCTTTTTAATAAAAAAAGATGAGGCAAGAGATTCTAGATGATATGGAAGTTGATTGAAGTGAAATATGCATGTTGCCAAAGGCTATGAAACATATAATACAATTACCATGGATTTTTGCAAACATGATTTTGCTAAATCTTATTCTAGCATAGCCTTGTTGGTTCTCAAACAAATAATACCACTTCATTCATAATCTTGATCCATATGTGTGTGTGTGTGTTGAGAGAACAATATCATTATGTAAGATGATCCTCAAAGAAAAGCAGGACAAGGTTGTCCATTTTATTGATTTCTTCAAATCTGAACCTTACCCAGCATGACAGAACCATCTCACATAGCAACCTATTAGTGACCTTCATATTTGAGTATAATATGATCATTTTAAGATACTCTATTGTATGAAATAATTTCCTTGAATCTACAAGCATCTCTTATCCGAGGAGACACAACCAAGAAAGTACCTGTATTGGGACCAAGTGAATCACTATGAGGTCATGATGAAGAATATTAAACATCGAGTTCCTAATCTTTTTGCGGGATCTCACTCTTTTTGATGTTCAAACACCGAATTCAACATTTTTTTTACGAGAACTAACTCTTATGGTGTTTCACCTAGCTCAATATCTTTTACGAGAGCTTACTATTTTTGGTGATGAAATGTAACAAGATATACCACTATTTTTCTGTACTTCATCAAAACACCAAATCCTAGAAGAGATATTCCAACCAGTTGGTTCAGTCCATCAATGAATCATGAATATTATTTTCAACCTTATCCAATGATCCAAATAAGATAAAATCACACTTATTTAAGAGACTCCTTATGTGCATAAGAAATAATAGATCAGTCAATAGAGTATGTGGATTTAATGTAGAGATTCACAGTCTATATCAAAATAAGATAAGTCAAATAAAATCTGTAAAATGTCTTAAATGTTCAAGCATTCTATAAAAGATAACTAATAAGAACAAGAAGAACACTTGAGAGCACAAATATTAGAATGCAGAGTTTTTAAGAGCAAACTAATAAACAAAAATCACTCTTCAACCCAAAAAGATATGAAATGCAAAACCGAGAAGGAGTGAGAAGAGAACAACTAGTTGACAATAACCACACCAATAGATCTTCTAAGGAGATCAAACCTAAGAGTCTCCAGAGGTTTAGTAAGTAGATCAGCCAACTGTTTCTCAGTAGGAACAAACTCAAGACAAATCACTTTGCTTTTAACCAAATCGCGAATAAAGTGATATCTTATGTCTATATGTTTAGTCCTAGAGTGTTGCGCTGGATTTCTAGCAATATCAATGGCACTGGTATTATCACAAAGTACATTTATAGTATCATGTTCAATGCCATAATCAGACAACATTTGGTACATCCATAACAGTTGAGTGCAACACGAACCTACAGTAATGTATTCTGCTTCAGTAATTGATAAAGATTGAGAATTTTGTTTCTTACTTTGCCCTGCTATCAAATTGTGTCTAATAAAGTAGCAGCCTCCGGAAGTAATTTTCATGTCATTAACATTGCCTGCCCAATCTGCACCAGAATAGCCCACTATTTTAGAATTTGTATTATTAGTGTACCACAAGCCAAATACAAGAGTTCCCTTAACATAACGAATGATTTGTTTAACTACTGTTAAGTGTGACTCTTTGGGTTTTGCTTGAAAGCGAGCACAAACACCAACACTAAAAGAAATATCAGGACGACTAGCTGCAAGGTAAAGAAGACTCCCTATCATGCTTCTATATTATTTTTGGTCTACTTCTTGTCAAGCTAAGTCCTTAGTTAGCTTTATAGTGGTTCCCATTGGTGTGCGAGCATCTTTTGCAGATTCCATGCCAAATTTCTTTATAATCATTCGCATATTTTGATTGAGATATAAATATTCCATCTTTTTGTTGCTTAACCTGCAATCCAAGAACGAAGGTTAGTTCTCCAACCATACTCATTTCAAATTCCTTACTCATAAGATTTGAGAAGGATTTAGCTTGTTTGGTTGAGGTAGAACCAAACACTATGTTATCTACATAGATTTGAGCAACAAGTACATCATTTCCAGCACATTTAGTGAATATGGTCTTATCGGCTCCCCCTGTTGAGAATTTTTTTCTAAGAAGGAAAGTAGTTAATTTATCATACCAGGCTCTTGGAGCTTGTTTTAGACCATAAAGGGCTTTCTTTAAACGATAGGCATGATTAGGAATGACGGGATCTTCAAATCTTTTTGGTTACTCTACAAATATTTCTTCTTGTAGGATGCCATTTAGAAAAGATGTTTTGACATCCATTTGAAAAAGTTTGAACTTTAAATGGCAAGCAATCGCCAATAGTAACCTTATAGACTCTAGTCTTGTAACTGGATAAAATGTTTCATCAAAGTCTACACCTTCAATTTGAGAATACCCTTGAGCCACAAGTCTGGCTTTGTTCCTTACAATAGTACCAAATTCATCAAATTTGTTCTTGAACATCTATTTAGTACCAATGACATTGGTATTCTTGGGACAAGGTACAAGACTCCACACTTCTTGCCGTGTGAATTGGTCAAGCTCGTCTTGCATTGCTTGTATCCAATTTTCATCCTGCAAAGCATCAACCACATTAGTAGGTTCGTACATAGAAACATAATATACATGATTTACAATGTTTTGAACTTGTCTCCTAGTTTGAACACCAGTTTCAATCCCTCTAATGATTTCATCAGGATTGTGTAATCTTCTAACCCATATGTTTGGATAGTCTTGAGGAGGATTTTCAGGTTGAATAACTTGACCATTTGTAGCCAAATCTAGTGGAGCATCCTGTTTTTCATCCGAATCTTGTGAAGTAGATGCATCATCATCATTATCTGAATCAAATTCAGTTTTCAATGTTTTACCTTCAACAAGTTTGTCATCTTCAGCTGCATTTGTAGGCCTTGAGAAGCCCATGGGCTAGTCCCATGAATTTGTCCACACCCAATGTGGGGTGGCATGTGTGAAGAGAGCATGGCAACTGAAGCCATGCACGTTAAAGGAAATAATGCCACACGTGACTCTGTGTGATGGATGTGAGATTTTACGTGTAATAAATGCGAGGGTTGATGGAGCGATTCTAACCTTTGGATGTGTTATGGATGAATGGGTTGATGGATTGATTCTGACCCTTAGATGAACTAGTACCTCATGCATAGGATGAGAAGAAGAGAGTTGCAAAAATACTTTTGCATGATATGTGTAGAGTTGAAGGCATAAAATGAGTAATAAAGAGAGTTGCAAAAATACTTTTGCAAGGCAACGCATATAGCATATACTTGTTACAAAAGAATTTCATGCACGCATGCATGTAAAAATGGCACATACACTAGTGTACATGTGTGAGGATACGAGTATATATATTATATTATATATATATATATTATTCACGTAAATGTTTTCATGCAATGTATATATATAAGGTTTTATACATGGTTAATTAAGTTGATTGCATTCAAGTAGTGTACGTTTGGTGGGGTCGTATGGTCTTAAATGTATATATATAATGAATGTAAAACCCGTGTGGACCCCACCCATACTAGAAAATGTGAATAACCTAGAAGGAAATAACCAAGTCTTGGGGGTTACTCTAGGTTGGTTGAGAGTGAGATAATTTAGGAAACAAGGATCCTAGAGTTTTAAAAAACTAGAAAGAGGAAGGGAGAGAGAGTGTGGTCGATCTCTCCATAAGAGAGGATCGACCCACACAAGATTAATTCCTTAAGGAGACTTATTTTTACACAAAACCTATAAAATCTACCAAAATTAGAGGTAGGGTTATTTTTATTTATCCAATAAGGTTATGATCATCCAAACCGTTGGATCTAATCATTGGACATTTGTGTACATCCTACTGAGTTCCCCTATAATTTAGGAAAGTAATTTGACACAAAACAATGGCCACATTGTGTGGGTCGACCAAACCAAGGAGGATATCGATCCTACCGTGCCAGTATTACTAAAATTCCTACTACCTTAGTTAGAAGAGATAGTAACTAATTATGGATAGTTTTATTTTAGAATTTTTGTGCTAATTAATTACACCAATTTTTGGAAGCCCAAAACTCTTTAAAAAGATAATTTCTTAAGCCCAAATTGCCCCAAGGTTGGTAGAGACCCCAATGAACAAAGTTCTAGGGTTTTTGGGGTATTTTAGTAAGTATACAATGAGATATTTTCTCATTAATAAAGAAAAACAAAAATTAGTTTAGAGATTAAAGAAATTAGATTTTTAGGATATTTTTCAATTGAGAAAAATCTAGGGGGGATGGGAAGATCGACCATAACCTAGTCGTCCCCCATTCTCTCCCATTTTTGTTAGGATATGTTTCAAAAAAAAAAGAGAAGAGAGGGAGATAGCGGTAGCAGCCTAGGGCTTGGTTTGGTGTGTTTTTCTTCTTCAAAAACTTAGGGAAACTTCAAGGTTCTAAAGCTTAGAGAAAGGAGAAGAAGCTAGTGGATCAACCGTCACTGAATCACGTGGTAAAGGTAGGAAAAACGGGGGTAGTTTGTGAGTATGAACTTACTTGTTCCTCTTTGATTTGTGGTTGATTATATGTTCATGAAGGGATGTTTTCCATGAACTAATAAATATGTATTCATATATATATTACATGTGTTAAATATATTTTATGATGTTTTAATTCCATGAAAGATAATGAAGTAAACATTCAATTGAAAATCTAATAAGATATTTTGAGAAGTAATGCATGGTTTGATGGGTTATTCCAAGCTATGTCCTCCAAGGTGGGGGATTCCTACAGAAGATCGTACGATGTACGATGGAAAGAGAAATCTAAGGATTTAAACAAGAAAACAAACCAATTGTTCGGTCTGAAATCTTCGGTAACGTCGATGATTTTATTTTGATTTGTTGCTGTTCATTATATGAAATATATATGTTGGATATGTTGGATATGTTGTTTGTACTATGAGGGATGAATTATGAATCCCTACTGAGTGTTGGCTCACCCCGTTCATTTCATCCTTCATAGATCACTGAAAGAGATACGTTGGAACACGAGTTGCGGCACGTTTAAGAAGAAGAAAACTAGGTAAGGCTTCCATGATGCTTTCTGTGTTTTATTTACTTGAATAAGGGTTGAGGAAGTTACTTGGACAAGATAGGACGTTTTTATGGTTGTTTTAGGTCGATTTCAAGTTTGGACAGCATGCTGGGTTTTCTGACCAGCAGTCAGTATTTAGATCATATTTGATGTTTTGTTTATGGGATTTTGGTTTCAATTGTAATTTTGGATTTGTGAGATCAGGGGGAGGTTACAGTAAACATTTTATGATTTTAGGAGATGTTTAAGTTACATTTTCATATTTTATCAATTGAGTTTTCTGAACTAAAATTTGCTACTGTTTGCACATGTGCTATGTTGCGCCTGTTTCTGAATAAATCCTTTAGGAATTGGACTTAGACCAAAACTTGAAAGATGTGCGGATCTGAGCTAGTTTCAAAAGGTTTTAACGCAATGTGATTCCGACATGCAGATCATAAACCATAAATTTTTAAGTGAACATTATCCAAGACCTATCAGTTGAATGGGTTCTAATAAACGTGTTATTTTATGTGCGTTTTTCTGGTTTAAAAATATTACAAAAATAGTGTGTAAATGTAGACATGTTTTTGAACAAAACTAAGGGGTGTTTCTATTTTGAATGCGTAATGAGTCACAAGGTGCTCTGCAAAGTTTAAAAATCCCCTGCAGGCACAGTTTATGAAATATAAATACTAAGGTACATGGACCCTAGAACCTTAGTTTGACCTTATGACCTGCTTAGACCTACAGTCAAGTCTAATGCGTGAAATGTTTTTGTTTAAATATCTGACCTAGATGTAGCCCCTATTTGGCCTAGTCGTCTAAGACCCGAAACTAGTTTTGTTGGGCCTAAACTGACCAAGCCCAAGAAAGATGGACCAAAACGTATTTCAAAATCCACCCAATTAATGTTCCGGGCTTTGGATATTTACACCCATATGGGGTGTAAGTACACCCAAGGTACGGGATATTACAGTTGGTATTAGAGTTTAGGTTCCAGATCTTTTTGGAACTTATGGAGTCTATTTGTTTGTTGTAAGGAGTATTTTAAAAAAAAAGTGGTATTTCCATCGACGACTTGTTGAATTCCTCTTAGTGAGATGCTTCTTAAAAAAAATGCATATGTGAGTACGCATGTTTTACTTTGACATCGTTAGAATAAATGTTTTATGAGAGGATGATTTACAAAATTTGTTCGATTGCTATTCAAAAAAATTTCTTGAAAGAAGAAATGTGTATACATACTTTTATGAAGTTGTGTTTATCGAAACTCAAGTGTTTAAAAAGGAGAAAAGGGAAAAACCTTTTAAGTCTAAGTAGCATGCATTATTCAAGTGGTTGGTGAAAGGTTTTACAACCTTAACCAAGTAGTTGTGAATGTCGATATGAATCGACCCAGTGGATTAATAGAATCGAATTCTATTAAAGAAATAACACGTAGACCATCGCAACGTAAATTGTTCGATGTGTACAAGGCTATATCTGGGGCCACGCAGACGAAGGTAAACCGAGAGGAATCCAATCATCTAGAGCAACAGGATGAAGGTTGCAGAGCATGATTCAACAACTTGAGCGTATCCTAGAGAGAGTGGTGGATGACCTAAGAAGGATTACTGATAACTTTCAAGGAAGTCAAGGGCAGCGAAATCAATCACCACCTAAATCGGTGAGTGAGGATGAGAACAAACAAGTTAGTGTACTGGAAGGATTTCTGAGGTTTCGATCGAAGAAATTTTAAGGGAATGATAAACCAACGAAAGCAAAATGTTGATGAGGACACAAAAGAAACTTGTAGCCTTTGAAGAAGTTGAGGAGCATTGGGTGAGACTTGCCACTTACCTGCTAGTTAAGGAAGCAGATCGATGGTGGGGAATAATCGGCCACAATCACGATGTGGAAAATAAGACATGGACGGACCTTGAAACTTTATTTCCAGAAAAGTATTTTCCTGAGATTGCATGGGCGTAGAAAGGTGTGGAGTTCATCGAATTAACAAAAGGAAGTTTGTTGAATTACCACGAAATGCACCACATGTGAGGACAACTGGACCACTAGAAGCATAGAAGTTCCAGGGACGGACAATGGGACGACAAAGGACCAATGCTCAGCTGAGCCGGTACAGGCCACCTCAGCAAGGCCATTCCCAGGTGCATTGACACGTCAAATATACGACACTACTAAAAGCGGGGGATAAGAACGATGTCATTGGAGGAAGATTCCTAGTCCAGAGTTTTTGGGCGAAGATATCGTTGATACGGGTGATACACACACATATGTGTTTATACATTTTGTTATCTCACTTAGGCTTGAAGCCATATCTCGAGGTTATATCCTACACATTATATCTCTTGTAGAGAGAACGGTTACTTTAGAAAGTGTGTGTAGGGACTACCCTACATATCCTGTTGATCAAGAACTGTCAATAGATCTCATTTATATGAGCACGGTAGAATATGGTGTCATACTTAAAACGGGCTGATTATCCTTTTAGTATGTCACTTTGGTTTGTCTGAAAGGAAGGTTACCATATTTCCAGCGGATAGATAAAGAATGTCGTTCCAGGGAGATATGAAGAAGAGTATCGATTCATTGCTACTGGTTGTAGTAAGGCGTAGGTCCACTATGAACATAGAGCTTTGTTAGCATTCCTGAAGGAGAGTACATGGATGTGTTCCCTAAGGAATTTCCTGGCTTACCTCCCCAGAGAGAGATAGAGTTTTCCATTGATGTGCAACCAAGAACGAGGGAAATTTTATTCCACCATATTGGGTGGCATCCCAAGAGTTCAAGGAACTAGCAAATCAACTAAGATAATTGCCACAACTTGGTTTCATTCAACCAAGTGCGTCACTATGGAGCACACCGGTATCGTTGTGCGGACGAGGGATGAGTCAATGAAACTGTGCATTGACTATCGGTGACTCAACAAGGCCACAATTAAAAACAGATACCTACTTCCTGCTAGGATTAATGATCTTTTGACCAATTGAGAGGCGCCAGATTTTTTCTCGAGGATTGATCTGCGATCGGATATCATTAACTCAGGAAAGAGAGATGGACATCGCAAAAATAGCCTTTCGAACAAGGTATGGGCATTTCGAATTTCTGGTGATACCCTTCGGCTAACCAACTCACCAGCATCCTTTATGGATTTGATGAACCGGGTCTTTCGACCCTATTTAGATCATTTGTGGTAGTGATCGTGGATGATATCTTAGTCCACTCGAAGACTCAGGTAGTACACGAGGAACATCTGAGAGCGGTGTTGTAAATCTCAAGAGAGCATTAGTTATACACTAGAATGAGCAAGTGTGACTTTTGGACGACCTAAGTGTTGTCTCTTGAACATGTAATATCTAAACAAGGAATTACCGTCGATCTGGCAAAGATTACAACTGTAGTAGGATGAGAATGACCGAACATCGTCCTTGAGATGTGAAGCCTTTAGGCTTGGCTAGTTGCTATCGGAGGTTTGTTGAAAACTTCTCGAGGTTGGTAGGTCCTCTTACTCGTTTTACTAAGAAAGGCGTAAAATTTGAGTGGAGTCAAGAGTGCGAGGAATCTTTTGAGAAACTCAAGGAAAGATTGACAACAACACCAATCCTGGTGACATCCGAATCAGGAGTTGGATACGTCGTATACTGCGACGCATCAAGGGTTGATTTGGGAGGAGTTCTAATGCAAGAAGCAAATGTGGTGGCGCATGCGCTTAGCAGGAAGCATCAAGAGACAGTGGCAATAATGTTGCAGATGGTGGACGAGTAGATCTTAGGGTAGAAAAAGGTGATGTGGGAGCATACTTGGCCAACATGGTAGCAAAATCAAAAATCATCAAGTGAATTGTGGAAGCACAAAAGCAGGACATAAGGCTACAAAAAGTTTTGAGAAAACACGGCACCAACGAGGCACTTGAAGGGCGGACACGAAGAACCAATGGAGGATTGAAGTTCTAAGGAAAGCTATATGTACCGGAGGATGATGCACTGAGAAAGGAGATCCTGACTATGGCATATGTATCAGTTTTCGCCATACACTTAGGGAGCACAAAAATGTATAATGACTTGAAGCGGCATCTCTGGTGGAAAGGAATAAAGAAGGACACCAAATTGTATATGTCTAAGTGCATTATCTGTCAACAGGTGAAGATCGAGCACCAGAAGATAGACGGAACACTAAAGCCACTCGGAATAGCAGAATGGAAATGAGATTTTGTCACAATGGACTTCGTGAGAGGGTTGCCTAAGACTAAGCAATGTTTCGACAATGTATAGGTCATTGTTGATCGACTCACAAAGGCTGCACACTTTTTGGTTGTGAAAAGTATAGATACAATTACCACCTTAAGTGAATTGTATATCTGAGAGATTATAAAATACCATGGCGTGCCATTATCAATCGTCTCAGATAGAGACCCACTTTTCACCTCTATGTCTTGGGAAGGTTTTCAGAAGGCAATGGGAACGCAACTAGATCTCAGTACAGCAGATCACCCACAAATGGATGGACAATCCGAATGAACAATCCAAACATTGCAAGACATGCTGAGAGCTTGCGCAATTAATTTCTTAGGTAATTGGCATGACCAGCTTCCATTCATGGAGTTCGCTTATAGCAATAGCTACCAAGCCAGCATTAGCATGGCACCATTTGATGCACATTACGGGAGACCTTGCTGAATCATGCTGTGCTGGACATCAGTCTGAGAAAAAGGAGTTTTAGGACCAGAAGTGGTTCAGGAGACTATGGAGAAAGTCCAACTGATCAAGGAGCGACTGAAGACTGCGCAAAGACGACAAAAGAGCTATGCAGACAACCGAAAGAGACCCTTGCAATTCCAAGAAGGAGATCATGTATTCCTAAAGGTTAATCCTCGACTGGGAGTCAAACGATTTAGGATCAAAGGGAAACTTACCCCAAGGTACATTAGACCGTTCTAGATTCACGAACGGATTGGGGAGTTAGCATACCGCCTAGCCTACCACCAAAGCTGGCGAAGGTACACAAGGTATTTCGTGTTATTTTCATGTTACGAAAGTATAACTCGTACCTTGACCATATCATCAAGTGGCAAGAAGTTAAGGCCAATGAAGACATGAGCTATGAGGAGAAACCTGTCTGAATCCTAAAATCCAAAGAACAGGAACTTCGTAATGAAACGAAGCGGTTCTTGAAAGTTCAGTGGAAACGCCATAGGCCTGAGAAGGCAACATGGGGATCGGAAAAAGAAAGTACAAGCTAAGTACCAGAGTTCTTTATAGGTAATTCCGAGGCCTAATAGTTTTAAATTTCGGGACAAAATGTTTGTTTAGGGGGTGGTAATGTAACACCATAAAAATTTTCTTGTAGGCCTTGAGAGGCCCATGGGCTAGGCCCATGAATTTGTCCACACCCAATGTGGGGTAGCATGTGTGAAGAGAGCATAAGAAATGAAGCCATGCACGTAAAAAGAAGTAATGTCACGCGTGATTTTGTGTGATGAATGTGAGATTTTGTGTAATAAATGCGAGGGTTGATGGAGCGATTCCAACCCTTGTGTAGGATCCGCGAAAAAAACTTCTCCCTTCGACCGCGAACGATCGAAGTAAAACTTTTCTCGTATTCCTAACTGGGGGTGGAATCGTCTAATGTACGTATAGAGTCGCTACCTGATTAATCTGGGAATCAGGACCCAATTTTGGAAAACCATTTTGTTTTAGCAGAAAACTTAGTGATCTTCCGACTAGCCTGGTCTGCGTATAGAGATTCTTAGTAAGAGAATCCTGGTACGGGTCAAGAAGGTGTTAGGCACCCGACAACCGCCCTATCGTGAAATCGACCTCTACTTTACTACTAAAGGTATTTGGGTAGAATTTCATGATTAAAATTATTATATTACACTAGGAAAGAGTGTGTCCAAGAAAAGTAAGTTCACGCCCCTCTAGTATATGTTCCATGCAATTGAAGTTTTGGGGCAAAAAGTAAAAAAAAACACTCTGACACGTAGACTCGAACCTATGTGTTGCGGGATTGCAAACAGACTTTCGTCTGTTCACAAACAAGCAATATTGGTCGCGAACTTCTCTCCTCAGCCAATGAGAAAACAAGAGGATTCGTCACGACTACGCAAACTATGATGGACAACGGATTAGTCCTACAAAGAAGTGTAAATGGACTCTGGGCCATTAACACGTGAGATGGAATACATGTGAATATGAGTTGTATATGGGAATATTAGGGCCCACATACGTGCTCGAAATACACGTGGCTAAACTGGGAAGCCATGTGTAGGCACTCATGATATACGAGTATTTTTATTCTGAAAAATGGTAACACGCGCAAATCAGTTATGCTCGGGACCCAACTGGGATTCCTTTGAGACACGTGTAAACTGGGATACACGTGGCAACGAGATGCTCTTTCTTTTGAAAAATGAATGACATACCTTAGGGAAGATCTAGAAGTCCTAACTAGAATTTCTAATCCCTAGCATTAAATATGATCCAAATTCTAATACAAATGCCTTGGTTAAGTGATATGCTTTAGGGAAGATCTAGAGTCCTAACCAGGATTTCTAATCCCTAGCGTTAAGCATGATCCAAATTCTAATGCAAAATGATTATATGATATGCTTTAGGGAAGATCTAGAGTCCTAACTAGGATTTCTAATCCCTAGCGTTAAGCATGGCCTAAAATCTAATGCAAAATGCTTTGATTAGTAGAAAACGTTGTTTCTTTTCTTTGTTTTAAAAAAAACTTGATTATTGCAAAGGTGGGGTTAGTCAAAGAATTAACCCAACTAATCAAGTGTGCAAGACCATCGACGTGGCGTAGGCACGCATGCCACACTTAGAAGTGCCAGTCTATGGTGGTCACATTTCGACGAGATTAGATAAATTCTTATCCTAATCCCAAAATTAATACACAATCCTAATTTCTAATGCATTTCTTAAACTAAGGAGCCTAACTTAGATTAACTAATCTAAGAGAAAGAAACCTAGTCCAATTTTATTAGCTTGGTTAGGGTTTCGAATTAGGGTTTTAGGCATATCCAAGCCCAAAAGAGAAAGGTGGGCCTAAACCAAGATGTGTTCTTGCTAGGCCCACATAAGAAAATGGGTTTATGAAGCCCAATTCTAAGATGTGAGTTTAAAACCCATGAAACAAGTCCAACACTCAACAAAACAGTAGAGTAGGCATGCTTAAAGATGGGCTTACCAAGGCCATAAAGCATATTTGAAGTTTTATTCTCATTATTGGTTGATTTCTAAGGCACACCATCAAAAGTGACAAGTTTCTAATGTAAACCCTAGGGTTTCACCTAAAACTAAGGTTGATATACTTCAATTTAAACCAACAAAATAAAGTATTAATGTGAAATTAGCAAAATAAGCATTTCTACACATCAAACATTCACTTAGGCATTTCGTCAAACACATTTAAGGTGTATGTTCAAACTATCATAACTTCTTCATTCCACAACCTTTTTGAGCCATTCTTGAGCCCATTTTGTGTACTTTTTCATGATCTACAAGATACATTTTTTACATTTTTCATTTCATGCCTATATGAAAAGATTCTAGCACATTTTTTTGGCTATTATTTATGATGTAGTGACTTGGAAATCCCCCTTTCACTCCCATATGTTTAATAACATGGTTGTAGATTAATATTCTTACTAAAAATGTAATTTTTGGCACTAAACATGAATTTCATTTGAAACAAGACCTCATTTCATGATGAAAAATTATTTAAGAAGCTAAACATACTACTTTTTATTTCATGACATATGAACATTAGCTAAACTAGTACTTATCCAAAAATAATACTCAAAGATTCATATATGTTGAAAAATGATAATAAAGATCATTAGCAATGTTATATTTATTGGGTCAGGTTATATAGCCCTCTTATATAACCCCTCGCTTGTGGGGCCTACATGAAATGTATTTAGGGGCTAATTTTTAGAAAAAATGATCTATACGGTGAGGAGAACCTAGTTCCCTGAAATCAACCAGATCTGAAAGTTGTAACCTCAAATCTACCTGTTTTAAATCAACGGTCAAAATAAAAATTTAAAACTTGCAAATTTTTAAGGGCTAATTTATAGGTGTTAGAACGAGCTAATTTTTAAATATGATGAAGTACATAGTGAGGAGAACATCCACTCCAAAAATCAGCTCCCAGATGCATTAAATGTGAGCCCCACAAGTGAGGGGTTATATAAGGGGGCTATATAGGCTATATAACCTGACCCATATTTACTCTAGGAAGAGTAACTACCTAGTGCATCAAAACAAAACAATAAGATGAGATTCATGAGATGACAACTTATTCACTTTCCCTTTTTAAAACACATCATACAATACTTTAAAAAAGAATCTCTACAACAAGTAAAAGGGGGTGATGGTCACCTACCTATTTTGCTTAAGATTCACCAGTGAGAGAGTGAAGAAAACCCCTTGATTAATCCTCCATCAAGCTATGATTTTTGTTGATGATAAATAAAAAAATAGTTTTCTTTTAAAAAGTGAAGTGATTTACTACTAACTCTTTCTCTCTTTCTAAACCAAGCTCAAAATGGAAAGAAAGCTCAATTAATTTGAGTTTTTCCCATCATGAGTGAGATTTGATGATATTGGAACAAGATTAATAGGATTAGGTGAGGTGTATGGTGTAGATGATGATGGATTAAGGGTAAAGGTGAAGTGTAGGGCCAAGATTTAATGAAAATAGATTTGTTATCACCTAATCTCTACTACTTAAATGAAAATAAATTTTCACTCAAAATGGACAAACACTAACCAACATTCTTACACTAGATCTACTTCTCTCAAATTCAAACTCCAACTAACTATTCAATGCATCTCATCTAACCTATCTCTCTAACATGAATGCTCTAACTTTCCTCACTCAAGTTATTCAATGTTTCTCCTTGAGATCTATTGAATGCCATCCCCAAATACTAGAGATCTCCTCTATTTATAGTAAAAAAGAGGAGTTGGTCGGGTGTAAACAAAATTAGGGTTAGAAGGTAAGAGTGGATGAGAGAGATCTAAAAAAACTGGGTAGAAAAAGGATAGAAATTAGGGTTTTATAGCCTTTTTAATCTTCATCGTTAGATTTAATCAGATCTAACGGTTGGCAGCAAAACGACTCATAGAGGGCCATTTTCTGCTAGCCGTCAAATCTGCCCAGATCGGAGGGTCTAGACAAAATGGAACATGGAGAGCTGTTGGCATATTCCAAGGAATATTCCAACAGTTCTCCCCCTTTGAAAAGTGGTTTCGGGTTCGTTCTAACTCCGATTCTTGTTCTGATTTTGATTTTAAGCTCAAATTAAGTCCAATTTCTCTCACATTTTTAAAATTTCTTAATCTTGAACATTAATTAAGGACTAATTAAATTTTAATGAAGCCCAGGGAACCCTAAAGTGGTTAAATTAAGGCTAAATTGGGAACAAATTTGGGGATTTTTACCGAATCCTTCAATTAGGCTCAATTATGAGCGAAATTGAACTTAATGAAGTTAAATTGAGTCAAGTGAGGATCCAATTAAGTTGGACCAAGGGTCAATGAACCCTGATGTGGTCCAATTAAAGTCAATCTGGGTTCGAATTTTGGAGATTTTTACCCGATTCGTTTAATTAGGCCTGGTTTGGGCCAAAATGAGTTGGGAAAACACCAAATTGAGTTGTTGCAATGATTGTTTGGGTTGAATTAGATATGGTTGAGGCTTGATCTCATAGTTCACACAAATTTTAGAGCGTCCGGGGGCAAAAATTGGTGTCTACACCTTAGATGTGTGATTTCATGTGTGATGGATGAATAGGTTGATGGATTGATTCCGACCTTTAGATGAACTAGTACATCATGCATAGGATGAGAAGAAGAGAGTTGCAAAAATATTTTGCATGACATGTGTAGAGTTGAAGGCATAAAATGAGTAATAAAGATAATTGCAAAAATACTTTTGCAAGGCAACGCATATAGCATATACTTATTACTCAAGAATTTCATGCATGCATGCACGTAATAATGGCACATACATTAGTATGTACGTGTGTAAGGATACGAGTATATATATATATATATGTATATATGTATATATATGTATATGTGTGTGTGTATATATATTATTCACGTAAATGTTTTCATGCAATATATATATATAAGGTTTTATACATGGTTAATTAAGTTGATTGCATGCTAGTAGGGTACGTTCGGTGGGGACGTATGGACTTAAATGTATATATAGAAAATGAATGTAAAAACCGTGTGGACCCCACCCATGCTAGAAAATGTGAATAACCTAGAAGGAAATAACTAAGTCTTGGGGGTTACTCTATGTTGGTTGAGAATATTTAGAAAACAAGGATCCTAGAGTTTTAAAAAAATGAAAGAGGAAGGGAGAGAGAGTGTGGTTGATCTCTCCATAAGAGATGATCGACCCACACAAGATTAATTCCTTAAGGAGACTTATTTTTACACAAAACCAAGAAAATCTACCAAAATTAGAGGTAGGGTTATTTTTAGTTATCCAATAAGGTTTAGGATCTCCAAACAGTTGGATCTAATCATGGGACACTTGTGAACATCCTAGTGAGTTCCCATATAATTTAGGAAAGTAATTTGACACAAAATAATGGGCACATTTTGTGGGTCGGCTAAACCAAGGAGGATATCGATCCTCCCTTGCCAATATTACTAAAATTCCTACTACCTTAGTTAGTATAGATAGTAACTAATTAGAGAGAGTTTTATTTTAGAATTTTCGTGCTAATTAATTACACCAATTTTTGGAAGCCCAAAACTCTTTAAAAAGATAATTTCTTAAGCCCAAATTGCCCCCAAGGTTGGTAGAGACCCCAAGGAACAAAATTCTAGGGTTTTTGGGGTATTTTGGTAAGTATACAATGAGATATTTTCTCATTAATAAAGAAAAACGAAAATTAGTTTAAAGATTAAAGAGATTAGATTTTTAGGATATTTTTCAATTGAGAAAACTCTAGGAGAAATGGGAGGATCGACCATAACCTAGTCATCCCCCATTCTCTCCCATTTGTTAGGATATTTTTCAAAAAAAAAAAAAAAGAAAGAGAGGGAGAAAACGGCAGCAGCCTAGGGCCTGGTTTGGTGTGTTTTTCTTCTTCAAAAACTTAGAGAAACTTCAAGGTTCTAAAGCTTAGAGAAAGGAGAAGAAGCTAGTAGATCAACCGTCACCGAATCGCATGGTAAAGGTAGGGGAAAATGTGAGTAGTTTGTGAGTATGAACTTACTTGTTCCTCTTTGATTTGTGGTTGATTATATGTTCATGAAGGGATATTTTCCATTAACTAATAAATATGTATTCATATATATTACATATGTTAAATAAATTTTATGATGTTTTAATTCTATGAAAGATAATGAAGTAAACATTCAGTTGAAAATCTAATAAGAAATTTTGAGAAGTGATGCATGGTTTGATGGGGTATTCCAAGCCATGTCCTCCAAGGTGAGGGATTCCTGCAGAAGATCGTACGATGGAAAGAGAAGTCTAAGAATTTAAATAAGAAAACGAACCAATTGTTCGGTTTGAAATCTTCGGTAACGTAGATGATTTTTATTTTGATTTGTTGTTGTTCATTATATGAAATATATGTTTGATATGTTGTTTGTATTGTGAGGGATGATTTATGAATCCCTACTGATCGTTGGCTCACCAGTTCATTTCATCCTTTACAGATCAGCGAAAGAGATACGTTAAAATGCGAGATACGACGCGTTTGAGAAGAAGAAGACTAAGTAAGTCTTCCATGATGCTTTGCTGTATTTTATTTGCTTGAGTAAGGGTTAAGGAAGTTACTTGGACAAGATGGAACGTTTTATGGTTATTTTAGGTCGATTTAAGTTTTGGACAGCATGCTGGGTTTTCTGACCAGCAGTCAGTATTTGGATCATATTTGATGTTTTATTTACGAGATTGTGCCTATTTCTGAATAAATAGGGTTTGCGAACTGAAATCTGCCACTATTTGTGCATATGCTAGGTTGTGCCTATTTCTGAATAAATCCTTAAGGAACTGGACTTAGACCAAAACAAGAAACATGTGCGTCTCTGAGTTTAGTTTCAAAGGGTTTTGGCGGAACATGATTCCGACGCCCAGAGATTAAACCATAAATTTTTAAGTGAACATCATGCAGGACTTGTCAATTGAATAGGTTCTAATAAACGTGTTATTTTATGTGCGTTTTTCTGGTTTAAAAATAATACAAAAATATTATGTAAATGTAGATATGTTTTTAAACAAAAACCTAAAAGGTGTTTCTATTTTGAATGCACAATGAGTCATAAGGTGCTCTGCAAAGATTAGAAATCCCCTGCAGGCACAGTTTATGAAATATAAATACTAAGGTACATGGACCTTAGAACCTTAGTTTGACCTTATGACCTGCTTAGACCTACGGTCAGGTCTAATACATGTAATAGTTTTGTTTAAATATCTGACCTAGATGTGGTCCCTAATTGTCCTAATCGACTAAGTCCCGAAACCAATTTTGTTGGGCTTAAACTGACCAAGCCCAAGAAAGATGAACCAAAATGTATTTCAAAACCCACCTGTAACCTTGTCAAATAAATTGTCAGATAAGTTTAATCATGGTTCTAATTTTTTATCTAACTTGTTGAATGCAGCCAAGACTGCAAATAATAAGAAGGGATTGGGTTATGAGGCCTCAACTAATTCCAGTTCAGCACAAGGAACAAAGTTTGTGAAGGCTAAAGAATAACCTACTCAAAAGATCCCTCCAAGGAACGCAACCATTCAAGTTAACAAAAATTTGGGTAAAGCAAAAGGTACCTATTTTGCTGAAATGTGTTCATATTGTGGTATTTCAGGTCACTTACAAAATACTTGCAAATACTATTTGGAAGATGTTTTCAAGGCACAAAGAAAAGCAAATCCTCTTAACCAATACAGTGAAATTGCAAAAACCAAGGTAGTTGTTTCTAAAATTACCAAACCCACTCAAGACAACATAAAAGAAAAATCTGTGTGGGCTATAAAGGGTGAGAAAACGGCTAATTTTGCTTTAATTTCTTATAAAGCTAGTAACTCACTTAATTGGTGTAACATCCCATATCTTAGGTGCACTTACACCTCACATGGGTGTAAATATCCAAAGCCCGAAACATTAATTGTTCAAGAGACTTGATTTTGTCCAAGGCTTTTTCATTATCCAATTCAAGAGTGCTAATCTTGATAAGTAGCTTTGATATCTCCTCTTCAAGTTACTTTATGTTGTTGAAGCTTTCTTGCAACTTGAGCATGACTTCATCCCTATCGGTTTGAATGAGTGACAACTTCTCATTTAGCATTTTATTTTCCTTCGATAAGTCAACACTCTTCTTGAGGAGATTTGCACAAAGCTCCTTCGGATCAACTTCTTCATCACTCTCATCATTTTTACTTGAAGAAGCTGCATTTTTGAATATTTGTGAGAGAGATCCAGTCATAGCCTTCATTTCTTTCTTGTTTTCTTCATCACTAGAGCTGCTTATTTCGGAGTAAGTATCTGAGTCGTCTAGTGTCACCTTCATAGCTTTCTTGGCTTTCATTGGAGCTTCGTTTGGACATTCATTAGTTATATGTCCAAAACCATGAAATTTGAAGCATTGAACTTCTCCAGAGTTCTTCTTCTCAAACTTTTTGTTAAAGTTCTTGAATTTTTCATTAGGCCTGAGTTTTAAGGAAGAACCAAACTTAAGCTTTTGAAATTTGTCCTTTTGTACTTTAAGAATGCCTTGAATTGTCTTGTGAGGAGAACCATTTCTTCATCACTAGAGAAATTCTTTTCTTCCTTGGAATTTTTTAAAGCTGTGAACGCAATGTTCCTTGATTTTATGGATGATCGAAAACCAGCCTCAAAAGTTCTTAAGTTCCCCTGCAAGTTCTTCAGAGAGAATAACATCAATATACTTGCTCTCCTCGATAGCCGTTACTTTGGCTTAAAATCTCTTGGGAAGAGATCTCAACACCTTACGGACTACCTTGGAGTTTGAAATATTGTCACCCAAAGCAAAAATGTTATTGACAATGTCATTCAGTTTAGCATAAAATTCATCAAACCTTTCATTGTCATCCATAGTAATAGTTTTAAATTGGGTGGATAGCATTTGAAGTTTAGCTATTTTAATAGTCTTAGTACCTTCATGAGTAACTATTAGAATATCCCATGCCTCCTTAGCTATTTCACAGTTAGAAATGCGACGAAATTCGTCGACCGTTATAATTGCATAGATGGCATTAAGGGCTTTGCTATTTTTAGTGGTTGCCTCACATTCAGCTGAGGTCCATAGGTCTTTCGGTTTGGGATTTCTCTAGAATTATCTGCAGTCCCTACCATCATAGTAGGTGGACACCAAGCTACTTTTACAGTTCTCCAAACTCTTTGGTCTAGCGACTTAAGGAAAGCCTTCATTCTAGCTTTCAAATAAGGATAGTTTCTACCATTGAACAATAGTGGTTTATTTACAGCTCTACCTTCTCTTTGTGAATCCATAAATCACAAATAAGGATCACACTTAGGTTGTTAAACCCAGCAACTGAACACGTTCTGATACCAAATGAAAGTCTAAATGCCCTACAATTTTAGTTGGATAAACCGTATGTCAATATGACTAATGGTTAAAGATCACACATTCAACTAAAAATTAAAAAGGTGATAAAGAGTAAGACAATAATCTCTAAACAAGAAGATTGAGTTATTCGATTCTTAATTTGCGGAATTAAGGACAAGAATCGAATATTTCAATCTTGCAACAAATAATGAAACATACACAAGAAATTTTGTTTACGAGGAAACCCAAACTGAAAAAAACCCCAGAACCTAGTCCAGAAAAGAATCCACTAAAAGTTAATGAAAACTTACAAATCAATTTACCACTCGATGGACACGAATTACGACTCCCTCTACGCTCCAACAGCTACAGTGTAAAGTTCTTCCACAAATTCGAACTCTACGAATTTGCCTCTTAGTGGACTGTGATGCGTCTCCAACTTGAACTCCACAAGTCCCGCACCTTGAACAAATACTCGACTACTTGAGTATATCACCACGAGTTTGATACTCCAAGCTAAACCACCGAAAATCCACCGGCACACAAAAATAGAGTTTTTGGTTTGAAATGGGAAAGATTTGAACCAAGGTCAACAATCTTAGAATCTTTAAATTCGAGATAAAAATTCTCCAAGAACTTGTTGAGGTTAGGGGTGATTAGTTGATTTGAACATGAATGAATCAACCCTATTTATAATGGTGATTCTCTTATCTAGATCCAGAATGCACCAAGTGTAATGAGTGTATTTCTAGATCTAGATCTAAGACACACCATTTGTAATAGGTGTGTTCTTGGATCTAACCCATGACAGCCTTATTCCACTAGGAAGAGCTCCCCACTAGCCCCCCTTGTAATCACTTATGACCTAACAAGGTCAAACATAGAGTTTAATATAAAAAGAGATAACTAAAAGGTGAACTTTTTCACGCAGATCTGGGCGATAATTTCGAAATCAAGAAGCTACTTTCGAAAGCAGCAAGGGTGCTTTCGAAAGTAAGAAGTTTGGTTTCAAAATCAAGGTAATCTGTTGTTGAATAGCTTTTTGGTTTCGAAACCAAACAAGTTGCTTTCGAAATCAAAGTCATATATTTTCATGAGACTTTTGGTTTTGAAATCAACTAAGGTAGTTTTGAAATCAAAGTGCTCTACTGTTCATAAGTCACTTTTGGTTTCGAAACCAACCAATGTGCTTTAGATGACTTTTGGTTTCGAAACCAGCTAAGGTGTCGAAATCTCCTGTGACCAAGGGAGCCTTTTGGTTTCGAAATCAACTGTGCCCAACTTAATTCTTTAAGCATTTTAAATTCTTTAAGAGCATTTCTAAGTGTGTGAACTCTTTCTAAGGTCTAGCCACCTATGATTCTTAGGTTTCTAAGTCACTTACCATCCTAGAATATTTTCTGGTGGTGAGATGAGTTCTTTGGAGTCTTCTTCTTCATTTCGATTTAAACCGAGACTCGCTAAACTCTAACTCAAGTTACACAGACCTTCTTGAGTTTACTTTTGACACAAAATTCGACAAACAAAACATATGAGAAAACACATGGACCTTTCATATACAACTAAATTCCAAAAAAAGTAATGCAACTAGGTATTCCTAAGAAGTAATATTCAAGAAAAATAAATTTCGAGCTGAAAGTCTAAATGCCCTATGGTTTAGTTAGATTAACCGTAGTATTGACTTATTCGATTCTTAATATGTGGAATTGAGAGCAAGAATCGAATATTTCAATCTCACAACAAGTATGAAAAATATGCACAAGAGATTTTGTTTACGAGGAAACCTAAACTGGAAAAAACTCTGGGACCTAGTCCAGAAAAGAATCCATTAAAAGTTAATGAAAACTTACAAATCGATTTACCACTCGACGGACACGAATTACGACTCCCTCTACTCTCCAACAGATATGATGTACAGTTCTTCCATAAATTTGAATTCTACGAATTTGCCTCTTAATGGACTGTGATGCGCCTCCAACTTGAACTCCGTAAGTCCCGCACCTTGAACCAATACTCGACTCCTCGAGTATATCAGCACGAGCTTGACACTCTAAGCTCAAACACCAAAAATCACCGACACATAAGAACAGAGTTTTTAGTTTGAAATGGAAAGAATTTGAACCAAGTTCAACAAGCTTGGAAACTATAAATTTAGAGTTACAACTCTCCAAGGAATTGTTGAGGTTAGGGGTGATTGGTTGATTTGAATAATGGAAGATCAACCCCTATTTATAGTGAAGTGTCCAGATATAAACCAGAATAAACAAGTTTATTCTAGGTTTAATGGTGGACATCATCATATGAGATAAGAGGTCATTCCATTATGCCTCTTATCCCACTCACGAATGTTTCCTGCGCACCAATAAACCAACTATGACATACTTAGGTGGGAATGTGCAAAAAGTTGAAAAAGAATATCTTTACAGCTCAAAAAATCGCTAAAAAGGTTCAAATCTGGGTGATAGTTCAGAAACTAAGAAGATTGGTTTCGAAACCACTTGGTTTCGAAAGCAATGCCTTTGGTATCGTGGAACTGTGATGGTTTTGGTTTTTCAGTTTTGAAACCAACAATATTGGTTTCGAAACCAAACTTCATCTTACATCAGTTGAAGTTTGATTTCGAAATCAAACTGTTTAGTTTCGAAACCAAACTTCACCTGTTATCAGATGAGATTTGGTTTCGAAACCAACAAGTTTGGTTTCGAAACCAAACTTTATCTGGCATAACTACCTTTTTCCCTGTATTTAATAACATCAGTCAAGTTGGTCTCGAAATAAAAAATTTTCGTTTCGAAACCAAACTGCCCAAATTCAGATATTTTATTTAAAAGTATTTTTAAGGCAATTTAAAAGTGTGGGAAATACTCTAATGATTAAACCACCTATGGTACTTAGTTTTCTAAGTCTCTTACCATCTTAGGATGTTTTTCGGTAGTGAGTTGAGTTCTTCGGAGCCTTTGTAGATTTCTTCAAACTGATTCGAACCACGACTCTCTAGACTAACTTAAGTTACAAAAACCATTCTTGAATTTACTTTTGACAAGAAATTCGACAAATAAAATACATGAGAAAACTAATGGACCTTTCACTAGCTTTATTTTATATTCTAGAAAATGATATAAATGCTATAAGATTTCTTACAGAATTGGAAACAAAATGTCCTTGCAACAGTTATCACTACAAGAAGATAAATATGTTGTACGAACTTGGAAGCTTTTTGTTCCTCCCTCCAACACTTGAAACGAATACAACAAGTAAGGAATTAAGAACAACAAGATTTTTGTTGTGTAATCAAATCAATGACTTGTAAAACATAGTTAAAACTAAGATAATCCAATTTTATTACTAATGGATAAAGTAGAATTAAAAGAAACTTGTAAAACAAAGCTAAAACTAAGATAATCCTATGACTCATAGAAAACAAAACCTAACCTCAGCCATTAAACCAAAAACTCAATTTCATATCTCAAAAAGCTATAACCATATATCTTTAAATATTTTTTTCCTAAAACTCTAACCATATATCTAAAAATAACAAATTCTAAGTGATTACTTTCTACATTGTTACATAAAGAAATAAACACCAAAGAAATCTCTAAAATCTAAAACTGAAGCAACAAAGAATTATTATAGCAAATAATAATAATTTTTCACAATAAATAAATATGTTAAAAATAATATAAAGTTCAAGAGAATTTTTTAGAGTTTTTTGGACAGGATTTTTCTAGGGTTTTTCTCTAATGTTCATTTTAGGATTTCCACTGCAAAGGGTTCAAAACTATAAAGATGGATTTTATAAAACAACAACAATAACATAAATTAAATAAAACCTTAACAATATAAATTGAAGAGATTTGATCAATCAAAAAAATTGAAGAAATTTGAGATATTTTATGACAGAAAAAGAATGAGATCAAAGAGATCAGAGAAAAAGAGAGATCAGAAAGAGATCGATTAGAGACAGAGAAAGAGAGATGAGGGAGAGATCGATTAGAGAAAGAAAAAGAGAAATAGAGAGATTAGATAGAGATGATAGAGGGAGATCGATCAAAGAGAGAGATCAGAGAAAGAGATAAGTATACAGATCGATCAAAGAAAGAGAGAGAGAGAGAGAGAGAGAGAGAGAGAGAGAGAGAGAGATGAGGGGAAGATCGATCAAAGAAAGATGAGGAAAGAGGGAGAGATCGAAGAAAGAGGGAGATCTGTGAGAGATCAGGGAGAGAGAAGTGGGTAACTTACAGGTTAGAGGAAAGTGGAGAGCTGCTGGAGAAAATTTTGCCTTCGTGCTAGACGATAGGTATTTTGGCTTTTGTTAGAGCGTCACCAATGTTATCCAAACTGGACCAGACCGGTGGTCTGACTAGAATTTTGTGTTTTTTTATTCGGTTTAGGTCAAAACGGTTTGGATTTGAGAACCAACGGTCTGATTGGAACCGATGGTCGATCCACCAAATTGGGTCAATCGATTCTTTCATAAACCCAGTTTTACAAGTTTTTTTTTTTTAAAAAAAAGTGAAAAACATACCAAAACAAAGAGATTAGTTTTAGTCTTTTAGATAATGAAGGGATTCCTTCTCAACTTTAGAAATTGAAGACAATTATGTTGATGATAATGACTATTTATCTATATATTTTTTATTTTTACCCTATAAGATTTCCTATATTTTTTTTTGTAATTTTTTATTTATAAAATTATTTAATAAATAGAACTGGTTCAACCGAATCAAACCTAGGTCCAACCAGTTTTGAAAAATTTCGGTTCGATGACCGGTCCGGTTTTCATAACATTGAGTGTCACTGCAAAAGTTTCCACTGTACCAAGCAGGCCCAAATGTTGATTTGTGAAAAGTGGTTAGTAAAAAAAATACTCCCAGGGACCTCAAAATAATTTTTTTTGTTGAAATAGCCCATACCACTTATGGCCTTAACTAATTTGGAAACAACCCATACCACAAAATAACCCATATCCATTTTGAGATGGTAATTACCATTTTTTTTTATTTCCTTTTGATTTTCTTAAATGGTCAAACCTAATTGTTTTATTTCTGGAACCCCTTGGCATCTCCTTATCAATTTTTTTCATACTTTTCTGTAACCCCTTAACATGGTCACCATTAAAATTTAGTATAAAAGGACGACAATAAATGTCAGGCTATGGTAAATCTGTGTGACAGATTTTATGTCTTGATAGTATGACCATCCTAGCTGTTAAGTTTTTTTTATGATAAATGGTTAAATCTCAACTAATTTATTAATGATAAAAACTCACATGCGACGTGAGAAAAAAATATATCAAATAGTACAGAGAAAATAAGTAGAACACCAGGAAAGAACTAAAAAAATTCAGAGAAAATGGTGTACGATGCAATAACATCTCACCAATTGATAGATTTGCTTCCAAAAAAGAGATTCTCCCATATAGATAGAGGAGAGAGATAAACCGAACATCTTGTGCACCCAAAACGAAGAAAAAAAATTGATATATCAAAGAAAAATTCAGTAGCTATCGATCTGGTCCATCAAAGTACTAGATCTGAGCATAATCAGAGCAGATCTGAACAGATCTAAAACACACACAAATAAAGGAAGATTATTAAGAAAAAAATCACTAAAAAAGGGAGAGAAAGACGCTATAAAGGCGTGAAAGAGTCGCCAATAAGGAGAAAAAGATAAGAAGAAAAGGAAAAATAGTGGATTCCCTTCGTTGGAGACTCATAGAGCTTCGACGAAGGAATCCAAATCCTGCTCTGTTCGCTGCTCTCTTTCTCTGCTCGCTTATCTCATTCTCTGCTCATGGACTAAACTTTAAAAATTCCTAATTGTTAAATTTAAACTTTATGATACTGTGTGCCATCTTACACATATATATTTTTAAATATCTAATGGGGCTTTTATTTGGCTCAAATTAAGCTGCATAGGAGCCATCAAACAACTTCGTCACCAATTCTTAAAATTCCATCTATGTCTGTTTTTTTTTAAAACTAACTTCAAATTTACACTCCACTTATATCAGTTCTAAGTCTCACTCAAATAGGACCCAAGGGCTGATTTTTTTTGCGACGATGATCTCTTTGATATTCAGATCACATTAGTCCATGGGTCGTCTCCAAGTTAGTCCCACCTGCAACCTTATTTCTATAATAATTACACTCAGTATACACGGAACGGTGGGTTCTACATGGAGTTGATCAAAAGGCTGATTTTTTGTGAAGATGATCTCCTCAATGTTCAGATCACATCAGCCCATGAATCGTCTCCAAGTGGACCCACCAGCAACCTTATTTCTATAATAATTATATTCGGTTTACACATAACTATAGGTGCTATATGGAGTTGATCCAAAGGTTATTTTTTGTGACAATGATCGACACCTCATGAGAGTCCCACATGACAGTGTCAAAAAGCAAATAAGTACTGTTAACTGAGAAAAATTAATGATTTGTGTGGGGGAGTAGGTTTGTGAATGGGTTAACCAAATAACACGCATCGTAATTTGCCAACTCATATGCAAGTAGAGAAAGCAAAGTGAATTTGTGAAGGATTAATCAAATAACACGCGCGTAGAGAGGGCAAAGTTTGTTTGTGAAGGAGTTAACTAAATAACGCGCCGTATAATTTACCAACTCACATACTCGTATGTCAAGAGCCAAAATGAGTTTGTTGGGAGAAAGAGAACCCATGGAAGCGTCTACAAACCCCACATACTTGGTTAGTTTCGAAAAATGTGTTTCTATTTCTCGCTTGAACAATTTTGTAGACTTGGTTGAATCAGAGGGGGACCCTCAATTTTTTGGTTTATCAACGGTTTTTCCCTTAAAAGAAAATGAAGCTAATGGGACTTGGTTATATTTTTGACATGACTAACAAGAGAGATCAGTTATTAGTGACCAACACCTTGGTTTCTACTTAAAGTCAATATACATAATTACTCCCCACATCTAAGTATAAACATTAGTTGTTGAATAAATCGGTACTTTACACACAAAAATGGTAAAATAAATCCTCATTTATTATCAACTACGCGCATATATAGAGTACACACTTTAGGAATTTATTAAAAACAAATGAAGACTAGTCTGATTATTTCTTTTTTAAACATTAGATAAAAAGATTTTGGTTTTGTTGACAACATCTAACATGGATTTGTTGACACGTACAGCTTTGTACGTCATGAGAGATATTTAAAAAAAAAAGCTTTGGAGCCAATCAAATAGCTGATTTTTTTTTTTTTTTTGCAAAGATGATCTTCTCACTAACTTGATTCCCTTAAAAAATTGAAGGATATGTCAAATCTTTACCATTATAATAAGTTTTACACCAGCTAAAACTTGGGCGATATACGTTGGCCATTCCCCGTACGTTTGTGCAACCTCTTGAAAATTTCAAAACATGTTCTACGGCTTTTAACATGATTTCCCTCTTATCTTACATTTCGCTTACACTAGCATCTAGGTCTATGTGAGGATAATATCGTTATCATCTAGGCAAATTCACTACTTAGATCATCTTCATGCTACCCGTAGACACTTGTCCAAATAGAAGTATAAGATTAATTGTGATGTAAACAGAAAAAAAAAAAATTATTAACTCTCTAATTCGTTTACCTTTTTAATATAAATCTAACGTAAAGAACAAGTATAAACAGACTAGTTCGCCATAAAAAGCAGGAGGCGACGTGGTACAATGCATGAAAGCCCACAACTTGTACACAAGTGGTCCATGTATATTTGACCCCTGACCTAGAACAATGATCATTAGGTAAACCCATAAAGATAGATGGGGTCCTACAAGTGCAGGTGCTGGGACCGTAGCCCATGGTCCTCATTGAATGCAAGGATCAACTCATACCCTTAGATTTAAGAATTGAGGTCCCCTACACTCCATTTTGATGTCTATTATTATGATTGTGTGGTTCTTTTGCTATTTTTATTCTTACATTGCTTTCAATATCACTTATTCTATACGTACCCCGCCTCTCTCTCTCTCTCATTTCATGTGTCACACACACCCTAACTCTAGGGCAATCACTTATATTGTTACGACCCATCTGTATTTATTTCTTTTTAAGAAACCAATGAAGTTGTTATTATTCCTTAAAAGCTTTTTCAGGGATGGGCACTTCTTTTTAGTGTTCTTTTCTAAGTAAACACTGCAAAATAACAACAGGACCTCATGTAAAATTAAAACGTAGAAGTTGAACAAGATTAGATTAAAACACTTTTCAATTGTAAATTAGATTAAGATATATAGGGAATTGTAGCACAAGAGTCAGTTTAAAATAATCAAATAACTAAATTAACCTTTATATTTTGAATATATGCACATTTAAAAAAAAGAATCATTTTAATTTTAAATTAAAATTTACGTGTTTCTGCTCTCTATCTTGTTCATTAGATATATATATGGACGTTGCTATTTGAACATTGAAACTAATGTTATAATTGTAACATTGAACTGTGGGGTCCACATAGTTTCGCTTTAAGAGTTAAAATTTTGTGAGATTGTTCTTTTCAGTATGAAGATTATCTTCATACAAAATTAGTCTATTCTCAAACTTCTAACTCCATAAAAAATTGACTCTTTTCCTCACCGTTCATTTCTCACTGTTAATTTCTAATCAATGTTCGATCAATTTTTTATGGGATTAGAAGTTTCAGAATGGGCTGATTTTTTATGAGGATGATCTTCATAATGAAAAGAACAACTTCACAAAATTTCAGCTCTTGAAACGTAACCATAGCGTACGTCATTTAACCTAAGTCCAAGAGAGCATGTCTAACTACCCAAAACTTTGGAAGAGATGTCAAATTAACCATAAAAGAATGACATTGTTGGATATTTGACTAATATTTACATTCTGCAAATAATAAGAGCGGTTCAACTTTTATGAGCTCTTGGTAGGGATTAATAATGGTATACGTTCATGGTAATTTACAGTGAGAAGCAAATCACGTACAAATAATAAGTATCAATGTTATGAATATTCGCATTTGTATAAAATTTGTTAATATTCACAGTTTTATTACTTCTTATTTGTTGATCTCCTATAAATTACCATGAAAAAATAATAATGATCTCCCCCAAAAACTATAAAAATTGAGACATTCTTTATATATTAGCAAGAATATTCAGCAAGGACCAATGACAAAAGCATAAGAATTTGTTTGCCTTTTAAATCTTACAATTTTTATAGAATAGAGATTTGCTTTTGAAGTGCTTGTGTATGCATTTTACCCGTACTTTTTAAGACTCCAACCTGTCTGTTCTACCAAAGCTGCCTCTCTAACTGTCATTAATGTTTTCTTTTGGTAAAGATATCCCTAGAACATCTTTTGATGCTTATATCAACAGATAAATTAAAAAAAAAAAAATTGAAGGAATTTTGTTCTTTTCTTATAAAAAACAAACAAAAAACCCTTTTTGCTTGTCAACATTAATATTTTACAGTAAACTCCTACCAACTTGGGGTGGGAGTAGGACCCACCTTGAGATCATTTTAGAAAGGGTGTTGTTATCCCCACGCCTATTTTGTATAATGGGGAACTCAAAATGAAGTTAAATTATGTTTGACGTAACAAATTAGGGTTTTTATTTAGGGCGACTACCCTCCAATAACTGTGGTGGAAGCTAACTTACTAGGGTTGAAAAATTTAAGGCTTGATAGCTCAAATTCAAAGTAAATTTGAGGTGCCCCATGTCCAGTTTGGACATTTTGAGGTTACCCCAACATCAAGGTAGCCCTCCTCAATCTAAAGTTTAGATGGAGTCACTCAAGCTCTTTTGGAAATTCCAATTTTTCTTCTTCATGTCGTTAGTTCATTTCTTCTTAATGCTTCTCTCTTGGAAGGAAGAAATTTGCTGAGTATCTTGAACAAGTTCAGTATCATGTCTGGCCAGCTCATTAATTTTGAGAAGTCTGGTATTTTCTTTAGCAAAAACTTACCTTCAAAGCATTGCAATAAGCTTATTAGAATTCTCAAAGTTAAGTATGTTGGGTTGCATGATAAGTACATGGGTATTCCTCTCTTTACTCATAGATCCAAGATTGAATGTTTTAATCCCATTTTAGACAAAGTCAGAGCTAGACTTCAGGGATGGAAAGGGAAAGCTTTAAGTCAGGCTGGTAGGACAACTTTAGTTAAAAGTGTGATTCAAACTGTTGCTAACTTCCAAATGGGAGTTTTTGTGATCCCTATGAGCATTACTAATCAAATTTCTAATCTCCAAAGAGATTTCTGGTGGGGTGAGGTTGAAGGGAAAAAAAAGGGGTTTATCTTAAAGCTTGGGCTGGTTTGTGTAAGTCTAAAATTTCTAGAGGGTTAGGGTTTAGAAATTTGGAAGGATTTAATCTTGCTCTTATTGCTAAGATTGGATGGAGGCTCTTATCTGAAAGAGATACTCTTTGGGTTCAGATACTGAAGCATAAATACTTTCCTCATGGAAATCCTTTGAAAATAATAAGTAAAAAAAACAGCTCTTGGTTGTGGAAGTGTATCACTAAAGGTCTCATTCAGATTAAGAAGTTTAAAGTTTGGGAGATAAGAAATGGTTCTAGAGTTGATATTTGGGAAGATATTTGGATTCCAAACATTACTACTTTGACTGAAAAACCAAGCATAGACACTCTTAGTAACATTAATAAGGTTAAAGACTTGTTCATTGAAGGAACTAGAGTTTGGAATTCGGATCTGTTAGCTATTTGTTTTGAAGCTCAAATAGTTAACAAAATAAAAAATATTAGAATCCCTTCTCATGGGCATGAACAATTTAGATGGTCTCATAATAACAATGGTAATTTCTCAATCAAATCTCTTTATGAAGCTATGTATCCTGTGGAAGTGTCTACTACCATTGATTGGATAAAGGTTTGGTCGATTGATTGTCTTCCTAGGATTCAGATTTTTGTATGGAAATGTCTTGCTGATATCCTTCCTCTCAATGGTAAAATAGCTCAAATTCTCCCTCATCTTGATAGTTCTTGTCCTATGTGTTACAATATGGTAGAAACTGTTAATCATTTATTCATTGATTGTAGTTTTTCTAGAGCAGTGTGGTTTGACTTACCTGGTGGCTTTCATATGGAAAGCTTAGGAAATGTTTCTTTCAAAGACTGGTTTTTAACTTGGGAAAACAATCTTAACAATGGGGTAAATGTGGCTAGTGATTGGAATATTGTCTGTAGTTATGTCACTTGGTATATTTGGAAGGCTAGGTGTGAGAAAGTTTTTGATAAAATTATTCCTAACCCCATGAACACTGTTTTTCATATTAAAAAAGCTCTCAATTTTGAGATAGGTCAGAAAGAAAAAAGAAGAAGAAGGGTTGATATGCACAGCTCTCCTAACGGCCATATTCCTCAGCATAATCATCCTGATTGGGTTATGAAATTTACAGTGGCTTACTCTAATGCAACTGAACAAATGGGTATTGGTTTGTCTCTAACAAATTCAGCAAGTGAATGTAGGGGAACAAGGACCTGTCCTGCAACCTGCCTAAATGATGAAGAAGCTTTTTGTTATGCTGCTTGGTGTTCTCTAAAATGGTGTTTAGAATTAGGGCTTCAGAATATCGAAATCCAAACAAATAACAAGAAGATTTTTGCTTTCAAAGGTGGAGCTAGTTGCAGCATCAACTGGAGAAATTTAAAGTATTTTGAAGAAGCGCAGGATCTTGTGTCATCTATAAACAATATTTCCTTTAGTTTTGTAATATTTCAGCGAACAGATACAGTCGCTATGTTGGCTAAATGTGGAAGAAGACTACTGACAACAAAAACTTGGTTATGGTCGAACACTGCTGTGTCGATATCGCAGCTTAGTTTTGTAACAGATTAATCCAGTCTTATATATGGTTCTTGTTTTAAAAAAAAAAAAAAGATTGGTTGTGGTGAATTTTCTTTTTCAAGAAAGAAAAATTAAACAAATAATCTTTGTATCCTAATAAGATACTCATTTTCTAAGTCCAAAAAACTCCAATGTACATCACATGCATTTCAATGTTGCGTAATGCATATACTATTGAGGTGATCTCCAAATGGGCCCTACCACACGATTTATTATTTTGTTAGCCACGTAGAAGATCAGATGTAACAAATATTCCTAGATCTGTTAGGGGAAGTGAAAGGGGTTGATGCTAATTTACACCAAACTTTTTAACTTTTTATACTTAATTTATTCTTACACTCTATTTACATTCATCATCGGTGGAAATCTCGTGGAGATGATTTGTAGGCTTTTTTTTTTTTAGGACGATTTCCTAGTTATAGATATATAATGTAGAAAACATCCTAAAGAAATTAGCCTTTCGATCATTTCTATGCGGTCTCCATTGGAATGGGGTAGATGTTTACAACAAACCTTTTAATTGTTACATCCAATTTATTCTTACACTCTACCTATGCCACCTATTTCTCTTAGAGATGACCCAAGAGTTGATTTTTTGTACGGATGTTTACTTATTATATATATCATCCTCACAAAATATCATATTGTTCAAAAATTCTTAACCTCATCAAAACTTGGTTGAGAATTAATGATAAAATGGATGGTTCGTAAGCTTAAAATTTCAATCACCATTTTGGCGAAGAGTTTTAGAATGATGTGAATTTTTTTTGAGGATGAGATTCATGATGGGGAAATCAATCCTTGGAACATCCTAAATAAAATAAAAGCTTCAAAACATAAGACCAAAGCTTATTAAGAAAGTCTAGCAATAAATCAAGAACATAGAGCAAGTAGTAAGTAAACTAAGTGTGGAATTACATTGAATTAGAAGAAGCTAAAAAACCAAATATTACATAACAAAGTGTTTATGTAATATATAACAAACATGAAAACTAATATCAACTTAACCATTAAATCCTCCATAGATCACAACAAAACAAGGTAATATAGCCTTAGAATTGAACACTGATAGTTCATCTAAATCTGAGTAAATTCCAGTTGGTCCTGCAACTGAATCAAACTCTTCTGTTCCTCCATCTTGGTTCCTTTTCACCCTCCCGGCGATTACTCGACAAACCAGCATTGCCCGTTTTTCATTTTCGGTTGTAATTTCAGCATTATCATGAGCTTTTCCACTAGTAGCAGTGGTGCAAATCCCTCCTCCTCCGGTGATTCCTTCGATCTTGAATCCATTTTTTATAATACTACAAACATTACATTGTGGAATTGAATTGCAGAGGTTGGAGGACCCATTAACGCCGATTGAGCAAACAAAAGTTGTACAATGGAACCTTAGTAGTTCGTTACCGTCGGCGACACATCTTGGGTGTTTCTTCATGAGCTTGTTTGCTTTTGCTTTAATGGATTCTCTGTAGTCTTCAAATCTGGTTATGGTTTTCTGACTGTTGTGGACTTTGAGAATTCTCTCAATTTTACAGATTGGAGCTTGTTTTTTTAACCAACTTGATTGGAATATGATCTCTACAATGTTTCTGCTAGAATCCTCAGGACCCAGTTCAGATACTGCAAAAAATTTCAATACCCAAAAGAGAAACAGATGAATTAGATTGGTGAAATTGGTATCAAAATTTGGAATCACTTTGGATTTTTTGTATCAAAATCCAAATCAATTGAAAATGATAAATTGGACCGCAAACCGGCAAATCGGTTGTTATTCAAGTAATCAAATTAACCTGTCTAGTTCTATAAATCTGATGAATATCGAACATAATTGAAGTTTACTATGTTACTGCTTCTATAGTCACAAATTTGATCTATTTGTGGTTTGTGAGTTACAAGTCATAAGATTAAGAAAGGAAAACAGAGAATAACAAGGCCTAGTAAAAGAGAAGAAAAAAGAAGAATGGGATCAAGTTTTCCTTCATGATATAGATCACTGAAACTTTAAGAAAGAAAAATGAAGAACAATGGAATCAGATTTGTGAAATGGGTAGTACAATTGGAAACATTTTGAATATTGGCCTAAATTGGATCGAAAATGGCAAATCAATTAGGAATTAGGTACTCAAACTTGACTTATTCTGGAAGAATAAATCTGAGGAATATTACTAGTAGATTACTTCTATACTCGGATTTCTTCTCTATATATGTTGTGAGAACCAAGTTCAAAACTAAGAAAGAGAAAGAAATGCAATAACTTCTAGTGAAAGAGAAAAAAGAAAAGAAAATATTGTTTTCATTTATGACTGAGACAACAGAAACTTCAAAAAAAAAAGACAGAAGGAACAATGGAATCAGATTGATGAAATGGGTATTAGAATTTTGATTCAATTTGGGTTTTGGGACTCAGAATTACATCAACTGGAGAGTATAAATCATACCCAAAACAAGCAAAATCAGTTGATATTGAGGTACTGAACCTGTCTGTTGAAGTCAATTACTGCCTTACACAGCTTATCAAACAAAATAAAAAATTCCTGCCATACTCTGCTTCTGCACTTAAAATTTAATCTCTTTATGGTTTGGGAGTTCAAAATTCCAAAGTTAAGGTAAGAAAATAACAGCCTATTCTTAATTCCTAGTAAGAGAGAGAGAGAGAGAGAGAGAGAGAGAGAGAGAGAGAGAGAGAGAGAGAGAGAAGTAACAGTAACAGATTACTAAATGAAAACAAAAGAAAAATGTAGAACCAAAGGACAGTAAGAGATAATCAGTTGAAACCATACAAAAATGAGTTATAATAATAAAAGAAAAAAATGCTGTAGAAAGTACCTGCATGTCTAACAGACTGGTGAAGCTCCAAATCCTCAGTTTTCATGAAAACTTCACCACAATCAGGACAAGAACACAGAGTATTTCTCAGAGAAGGATCTCTAGAGACCAAAAGAGATGGATCAACAACCATTCTACACTCATAACAACCTGAAAGTCTCCTCAAATGCATTCCTCTAAAAGACCCAGCAGCAGATGAACGACTAGATGATAATGTAGATGATGATGATGATGATGTAGAAGAAGATGTAGTAGTAGTAGTAGTAGTAGTAGTAGTAGAAGACGAAACAACTCCATTGTTATTCTCATTTAAAGGAGATTTACTGGATCTTCTTGAAGTAGAACCATTAGAACCCCCCATTGAAGAAGAAGAAGAAGAACCCCATTTCTTAGAATCTTCAGGAGATAATGTTTCAGGTCTGTGCATGACTCTTGTGTTACTACAAAGAGAACCAGAACACACCATTTTCTTACATCTCTTGTTTTTTCCTTCCTTGAGTTCTTCTGGTTTTTGTTGTTGTTCTTTTGTTTGAAGATGTTTACATGAAAAAATGCTTTTCATAACTACCCAAGAAGGTGGTGGTGGTGATGGTAGTGGCAGTGGTGATGGTAGTGGTGGTGGTGGTGGTGGTTTCTCTGTTTTTGATGGTGGGTGGTTTTGGTTTTGATGTTTTTTCTTTGTGGGTTTTCTGGGATTTCTAGTTTCTGCCATTGTTGATGAGATTTGAAGGATTTTTTTTTCCCTTTCTTGAGCTGAAATGGTGGGGATTTTGTTTTGTTCTTTGTTTTATATCAAATAAGAATAAGATCAGATGGGGTTGAAATTGAAGGTTAATTATAAGTAGCACAGAAGTGTAGTGCGGAGGAGGTGAGCTGTGATTTGGATTTTGGGAATGGTGGTGGGGTCTTTTTGGGTACAGAGTTTATGAAAGATTCGATTAATTACACCATTTAAAAGACAACCTCAATTAGTAGGCAATCACTGTGAAATCTTGTAATCTTGCACACAAATCTAACAAATTAAATAGTCTTAAAAATTTACTTAAAAGAGTAATGTATTAATTGGGAAAGAAGGGAGGACAAGAAGAATCCATCCTCCCCAGTTTCAGCTGTCTCATGTCTCGCTTTGCCTGTGGTGTTGGAAAACCGTATTGGGGCTGGATATTTTATTCGAAGTTATTACTTAGTTGTACACTTATTCTTACACTTTATTTACTTGTAAGTTGTAAGGTTTGCATACCGATGCTAATTTTTATTTTTACAAGGATAATTTTTAGGTCCTGTAAATCATGTACGCAAAAAATTACATATTTTAAAACTTCTAAATCAATCAAGCAATGATTGAAAGTACTTTAAGCTTTTTGAATGATTTATGAATCTATCGTTAATTTTATGACCAATCTCTAATGAAGTTAAATATGATTTTTGGTGAGAATAGTCAACATGGTGATAAGATTATTTTCACAAAAAATAAATAAATAAATAAAATCAGCTATTGGATCATCTCCATAAAGACTCATCATGTTACTATGCAAGGTGTAAGCAGGGTGAAATTATCCAGCCGTAACTATTTTTTTTCTTTAGGCTTTTATGATGGGACTATTGCCCAATTACAAATACAAACAAATGCATAAGAAAGAAAGCACTAATAATTGGTGGAGAATATTAATATCGAAAGATCAACCATCGACAACAGAGAATACAGTATGCTCTTGAATTATGCACGTCCTCCAATATTTTCTAATTTATTCAATGCAAGCAGGATTTTGAACCAAAGTCTGCTATCAACATCAACAAACTTTACAAACTAAGCTAGCCACTTGCAGCCCCAACCATTTTATAGATTCCCATTTGAATGCCTATATCGTTTTGTTTGAGTCAAGTAAATACTACAGGTTTGGTTTCATATTATGGATGAGTGTTGGAAACTAGGAACTGAAACTGTTATTATCACAACCTGTCCTGGGCCTAAGTACTTCAGTATTTGATTGCAACTAGACCGATCATAACTTTAAATTGGTTTAAAGATTTTATTCTCTTCTTTATAATTTTTCAGTAATTTTTATAGTCTGTTTGGATGAGAGATTTTAGGGAGGGATTTTGTGGAGACTAAGGATTTGTTGGGAAACTAGTTAGATTTATAAGATGATTTCTAACTAGTTTTCTAACAAATCTTTGGCCCCCACAAAATATCCATTCCTAAAATCCTGTTATTATTATTTTTTTAGCCCTATCTTTCTCAATTTTTTCTTTTCTTTTAGTTTTTCTCTTAGTTCTTCTTATCTCAGTGTGTCTATCTCTTTGAGCAGTACCCCCGCTGAGAATAATCCCACGTGGAATGATATAAATCTTGTTACTTAATATATAATAGGCCTCTTCTTCCTCCTTCATTACCAATAGATTTTTAAATAGATGCCCAAAAATTCAATATGGTATCTATTGTTGAAATTATATTGACACTTGGACCCAAAAAAAAGGAATCTTATATAGATTCAAATGGAGAGGAGCCTATATTAGATGCGTAATGGTACAGATACCCGGTGGTTAACACAAAGTTTGACAAACAAATGAGGTGGCGAGATAAAAAAGCATTAATCTTGAACTTGGGACCTTCACACCACCTCATTTGTTTGTTAAACTTCATGTTAACCACCGGGTCCTTGTAGCATTATTCATATTGGATGTGCGGTGGATTATTCAACCCAAAGAAAATTTTTGTAGATTCAAATGGAGAGGAGCCTATATTGGATATGTCGTGGATTAATCAACACAAATTTTAGCCAAACTATTCGTTGGTAATCTAGAACTGACAATATAAATTTCATAAAATGTGATGCTCTGTCAACTGTATAAAATCGATAAATTATTTTGTCCGCTCTATATAACCGACAAGCCATTTTGCATTGCCTATATAAAACCCGTCGTTGTTAGGTAACATTTACCTAATAATTTTTTTTTTTTTGGTACAAATGACTATTGCCCGAATTACAATGACAATGCGAAGATACACCGCTAAGACGCTAATCACGAATAGAAGTCGATCGTTACTATGAACGAAGAGATACTCGTCACTACGGACGAAAAGAAGCCTCTAACTCCAACATAATTTATTACATGGGTCAAACCTTGTGGCAGTGCCACGTCCTGTAAGACTTGAACCCACAATCTCCATGTGATAAGAAGGGAGGCAAATAAACCGCATCTGCTTGCCTAATAAAAAGTTGTGTTTTATTGATTTACCAATGGCCTATTGGATAAAATGGGACCCATTCTACTACCTCAGTGAGGTTCTCATATGACCTACCAAAGATGCTTGTTGGGTCCAAGAAAAGTGGGTCCCACCTTTGAATGCTAAATGAACTGTTGGTTTCTTTGTTATGGTATGCTGATGATGATTATTGGAAGCCTGCCCCTATCAACACTTTTCCTTGTTAAAAGACTGTTTAGATTCTTTTTGCCTCCAAATCATGCGAGATAGAGAGAGAGTATCACAGTATGAAGGGTCTTGTTAACGTGTGCCCTTAGGGCACACGATGAGGACGTATTTGAAGGGATTTTTTTTTACAAGTTACAGGTCTTCAAATCAGCTAAATTTTTGTAAGTATAATATTATCATTATTTATTAGATGTACACAAAAACTCAGTTCAATCAGAGATATCTAACCCTCTAAACAAATTACTTTAAATGTCAGCCGTTCATTCATACTATTAAAGTCTAAATTAAGTGTTCATGGTGCAAGAGGGTGTTAGAGGACTCTGATTGAGCTGATTTTTTTAGATATGATCCTAATAGTATAAATAACATACATATCAAAAAATCAGTTAATTTGGACAACCTTAAGAAACTAACAGAAACACTATTGGGACCGCCCCAATAGTCTGTACAAATGTACAGATTGAGTTGGCACCCAATCAGAACCATTTAATATGTATGTGTGGGGTCCACAAACACATAAGAAGTGGTTGTGATTGGGTGCCAGCTCAATCTGTACATTTGTACAGACTATTAGGCCGGTCCCAATAGTGTTTTTGAGAAACTAAACAAAACACAAAACCAAAAAGCTTAACATGTGCCATGTTAACAAAATCCAAGTATGAAATACAAAATTTAGGGCTTTAATAAGATTCTGTTATTATTTAAAGAAAAGGGCTTTAGTAACTTATAAAAAAAAATATTACACCCCCCAAAAAAAAGTTAAAACGGTAACTTCTTCATTAATGACCCTAGAGCTTGGTAAATGTCCAAAATACCCCTGAACTGCATTTAATGACCCCAGAGCCCGGAGATATCACATTTCTATGCAATTTGGACAATTGCTATTCAAATTTCCAAAAAAAAAAATATTTGGACTATGTAATAAATACAGTGCGACTTTTAAATGTGTCGAAATTTTTCTATAAATTACAAAATTCAAGACAATAGAAAATTAATTATTTTTTTTTTTGTATGTGTTTGAAATTTTGAGTAATGTGTGGAAATGATTAAATTAACTTTTTAGTAAGAAAATATGGTTGAGTCTTGGACCATGAGAAGACAATAAATTAGAAAACTATGTACATCACTAACTGCATTGGGTAGATGTATATGTTGACATAATTTTTTTGGAATAAAGGTTTCAAAGAAAACTTATATCATGGTTTATGGAGTGCAAACCTTTGCCATTTTCAAGTTTGAACGTTTTTAATGTGTTAGGTTCGTGGGATATGAGTTTTTGACAAATTCTATCATCATTGAATGCAATTATATAAGGTTATTAACTTACAAAATATAATTTTTTAACATATTTCATAAAATAATAAAGATCATATATTAGTAGATTTTGACGACAAAAATTTGGTATACCATGGAAAAACACTTTTAATAATTATACTTTTAGATTTTATAAAAAATTTAAAAATAATTTTTAAAATTTGAATGGTTGTTCTTGTAGGGTTAACTAGTAGGTAATATTTGTAGGTGCCAACTAACTAATTTATTTGTTAGGGGGTGAGAGGCTGAGAGTGATTGGTTCAATTTCTAACAACTTTACCCTTTTAGTTGAGAGGAACATCGTAATAATTCACAGATGTCTTATCTAGCACGCTACTGCCAAAATTTGTGAGTTTTTTTTTTTTTTTTTTAAAAGCAAAGGAAAACATTAGTTTATTATATCCGAGCTCTGTATTTGGACAGATGCTCCTAATTGAGAGATAAATAACAAGTTGTTTGAGTCTAACCAAACTTTGGTGTAGACAGACGTACGACTAAGTTTGGCTAAGGCCCTGCAGTAAAAGTAAATTTAATTTGGTTTCCAAAAAGAATGTCATATTTTAAAATACAAATTAGTTTTTATAAAAAATTATATTTTCGAAAAATATTCATCGAGATCATCAAATTGATACAGTCAACAATATAATTTCTTTTTTAAAACGAAAAATGAGCATGCTGTCCTTGCATACTGTAAAAAAAAGTACGCATAGGACACCACTTTTTTTTGTGCGCTTAGTCCCTTCCTCTCAAGAGTCCGCACGCTCACTAAAAAACCCAGCTGAAAAAATGAAAAAACTTCTAATATAGCACAAATAGACAGAAAAACTTTATTGTTTTGAACAGGTGGCGGAGAGAGCAAATTCAGCTTTTAAATTAATTTTAAAATTAAAACAGCTAAAACTTTTAAAATATAAATTAGATTTTAACAAAATTTATATAGTTAGAAAGTATTATTCAAGATATTTAAAACGAGGTCAAACATGACTACCAAATTTGAAGGAAAAAAAAAAGTCATTCACGAAATGATGCAATCCCGCATAAACATACTTTAGTATGCAAAATAAAATTTGTATACAGCTATTGAGTTTGCAAATATGGATTCCTATATTTAAATTGGTTTACCAAGACTTCAATACTTTACTGAATATCAAACATAAAAATTTAAAATTCATATAGGCTTAAAAAAGTATAAAAGATGAAAAGTAGACTTTACAAATAGCCCAATACAACTTGTATACTCAAAATTATGCAAAATAAGTAAGCACACATATAGGTTCTTACAATTGAATTTGCTTACTATGAACTTTAATACCTTACTAAACATCATCAAAATATACTTATTTGAAACGCAGCTAAGTTTTAGAAAGGTGTAGATGTTTAAAACTATCAAAAAAAGATTATGCAAGTTACAACTTGTATACTGACATAGGTTTTTAACTATACAAACAGAGGCTAAAAACTTACATGCACACTTTAGTGAACATCAAAATATGCTTATTTGAAATGCAAATATGATATAAAAGGTGTAGATGCTCAAAACTATGAAAAAAGAACTATGTAAATTACAACTGGCACATGCCTGGGTTTTTCCTTATGCAAAATCAGGTTTGCATACCTGGGTACGTAATTTTTTTTTTTAAATTTAGTATTGTTGTCTGGTCTCATTTTGAAGATCTTGAAAAATACTTTCTAAAACTATACATTTTGTCAAAATCTAATTTGTAAATTAAAAGTTATTGCACTTTAAAATTTAAAAACACTCTTTTTCTCTTTGTTCCACGCCATTTTTTTTCTTTCAGAACAAAGCAACAAAAATATGCAAATCAGTTAAAGGAGGGGTAGTTGTGGTATTTATAAATTTTGAAAAATAATGTGTGCTACAAAATTTAAATTTATTTGCATCGGGAGGAGCTCATGTATTTGACAAAAAAATTGGAGGATCCTAATTGCATATTTTTTCGTGCCTTTCATATCCTCGTAAGCTACAAATAAGGAGGGTATAGGCCTCCTTTTTCATGTTTTTAAAAAAGGTCTTACAAAATGCAAATTGGAATTTACAAAACATAAAACTACGTTTTTAACTATTTTCTTTATCTAGATTATATCTAAATTCGAGTCTTCATGCTTCAAAGCTAGGTAACATAAAAAAAAGAAATGAAGATATTGACAACTTCTTCCCAAATATATAAATTTTGTATGCAAATTTATTTTTGTAATATTTTGCATTTACAAGAATAAACAAAATACTTTCAAAACTTATAAATGAAGCAGTTGGTGCTAACATGCACCGATAATTAAGGATTCCTTTGAATTAGTTAGATGGAAAATCTCTCTAAACTTCTCTTTTAGACTGAAATAGATATGTATACTATCTCAGATGCGTTTTTGGGCATAAATACTCCTATCGTAGAGTTTTGGCCAATTTCCTTAACAAAAAAGAGTTATGATCTTCAACCAAAGTTTTGTGGATAATTTTATGACGTAATTTTTTATGAAGATGATCTATGTAGTGAGGAGGTCATCCTCGCAGAAAACCATCCTTTGGATAATCTCCATGTAAGCCCCCACCAAATTTATCTTAGAATGGGGGTTAATATATTAGGGAAGTTGAAGGAAAACTCTTGTTTTTAGGTCTTAAGCCCAAAGCCCCTTTGTTAGGGGCTCTCCTCTGATAATTCCACCCTACAAATAAAAAAATACATGCCACTACTTAATCTTCCCCACCAACAACCCTCACCATCGTGTCACCATCGCTACCATCGCCTCTACTGCCACAACCACGAAACCACCAACTCTTTGAAATCTATCTCTCTATCTCTTAAACCCTGATGAAAATAAAAAAACCCAACCCCAATGCCATTGCCACCACCCTAATGTTAGGGGTGGGCATCGGTCGGTGTTCGACCTAATTTTAACCATCCATAACCGATCCAAATTAGATCAATTTTTACTTTTCCATCCACTACTAATCCGAACTCTAATTGGATCAGTTGCTATCCAAACCGATTAGACTCGGTTTTGATCGGATTGGATGGTCGGTTTTGGTCGATGATTTTTTTTCTCCCAATGTCGTTCACAAGTTACAATATTCGTTTATGTTTAGAAACTTAAAAGCGGAACATGCATCCATTCTAAAAAAATTCTTTTTTATAATTATTTTTAACACTTAAAAAAACCTACACCTTTTTTTTTAGAAATATTATAGGCCACCATTTAGAGTTTAAGAGGAATGAAAATAAAAAAAAAGGACTAGGATTTTGTGAAGAGTGTGGCTTAAAATTTTTGTGTTCAGGTCTTTTATATTTTTTTTTCTATTTAGTTTTTATGTTTTTTAAAAAATAAAAGTTGTAAAATTTAAACATTATAATTATAAATAATATAAAAATATTTATTAAAATAACATATACACATATATTATTCGGTTGGTTCGGTTTAATCTATTTTTTAGATGACACATCCAACAACCAATCCAATCCGATCAATTTTTAAGAATCTAAAACCAAGCCAATCCAACTAGCCAATTGGATTGATTAAAATCCAGTTAGATTGATTTGGATTGGTCGGTTCGGCCCACATTTGCCCACCCCTATCCACCGCCACCATGACGCTACCAAACAACAGAAAAAAAAAAAAACATTTGTCATCGAAAGATGGTGGCGGTGGGTGGTTGAGGTGCCAGCTGGGAGAGAGAGATCGACAAAGAGAGAGAGAGAGAGAGAGAGAGAGATTTCTCTCTCTCCCCTCTCCCTCTTTCATCTTCTGGAGGCTGTGGTGGCAATGCTGTTATGGCGGTGGTGGAGGGCTGTTGGTGGGGAAGATAAAGTAGTAGGGTGTATTTTCTTTTTTGTGGAGTGGAATTATCGAAGGAGAGCCCTAACAACTTAAGACCCCAAAACAAGAGCTCTCTCTCTAACTAATTCAACTTCTCTAATATCAGCTTCTTTAAAATTGTCGATATATAAAACCTTGGTTGCGAACCTTAACCCTTAAAAAATCGTAAGTAGTCAAAAATGGAGAGTGACTTGATTTTCATTGATAATAAATCTGCTTACAATGCTATATTTATAGAGATAATCCAAGAATTATAGATGGTCGAATATCTAATAAAATTTTCAAATCCTAATCCAAAGTCTTAATATGGAGTAGCATGATGCATGGTAAAACCTTATGCTGTTAACATAAATTTGACATATATATATATATATATATGCTTTTTTTTTAAGTAGACAATCATGTTTTCAACTACTCTAACAAATGATGTTCTACATATATCTACTTACCATGTACGTGCTATGCACGTGCTACGTACAAAACTACTGACATTTAACTTTGTTAAATTTATCGATATGCAGACAGCACAAGCTTATATATAGGCTCTAGTCTTATAGCTATAAAGTTTGGGTCCTGTTAACGTGTGGTTATTTTTCAAGGAATTTTTTTGTAAGTTAGAGGCCTTCAAATCAGCTGAATTTTTGTAGACATAATATTATCAACATATCTACAAAAAATCAGCTCAATCAGAAATATCTAACCCTCCAAACAAATTACTTTAAATATAAGCCGTTCATTCACACTATTAAAGTCTAAATTAAGTGTTCGTGGTGTTAAAGGTTGCTAGAGGTCTCGGATTGAGCTGATTTTTTAGATATCATCCAAATAGTATAAATAACATACATATCCAAAAATCAGCCTATTTGGAAAAACTTAAGAAACTAAACAAAACACAAAACCTAAAAGTTTATCATGTGCCCTAAGGGCACATGTTAACAAAATCCATAAAGTTTTGGTTGACAAACATATGTAGAAACCACCACACCCATTCAGAAATCAGAAAACTTTTACTACTGTAAAAAAAACCACATTTCACTGACGTAAGTACGTGCTTAATTGCTTTTTATTGTTCGTTTATCTTTCAATTTTCCCGCGATATTTCTTTGACAGAGATTTAGAAACCAACCCATTGAGAACACAACTTTTTTTTTTTCTTTTTTCCTGCTCTTTGTTTACAAATTAATCTCTGTATATTACAGTATTAGGGTTTCATTTTTTCGAGAAATACTGTTTGTGGGTAAGTCGTCAGAGATCGGACGGTCGAGAGTATCCGACGGTCATATGATGGAAGAAAATGTACTAATCTCTCTTCTCAACATGATTCATATTGTCGGTAAACAATAAGAAAAAAGAGGATGGGGGGAAGAATTATTATTATAGAAACGCACAGACCGTACTTCTCTATGGTCCTTGTCGGATAAGGATGGTACGACGAAAGCGTGCGTGGGAAAATATTACTTTTCTTTTTGGAATTCTATATATGTAAGCCCCCTACTTTTATTTCTCAATGTGATATCAACCCCCCAATGTTAACAAAAACTAGATATACCCCCTAGCCCTATCCGTAGCCTTAGGTTATTAATAATACGACCCCCACACAGGCGTAGTGTGGGTGAGTTTGACAATCTCTCCACAAATCTATTTTGCATGTTACACGCTCGTAGCTCATGTGAGTTGGTAAACTGTGGTGATTTCGTTAGCCCTTTTGCAAGCCCACCCCCACACAAACCCTTTAATTTTTTCATATTTAGACTGTACTTATACCTTTTTGACATTGTCCTACAGGACCACATGAAATGGAAATCAGCGGCGCAAAAAATTAGACCTTATCTTTAAGCTAGCCCTATTAAAGAGCGAATGAGGAGTGTATGAATAAGATAGACAAAAAATATATAAAGAAATGATGGGATAGAATTTGCAAGAGCAGGTGGAAGAAAGAGAAAGAAAAAAAGAAAGAGATGAACATGCACAATGATTATGGCTCAAATTGAGCCACATGAGAGCAGTGTCCAAGCCCTTGGAGCCGATCCATGGGACGGACATGATGAAAGATCATCCTTATAAAAAAATCAGCCCTCAGATCATATCTGAATGGGCCCTAGAACAAGTGTAAGTGGAGTGTTAAAAGGAGGTGAGTTATATATTATAGATTAAGAAAAGAACTTAACAAGTATATATTTTTTGAAACGGGACACCAAACATGGATGGCATGGAAGACATTTTGGGCAGCTTATTTGAAGCTCCATAAATATATGAAATTTGTCCTACGGTTATTGGAATTAACTGTTTTACTTCCTAGCAAAAGTTAGGGATCAAACTGCCACTTAATTAAAAAATTCGAAGGGAAATAACTAAGTCCTTAACTAAAAATATCTACCATGAGCATTTACTTATTCTATTCTTAATATGCACGATTATGTAAACTAGAATCGAATATTTTAATCTCTAAAAAATTAAGAAAATAATACAAGAGATTTTTGTTAACGATGAAAACACAACTAGGAAAAACCCTGGGACCTAGTCCAGTCAAAACAATCCACTAAGAATTAATGTGAACTTGTAGACTAATTTACCACTCGACAGACACAATTTATGACTTCCTCTACGTTCTGATTAACAATGGCTTAAGTTCAACCACAACTTTGAATCCACGAACTGTTCCTTGGTCGATTTCTACTTCACATATGATCTGGAACTCCACTGAATCAACGAGCAACTCGAACCCACGAACTTAACACCACACACCAAAAATCCACCAGCTAAAACACAAAATTAATATTTGTGTAGAAAAGCTAGAAAGATTTGTGTATCACTCAACATATGGTCAATCTAATCACTAGAATATATGATCAACACACTACTAATTAGATTGAAACCTATCTCAAGAGATTTGAGTTCTCCATCACAAAGATATTGAACTTCTAGTCTCTAGAACTTGGAAAACCTAAAAAATCAATTTGAATCTCCTTAAGTATTGTGTTGTTATTATTTTGATGTAAAAAACCTTTATATATAAGATTTAGTCACACTAAATGCCTATGGAAAGTTTGAAACACTTTAAAAGTTGGTTGGGCAAGTTCTAATTCGAAAACATCACAAAATAGTAAGTTTTTCATGAAACCCAGAAGTCTAGTTTCTAAACCAGAAAGCTCGGTTTCGAAACTAGCAATGCATAGGTGGTTTCGAAACCAACCCTCAAGGTTTAATTTCGAAACCAACCAACCTTAAATGCTTTCAAAGCTTTCCACAAGATGTAAAACTAACCATCATATGTCTATTAGTTCTAAACTAGCCTATCTACCTAAGAACAGGGTTTTTAAGTCACTTACCATCCTAAGATATTTTTTCCGCTGGTGAGTTTAGTTACAAGATGATTTCTCTTCGATTCTTCAAGACTTCATTGATCGAAAAATGGAGGTGAACACCTTAACTCTAACTCAAAGACATGGACTTACATTGAGTTTAAATTGACAAACCCAGGAAGAACTCATGGACTTTACAATCTCCCCCTTTATTAATTTCGTGACAAACTCCATACACAAGAAAATAATAAAATAAACCTTCCCATTACAATTCATATCCCCTTATATGGACTCAATGACTCGAAAGACATAAACCCCCAAAAGATAAACATAAGACAACGAAGGGATGTCTTTGAAAACTTATTTCTTGCAAAATGCTCACAAAATCCATCAAGGTGCTACAAAATAATCCATTAAGATAAATACCTCATATAATAAGCAAAATAGAAAAACAGAGGATAATATAATGCAAAAAGTAAAGCACAAGCATTCCGTAACACTCCTTATATATCCATAAATCTCCCTGCAAAAACCATTAAAGCACAAAACTACTCTCCCCCTTTGTGTCACAAATAGACAAAGGAAGGTTTAAGTAGCAAAGATAATCCAATTAAGCTATAAGGAATACATAGAAATAGTTACAAGACACAATCATAAAAGAATTCAGTCAGGCAACCAATAGATTGAAGCAAGTATACACAATCTCACATATTAGACAAGAAAAATATGCAACTATATTGAAAGATCAGAAAGAAATACAAATATAGTGAAAAAGTATGTCAGATAAAGAAAGTAAATTGAAACTGTAACCAGAAGTAACATAGTCAAAATAAGTACAACTTCAAAAATAATGAAAATAAAAACAAAGTACAAAGAAAATGTAGAGAACCCATAAGTCTAGTTTCGAAACCAGGAACGACAGTTTCGAAACCTGCAATGCATATCATACCTGATTTCGAAATCAGAAATTCCTGATTTCAAATGCTGACCTCTTAAGTTTAAGAGTCACTTTCCATCCGAGAGGGTCGATTTCGAAACCAGCCTTGTGTGGTTTTGAATCTAGCCTTTAAGGTCTGATTTTGAAACCAACGAACCTTGAATACTTTCAAAACTCCCCTAAAGCATTTGAAAGCCTAACCAATCTATATCCATTTGTAAAATTTATTTTTTACAAATTTTATTGCCATTCATTTTCATTAACTTCTTTTTTACCAAACAATCGCCCATTTATAATTTTAAAATTATAAACAATTAATTTTTTTAACCAACTTACCTCAGTATATACAATCCCTTGTTGCTCTTGTTTGCTATAAATACGAGACGTCTTCTATCTTAAACATTCATAAGCATTCCTTAGTAACTAAACCTTTGACTAAAAAATTTTCTTGTTTAATTTGTTTGACAATGGAGAATCAAAAATCTATTTCCCTCCCTGGACCCTCATCTAAGGGCAAGAAAAGAAAAGAGATTGTAGAACTTTCACCAGATATGGATGCAGACCAGATTCTTGAAGAACTGAAAGAAGACGACAAATCTTTTACTCAAGAAATTTATGTTAAGCTAGAGCTTAGATCAGCCGTTCTTGCAGATGAGTAGGATACTCTGTTTGATAGAGAATCTCAAATAATAGAGGATAAACTGAAATTACTTTGTCATTTGAGACGCCTAAAGATGAAATATATATAATTGGATGTTGAGTGGAACAAAGTTGATCTGGAAGCGAATTATATAAAAATATTATGAAGGATCTGGCAAAGCATCACTGCTTTTGATTATCATATTAGCCGCCTTTAAATGTTATTTTGTTTTAAATAAATTTAAATAAATTTTTTATGTAGTATTTTTTGTATGAAATTTCTTTTGTTAAATTATTTGTCTAAGATCTTAGTAATGATAAGAAAATCAACTTTGTAATGACAAGAAAGTTTATTATGATTATTTACCCCTCTTTTTTTCGTTTATTATTATTTTTAACAATTTTTATGTTAGTTTAAATTTAATTTATTTGTAATTGGATGTGTTTCATATGTAAACTTTGTTCGTGAACCGAAGCATTTTTGTTGTATTTTATTAATTTATTTCGAAATACCCACATAGGTATGTCCCCTTTAGAATTCCAAAGTGCCCATCATGTGGGACCCACCTTGTCTTATTCTCTTGTCCCACTCAACTATTAGTTGTCTTGTGCTACAACTAGAGAACTTTTGTCCCACATTGCTTGAGAAGCTCTTTGACATCTTGCTAATAAGTTATGGGTGATTCTTTTAGTGGTAAGCAAGTATTAGAGGTGGGTCTCGCGCGCACGAGGGTGAAGCAGCCCACGTTGGGATTTGGGGGCCTGGTCCGGAAACCCGGCCTGCACGATACANATGCACCCGCGCGATACGTGCGCGCATGGGGGGTGCAAATCCACCAGTTTGGGCCTCGCGTGTGTGCAGGGGTTAGGCTTTGTTTTGCTCCTCTTTTGCTTTGTGTCCAGTCCACTTGTGACTATCTTTCTGCTCACCTCACACGAGGTTTATCATAGTATACATGGGGACTGATGTTGTCCCACTCGTATTCTCTACGCAGCAACACCAATGCTGCTGTCCCACGCGTGTCCCCTACGCATCAACCTCCATGCAGTTGTCTCCCATGCATCTTCCTTAGCCTTTTGATATACCTCTCCATTCCCTTAAGAGAATAGGAGAAGACTACGACTCTCAAATCTTCTTCTTCGTACAAAACCAGAGGACAACTTGGTGCTGTTCATTAGAGTTCGACATTGGTGTGCAACCTTGTGGGACTGGATCGTTGTACCCTAGAGAGAGATCGTCTACAAAACCTGCTTGCACCCGGATCAGTTCCGAGAGGGGGCAAATCTTCTCTTAAGGGTAGAGTTTACACGCCTCGATCTTCATACTATTTTTACGCTAGATTTACACTAATTTCCAACAATCTTAAGAGAAGATAATGGATACTGCTTGCATTACCACAAGATCACTTCCAGATACTTCAACAATCGATATCTTCAGCGGAACTCACTTCAAACGCTGGCAAGAACGTAACTACTCGAGCCTGGATGTGATGAATCTAGCACAGTACCTCACACAACCACAACCTACTGAAGGTATGGAAAACTATGATGAAAATTTGCACGAATGGACAAAAGGGAACAAGATATGTCGCCATACTATCCTAAGTACCCTGTCCAATGACTTATTTGATATCTACTGCAATTTTAAATCAGCATACGCGATATAGGAAAATCTGATCCAAAAATATTTTATTGAAGATGCTGGTACTCAGAAATATGCTATAGGTAATTTCCTGCATTTCTAAATGTCTGATGATAAAGATGCGTCTTCACAAATTCATAAATATCATGCACTGATTAGTGACCTCAAAAATGAAGATATTGAACTTCTTAAATCATTTGTATCTGGTTGCCTACTTGAAAAACTTACAGACTCTTGGAGGGACTATAAATACAGTATGAAACGTAAGAGAAAACGGATGACCCTTGAAGAGATTATAATTCATATCCGTATTGAAGAAAAGAACAGACTTAGAGACAAGGCTGATCAGGCTAAAAAGCTTAACTCTAAAGTGAATCTAATTGAAGGAACCTTCAGTAAACCACATCACAACAAATTCAAGAAGCACAGTCATAAGCCCAACACTAGTACCAAATATAAAGGCCACAACCCTACCTTCAAGAAACTTGGAAATTGTTATGTTTGTGGTAAACCTGGATACCATGCAGCTCAATGCAGGAAACCCAAAGATGGAAACAACAACCCTCTCAAAGCTAATTTAGTTGAGGGGGATATCATTGTTGCTGTTGTTTCACAGGTGAACATGGTGGCTGGGAATAAGGAATGGGTGGTCGATTCTAGGGCCACCCGCCATATTTGTGGAGATAGAAATTCCTTCTCAGAATACATTCCAATGAGAGAAGGAGAAAAACATGTATACATGAGTGAATCCAGATCCACACCAGTAGTGGGAAAAGGAAAGGTTCTTCTCAAACTCACATAAGGGAAAACCCTCTCACTGAGCAATGTTCTCCATGTTCCTGAAATACGATGTAATCTTATCTCTGTTTCTCTACTAGGGCAAGTGGGAATCAAAATTTAATTTGAATCAGATAAACTTGTACTCACTAAGAATGGAGCCTTTGTAGGGAAAGGGTATTGTAGTCAGGGACTATTTATGTTAAATGTACTTAATGTTATAGTTAATGGAAATGCATATTCTTCTGCTTACTTGCTTGACTCTATTGATTTATGGCATGGTAGATTAGGACATGTGAATTTTCCTTATATCAAGAAAATGAAAGAATGTGGTTTGATACCAAATTTTAGTAATGTTAACCCTGATAAATGTAGCTCTTATGTTGAGACAAAACTAACCAAGAAAACTTGTAAACCTGTTATTGAAAGAGAATCTGAATTGCTTAGTTTAATTCATAATGATCTTGGTGATTTGAAACAAACTGTATCTAGAGGAGGTAAATCATATTATGTTACGTTCATTGATGATTATTCTAGGTCCACTAAAGTATATCTACTCAGAAACAAAGATGAAGCAGGTGAAATGTTTTTAAAATACAAAGCAGAGGTTGAAAACCAATTAAATAAGAAAATAAAGAGACTTAGGTCAAATAGAGGAGGAGAATATGAGTCTAACCCTCTTAACATATTTTGTGAAAACCATGGGATTATTCATGAGACTACACCACCTTACTCACCAGAGTCTAATGGAATAGCTGAAAGGAAAAATAGAACCCTAAAAGAAATGATGAATGCCATGCTAGTTAGTTCTGGAGCACCCTTGAACCTGTGGGGGGAAGCTATTCTCTCAGCTTGTCACATTCAAAACAAAATTCCCTACAAGAAAACTGGGAAGACACCCTATGAATTATGGAAAGGGCATCCACCCAATCTAGCATACCTTAAAGTGTGGGGGTGTCTTGCCAAGGTTCTTGTACCAGAGATTAAAAAGAGAAAACTGGGACCTAGAACAGTTGACTGTATGATCATTGGTTATGCTAAAAATAGTGATGCATATAGATTCTTGGTAACTAGAAGTGAGAACAACCTAGTTGATGACAACACTATTCTTAAAACTAAGAATGCTGATTTCTTTGAAAATATTTTTCCTTTGAAATTATCTATCGATAAATCTGTCTCTTCTTGTGATAAACCTGTTGAGCCTCCTGAAAAATCTGAGCTAGAAGTAAGGAGAAGTAATAGAGACAGAAAGGCTACTAGCTTTGGAAATGACTTTTATACCTTCTATGTTGATGATGACCCTCTTTCTTATCATGATACTATAACCTCTTGTGATGTACCTTTTTGGAAGGAAGCCATTAAAGTTGAAATAGACTCAATCTTATGTAATCACACTTGGGAATTGGTTGACTTACCTCCTGGTTCTAAGACCATTGGATGCAAGTAGATCTTTAAGAAAAAGCTAAAACTAGATGGATCTATTGATAAGTATAAAGCCAGATTAGTAGCTAAAGGGTTTTCTTAAAAGAAATACATTGATTATTTTGATACATTTGCTCCTGTTACTAGAATTTTCTCCATTAGAGTTTTGATTGCTATAGCTGTTGTTCATAATTTGATTATTCATCAAATGGATGTCAAAACTGCCTTTCTAAATGGAGAACTAGAAGAAAAAATTTACATGGATCAACCTGAAGGTTGCATTGTTTCTGGTAATGAGCATAAAGTATGCAAACTAGTTAAATCCCTACATGGCTTGAAGCAAGCACCCAAACAATGGCATGATAAATTTGATAGTGTGTTACTTGCTAATGGTTATCTGATTAATGAGGCAGATAAATGCGTTTACTTTAAGACTTTTGATTCTAGCACTTATGTCATTATATGCTTATATGTTGATGATATGCTTATCATGTGTACTAGTTTTGATGTAGTAAATGAGACTAAATTATTTCTTGCATCTAAATTTGACATGAAAGACATGGGTGTAGCAGATGTGATACTGGGGATTAAGATTATTAAATCTTGTGATAGTCTCATTTTATCCCAGGAACACTATGTAGAGAAACTCTTGAGAAAGTTTGGTTAATTTGATTGTAATCATGTTTCCACCCCATATGATGCTAATTCTCAACTCAAAAAGAATAAAGAACATAGTGTCTCACAACCTAGATATGCCCAAATCATTGGTAGCCTAATGTACTTGATGAATTGTACTAGACCTGACATTACCTACGCAGTTGGAAGACTTAGTAGATATACTCAGAATCCTAGCAAGGATCACTGGACTGCACTTGATAGGATAGCCAAGTACTTAAAAGGCACAATTGATTATGGACTAAGGTACTGTGGCTCTCCACCAGTACTAGAAGGGTATAGTGATGCCAACTGGATCTCAGATTCAGACGAGATGAAAGCCACTAGTGGTTATGTGTTTACCCTTGGTGGAGGAGCAGTAACTTGGAATTCTTCCAAGCAAACATGTTTATCTCGGTCTACCATGGAATCCGAGTTGATCGCCTTAGAGAAGGCATGTTCTAAGACTGAGTGGCTTAGAAACCTCTTGGCAGATCTTCCCGTTGGAGTGAAACCACCTCCTTCAGTGCATATATTTTGCGATTGTCAGGCTGCGATAGCAAAAGCAAAGAGTAAAATTTACAATGGGAAAAGTAGACATATACGTCTAAGACATAGCATAATTAAGTAGCTACTTGAGTCTGGAGTAGTGAGTCTGGACTATGTGAGGTCAGAGTTGAATTTGGCCGATCCTTTGACAAAACCACTAAATAGGAGGATAGTGGTTGAAGCGTCGAAGGGAATGGGACTTTTGCCTATACAACGGGATGACAGTGATGGTAACCCCACCTATGTGATTGGAGATTCCATGAAGTAGGTTCATAGGGGTAATAACAAGTCACATATCATCCCACATGCACTACACTTATATTTTTTAGAAGTCCCTTACTATGGCGTGGTAGTGCATACTGCAGTTATGAGAGGATGAGCCATGCTCTTAATGAATTCCATAGCCCTAATTTGGGTGGTATGTAATACTGCAGTACATACTTGATGGAAGTTCACTTATATGAGTGTGGAATTGGGTCAATTCCTATGGGAACTTGGGCAAGTTCTCTAGAGCACTCATAAAACTAGGGAGCACAGGACCAAAATGCGCCAAACCGCGAATAGCTAAGTTCTGAGGATTAGTGTGGATGACAGGTCCTCTTATTCACACAAGGAAACAATGGTTCATAGAAGCTACATGCTTCACCATGCCTCTGTGAATGACGATCTGCTGTCCTAAGGGTAGTTTATAGCCCGAAAGGCACCATTCCTGATGCACTGATCTTCATATTCCTCTGGTTATTCCTTCCTATTCATGTATTTTGAAACATGTGGGGGATTGTTGTATTTTATTAATTTATTTCAAAATACCCAAATGGGTATGTCCCCTTTAGAATTCCAAAGTGCCCATCACGTGGGACCCACCTTATCTTATTCTCTTGTCCCACTCAACTATTAGTTGTCTTGTGCTACAACGAGAGAACTTTAGTCCTACATTGCTTAAGAAGCTCTTTGACATCTTGCTATTAAGTTATGGGTGATTCTTTTAGTGGTAAGCAAGTATTAGATAAGGGTCTCGCGCACACGAGGGTGAAGCAGCCCACGTTGGGATTTGGGGGCCTGGTCCGGAAACCCATTAACCGGGCATGCGCCTGCACGATACCCGCGCAGGGGGGTGCAAATCCACCAGTTTGGGCCTCGCGTGTGTGCAGGGGTTGGGCTTTGTTTTGCTCCTCTTTTGCTTTGTGTCCAGCCCACTTGTGACTATCTTTCTGCTCACCTCACACGAGATTTATCATATTTGTGTCACACGCGTGTATATATGGGGAATAATGTTGTCCCACATGTGTTCCCTACGCAGCAACACCAATGCTGCAGTCCCACGCGTGTCCCTTACGCAGCAACCTCCATGCTGTTGTCTCCCACGCATCTTCCTTAGCCTTTTGATATACCTCTCCATTCTCTCAAGAGAATAGGAGAAGACTACGACTCTCAGATCTTCTCCTGCTTATCATCTTCTCCTTCGTACAAAACCAGAGGATAACTTGGTGTTGTTCATTAGAGTTCGACATTGGTGTGCAACCTTGTGGGACTGGATCGTTGTACCCTAGAGAGAGATCATCTACTAAACCTGCTTGCACCCGGATCAGTTCCGAGAGTGGGCGAATCTTCTCTTAAGGGCAGTGTTTACACACCTCGATCTTCATACTGTTCTTACGCTAGATTTACACTAATTTCCAACATTTTTTTATCGTGGCTGTTTGTTTGTATTGTAATCCTATAAATATGCTAGGGTTATCCATTGCGAGTGTATGTCTTTTAGAAGACCCTTTTGTAATTTTCCTTTGTGAAGTCTATTTCCTTGTCTCAACAACAATGAACACAAGAGCGAAAATTATTTAGCAGAACAAATCCATTCTTCTTCCAAATCTAAAAGAGAAAGGAAGAAATAGGAAACCGAAGATCAAGCTTCTGAAGAGAATGTTAGCCAGATTCTTCGCCGATTCCCCCAAAAAAATGAAGAAAATGCTTTTGAACTTTATACTGCTCTTCTTTCTCGCTATAAAATTTTACAGCAACGCTTGGTGAGTATAGATGATGAAGAAGAAGACTTTCAGAAGCAAATTAATAGTCTTGAAGATAATATGGTGTGTTGGAAGAAGCAATTAACCTATTTTGATAAATTAGGGTAAGGTCCCAAAAAAATTTAGCAATTAGGGGTTTTTCACTCATTTTTTCAAAAAGCTGATTTTAGACCTTTTTTGGATGGAAACCGTGAAATCACAGTTTATTTGTGCATGTGTGAATCAGATATGTACACTATGGCATTAATACCCTCACATTTCCATCACGTAAGGGACTTAAGTTTGAGTATTATCCAAATACCCAATATACCCTCGGGGGAGAGAGGTTTGCTCATAAAACATAAAGGAGGGAACCTAAAGGAAAACCCTAGGATGGTTACCTCCTCCTTCACCATTATATGACAAAAATTTTGACCTGAGTCACAAACCCACCAAATTGAGAAGCTTTTTACCAACTACAGGAAATTAACTCAAGGTTTTTTTAATAACAATAGTTTCTTAAAACGATCAACTCTCATTGGGGGAGCCTAATATAATATACATAGACTTTTGAAGATCAGAAAATTTAAAGGACTAAAGAACGGAAATGGATGAAATTATAGGTTCCACTATTGAATACCTCAACAATATATGGCAAAAAAACCCTTGAATTAAATTAAAAGTCTGTCAACAAATTAACCTAGAAAATAAGATTAATGTAATCCATATCAGATCACCATGATTAATTTAGATAAATCCCAAACAAAAAGTGGAAAAAAAATTATAGATCCGGTAGTCTAGATATAGATCTAAAGATGAGAGAGGAACAAGGAGACGACAGTTGAATTACAGAGTCATCATCTTAAATATATGTTATTTCATTTTATAATTGACAATAAATCAAGAATACACGAGATGTTCATCCTAAATCAAGAATACACGATCTGTGAAGAAACCTAACCAAAAAGGATTCTTTACAGAGTAACGTTGGTTGATCTCTTTTTTTTTCTTTATCTCTCTACAAATATCCCACTCTTTATCCCCCTAAAAAGGGAAGGCTCTCTCTGTTCCGTCTCAGTGAGGCGCATATAGCGCCATTATCAACCTCCTAAAGTCTAATTAAGATTATATCCTGGCCATAAAACTATGACATTATATCCTAGCCATTAGATCAATCTAAAAAGATATTGGGGGTATTCAAGAAAAAACATTTAGTTCACGAGTTTTATACATAAGGTTCGGATTGTGTATTCTTGATTTAGGGTCTTTGGTTCGGATTCGTCCGACTGCATATCATTTGTATTCCCCTATTCAGCTTATTATGGGTCACCAACCAAACATTTCACACTTGCGTGTCTTTGGTTGTGCTGTGCAAGTTTCTATTGCCCCTACGCGACGCACCAAGTTTGGTCCTCAGCGTCGGCTAGGAATATATGTTGACTTTGATTCACCTTCTATTATTCATTATCTTGAGCCAATGACAGGTGATGTTTTTACCGCCTGTTTTGCGGACTGTCATTTTGATGAGACAGTCTTCCCGTCATTAGGGGGAGACAATTCGTCGTCAGTAGAACGGCGTGATTTGTCGTCAGAAGAGCGACATGCGATTTCTTGGATCACACCATCTATGTCTCATCTTGATCCTCGTACCAATGCCTGTGACATTGAGGTACGGAAGATTGTTCATCTTCAGGAAATTGCCAATGAAATGACTGATGCATTTAATGATGCAGCTAAAGTTACCAAGTCATATATACCTGCTGCAAATGCTCCAGCTAAACTTGATGTCCCGGAGAGACATGTTGTAAGAGCTGATATCCCGAGAGGGCATGTGACCCCAATAGGACAACTTGTAGCAAATGAGTCGTCTAATGCACGCCAAAAGCGTGGGCGACCCCTTGGTTCGAAAGATTCTATTCCCAGGAAGAGGAAATGCAAATCAATAAATGAAAATACTCCCGGAGAGAGTATCATTGAACGATCCGCATTCTCTAATGATATGCCTCTTGAAGAAGGCAAATCCCCAGGAGAGGGACCGGTACAAATCCCAGGAGAGGGAAATCAGGAAATCTCTATAAATTATGCACGTACCGGAGAAATGTGGAATCACAATGAAATAATTGTCGACGATATATTCTTTCTCAGTAGCTACTGATATCGTCACAGAGAACGATGATATTGAGCCACGCTCTATAGAGGAATGTCGACATAGAAATGATTGGGCAAAATGGAGAGAAGCTATCCAAGCAGAGTTGGCTTCCCTTGCAAAGCATGAGGTGTTTGGACCAGTTGTACCAACACCCGCGGATGTAAACCCTGTGGAAAACAAATGGGTCTTTGCAAGAAAACACAATGAGAAAAATGAGGTCGTTCGCTATAAGGCGCGACTCGTGGCACAAGGTTTTTCACAGAGACCTGGGATTGATTATGAAGAGACATATTCTCCGGTTATGGATGCAATTACTTTCAGATATCTGATCAGTTTGGTAGTCTCAGAAAGACTCGACATGCATCTGATGGATGTGGTCACTGCGTATCTGTACGGGAAGTTAAATACATAAATTTATATGCGAGTCCCGGAAGGGTTATTTTTACCTGAGGAAAGACCACGCCATTTGTATTCACTTCAGCTCAAAAGAGCTTTGTATGGATTGAAACAATCTGGGCGAATGTAGTATAATCGTCTTAGTGAATACCTGATAAAGGAAGGATACACAAACGATCCCATTTGCCCCTGCGTTTTTATAAAGAAGTCAGAATCTGGGTTTGCTATCATCGCTGTGTATGTCAATGATATAAATTTAATTGGGACTCCTGAAGAGCTCCGTAATGCTGCTGAATACCTGAAAAAGGAATTCGAGATGAAAGATCTCGGGAAAATGAAATTTTGTCTCGGCTTGCAGATCGAGCATAACTCAAGTGGAGTTTTAGTCCATCAAACAGCATATACTGAGAAGATCTTGAAGCTTTTTAACATATACAAAGCACACCCATTGAGTACCCCTATGGTTGTGAGATCTCTTGATATTGAGCAAGACCCTTTCCGACCAAAGGAAGAAGATGAAGCACTTCTTGGTCCTGAGGTACCATATTTAAGTGCAATCGGCGCATTAATGTACTTGGCCCAATGTACCAGACCAGACATTGCATTTGCTGTGAATCTGTTAGCCAGGTTCAGTTCTGCCCCGGCAAAGAGATATTGGACAGGTGTCAATCAGATTCTCCGTTATCTCTGTGGGACTACAGATATGGGATTATTCTATCAGAGAAACCCATCAAATGGCTCTCAGATAATGGGATACACTGATGCCGGATATCTCTCCGATCCCCACAAAGCTATCTCCCAATCTGGTTATGTTTTTACAAGTGGAGGTACTGCATTCTCTTGGCGATCCAACAAGCAAAGTCTTCCAGCCACTTCTTCGAATCATTCGGAGATTATTGCATTGCATGAATCTAGCCGGGAATGTGTGTGGCTAGATCACTGATTGGACATATTAGAAGCTCTTGCGCTTTACCCTCTGTCACTAATGTTCCAACAGTCATTTTTGAAGACAATGCCGCTTGCATATCACAAGTCAGAGAAGGTTACATCAAAGGTGATAGAACTAAGCATATTTCGCCGAAGTTATTTTATTCTCACCATCTTCAGAAGAACCGAGAGATTGATATACAGCAAATACCATCCTGTGAGAATTTTGCTGATCTATTCACCAAGTCTCTGCCTGCGGCAATGTTCAGAAAGCTGGTTTATGATATTGGTATGAGACGGATATATCATCACGCGAACTGACTTGAGTGCCTGCTCAATCAGGAGGAGTATACCAATGCCTGTTTTTGTCTGACTGGACCTTATCGCGCTGTACTTTTTTTCCTTTGTCAAGGTATTGTCCCTCTGGGTTTTCCTTGCCAAAGTTTTTAATGAGGCAGCGTATGCGAGTCCAACACTCTTCTAGGTCTTTGTACTCTTTTCCTTAGCTCAGGTTTTGTCCCTCTGGGTTTTCCTGGTAGGGTTTTTTTTTTTAACGAGGCAATTATCTTAGAATGGTGGACATCCAAGGGGGAGTGTGATGACGCATAAGGTCATATATGTGGCTGGCCCACCATAGCTATGGCATGCGTTAGCTATGGCATGTGTATGGCCACATTTCTTTTATATGTGTCACATGAGGATGCATCCCCCTCATGCATCCCCTCCTATATATGTTGTATCCCTTCTTCGACAGTGATAGTGAATAGAATGAAGTTGAGATAATAAGCTTGTAAACTTACAGAGAGACAAGTTATATAAGATTTTTCACTTCTCTTCTTCTTACATTTCTATTCTACGTAGAAATCTTAACATAGAAATCATAACACTCTTATGTATAAAACTCGTGAACTAAATGTTTTTTCTTGAATACCCCCAATATCTTTTTAGATTGATCTAATGGCTAGGATATAATGTCATAGTCTTATGGCCAGGATATAATCTTAATTAGACTTTAGGAGGTTGATAATGGCGCTATATGCGCCTCACTAAGATGGAACAGAGAGAGCCTTCCCTTTTTAGGGGGATAAAGAGTGGGATATTTGTAAAGAGATAAAGAAAAAAAAGAGGAAAAAAAGAGATCAGCCAACGTTACTCTGTAAAGAATCCTTTTTGGTTAGGTTTCTTCACAGATCATGTATTCTTGATTTAGGATGAACATCTCGTGTATTCTTGATTTATTGTCAATTATAAAATGAAATAACATATATTTAAGATGATGACTCTGTAATTCAACTTGTGAGGGGGATGCATCCTCATGTGACACATATAAAAGAAATGTGGCCATAAGCATGCCATAGCTAACGCATGCCATAGCTATGGTGGGCCAGCCACATATATGACCTTATGCGTCATCACAAAGAGGTATATTTTCATACTAAAAATCCAGTGTGAAAGACACATGCACCAAAAAACGGTGGCTTAATAGTGTCCATCCATTTTGGGACCTAAATCAGCTTTTTGAAAAAAGTGGGACGAACCCCTAATTGTTAATTTGGTGCGGGACTAAAGCTCGAAACTCCTTTTAAAAAGAGACTGCAATTTACATCTAAAAATGGGATAAGGGCAACTGAGTGATAAGAGCTATTGTATCTATACTATTATATAAAGGGAATACCCCTTCCAGGTAGTTATTTCGTTGGATAGCCTCACTTTTTATCAAATGCCAAAGATTACCCTTGCATTAAATGAAAAATAATTTTATTTTGAGATTTACAATTTATCCAAAGAGGGTATTATTGTCAATGCGTTGAGATCTTCACTAGAATTCAGTTGTTTTAGTTTTTTAAACTAAATTAAGTTTTACATTTATACCCTTTTAGTTTTATAAAATTGATAGTGTTCAAGTGTAAAAATATATTTAAATATGTATATTTTTGTATATTTGTCTAAATGAGATAGTTACAACCAATTTTGTTTCCTAATAAATCTATCATGTTTATAGCCGTGTAGCTATAGATAATCCTAATAAAAAGGGATTTTTGATTACAGAATCTTATTTCATTGGACGTCCTAACCTCCTACAATAATGACTAAAATGCCCTCAATTTTAATTAAAGCCATGTTGTATTTATCCTTAATTTAAGGAAATAATCGAAAACATTTGACACTTAAAAACAAAAGGCAGTTTTGGAAAATATATCACACTCAGTTAGATAACTACCCACCAATTAGTAAAATATCCCACGATTTTAGCATACAGCCCAAGATATTCGTAACTCTCCAAAATAAAAAGTTGGTTTTCAAGAAATAGCCAAACACAGAGAGTTAAAAAAAAAGAAGGGAAGGAGATTTATTAAAGAGAATAAGGAGAGGAGGTCTTGACTCGAGATTATAGTTTTTCTTCTTGGTTCTAAACAAGGGTATTTTGCAATATGAAATTGTGGATTTGTGTTATTTGATTAGTTATTTGATTTGTGTTATTTAGTTAGTTATTTGAATTTTGATTTATTTTTAACGATACGAAGATGTGGATCCACAAATACAATTCTTGATGGGTATTTAGTTTGTGGAGCATCATCGAAGAGGATTACAAGGAGCCGGAGATGAGAGGTGCTAACCATTTGTTTTATCTCAAATCTTAATTTTTTTATGATAGTTTTGTGCACTTATAATTAATTATTTGGGTGCTAACCATTTGGGTTTTTACTACAAGTGAAGAAGTACCTTAGCCTGGGTGCCTCTGTGTATGTCTGTGTTCCTAATATACTTCTAATAGCCAACCTTTGAGTTGAATCAGTTATTTCGTCATTGTTGCCATTTTCTAAATTAATGTAGTTTAGTATTAATTTTTTACTTTTTTTTCATAAAATAAAAATTTCACTTCTACATATATAGATAAAACAATTTGTAATTGTCCTGGCAAAAATATATTGTACGCGCATCGCGCGTGCCACCGGGCTCGTTTAGATAAGGGCATACTAAAAAATCATTGAGTCTATCTTTGGTTGGTCAAAACCCATTGACCAAATCTAAAACTTAACCCAAAACATAAAATCCATTGACCAAGTAAATTGAGTATTTCATCAGTTTTTGTTTATATTTTTATATTTTTTTAGAGTTAAAACTATGTTGAATCCATATTTTTTTGTGGGTTTTGTAAGTTTTAACTTAAGTTTAAATCTGGGACGATAATATGTTCACACTGTAAAGTGTGAACATTTTTTATTGTACACACCCTTGTATACGAACTTTCTGAATATTCACACCCTTGTATGCGTATATTCTGAATTGTTCACATCCTTGTATGCGGATATTCTGAATTGTTCACACTGTTAAGAGAGAACATGTTGTGTATTGAGTTTTATTTTCTTCGATCGGAAACTCGAAAAAACTTGAAAAAGACTTCAAAGATTGATTCAATTAATTATCAAAAAATGGTCTGTTTAAGGTTCTTTAGAAGAAATAGTGCAACCTATACCCTTTCTAAAAATATTTTTCAGCACAACTCCCTCATTTATGGGTTTACTTCGAAGAACTCACCATTTTCCATAATCATTATGTCGGATGATCAGAAAAACAGACTTTTATTTCAATATCTGTTTAAATTTTGTTGCCTTTTGTGAAGAACTAATTATTAATAATTGTTGAAAATGTGACATGGATGAATACCAACAGCTTTTAATTTTTTACTTATTTCCTTTTTCTCGATGAATCAGTTGCCATTTTAATCGCCTAATTGTTGTTAGTCCCTAATTATGGGCTAATTGCCAACTACTTTCTTTTGAAAGATCATGTCGAATCGATAAAATCTATCCATACTATTAGTTAAGAGAATGGCCTTTTTTAAGGCTTTTTACATCTAACACCCTTTAAAACAAAAAAAAATGAATCTAATTCAAGGGTTAAAGTGTCATTTTTTGCCCATCAAAATCTATATTGTAGGGCTGCAATCGTAATTTTATAAACAATGATAAGTTAACCGACTCCCCCACTACGAAAACAGTCCCGACGTCTCTCAGCCTTTCTCGATCCTCTATTCTCCTCTCTCCCATTCTCTCAATTACAAAAAAAAAACCCTTAACCCTCTCTCCCTTCTTTCTCTCTCCTCTCTCACCCAAAAGCATCAACGCCTCCTCCTCCTCTCACTCTCATCAACGCCTCTTCTCTCTCTCTCCTCTCCAGTGTAGTCTCTACTCTCTCCAATCTAATCTACTGCTACCTAATATTTTTTTAATGTTTAGGTTTATATTATCACAAACCTTGGTCTAACTTTTGTTTTTTTGTGTTTTTGTATTAACAGCTTAACAGGTACACGGTACACCATATACAGTAGAGAACAAGACTCTGGAGTTTTTTTCGGTTTAGGTTTTTATTTAACCGACCTTTGTCTTACTTTTTCTTTTGGTAACGGGTACACCATAGTAGACATTGCTTATAACATTGTTAATTATTAATCTAAACAAAGGTATGCTTCTCAAATCTAACAAACCTTTTAATCCATATTATTCCCAAACCCATTAATTTTCTTTTTTTTATAGAGACTCATTCTCACCCAAAAAATTATGCCCCCAATTTTGTTAAAAATTAATTGTCATCAATTAATTCTAAATAATACTTACACGGTACACCGTATACAATAGAGAACAAGACTCTAGAGTTTTTTTATTATTAATACTAAAAATACTTAATTGTCATCAATTAATTCTCACCCAAAAAGTATTTCTTAATGCAGGAAATACTTTTTAAGAGCCCCATTCTAAAAAATTAATCCCCCAAGTTTATTGAAACTTAATTATCATTAATTAATTTTTTATATTTCTTAATGCAGGAAATGCCAAGAAATGCAAGGTTAAGTGATATTAGGAGACAAGCAAGATTATCTTCGTCAAGTCCAATAGGAATCTGAGAAGGTATGCATCCCATATTATCGCTTCAGAATTTGATTTGTGACATTCTTATTTATGACTCATTATATTCTTTGGAATAGATCAAAATCGTAACAATAACAATGAACCCATGATGGATAGAGGAGAACGTTTGAGTAATATTAGGAGACAATCAAGATTATCGTCGTCAAGTCCAATAGGAATCCGAGAAGGTATGAATCCTATATTATCGCTTCAGAATTTAATTTGTAACATTCTTATTTTCCTCCTAGCAATATGACTCATTAAATTCTTTTGGATAGATCAAAATCGTAACAATAACAATGAACCCATAATGGATAGAAGAGAACGGTTGAGTGATATTAGAAGACATGCCAGACAAGGATTACAACGTGATGGCACTAGCAATTCTACAAGTGCTCAACGGGCCACTACAAATGATATTAGAAGACAGGCCACACAAGTTGCAGTAGATTTAAATGTCATGCAAAACAACACAGGTGCAATTCAAAATAATTTATTGACAAACTTTTTAAAATATTATTTTCGTATAATAAATTTAGTCTTCCCAATTACCAACAGGATTACAACATCATGGCACTAGCAATTCTACAATTGCTCAACGGGCCACTACAAATGGTATTAGAAGACTATTATACCGTTTCAAAGTAATGTTAAACTTTAATAAAAAATAATTTTTTTAAGGACACCAAAAGTAAAAAGCCCCAAAAAACCCCATTCTCTTACCTAATAGTATAGATATAAGTATAAATGTCATTTTGTCTTTGATAAACTTTTTTAAATGAGATATTTTAGTCTTTTATTGCACCAACATGATTCTCTCTCTTACAAAACGAATGTAAAGAATAAGCCCACTGTGAGGAACACGTGCAATGTACGTGCACAACGCTTGTTTAATTAATACGGATGTGACGCATCTTTTTAGATTCTATTAATTTTGTAGGTTATAAATTGAATAACATCCAGAAACTTTTTACAGTCTTTTTTATTTTTACGATAACTTTTTACTTGCTTCTTTTTTGTCCAAAAAAACCCTAAAAGTTCTTAAAGTCTTGCTGTAGGTTCTAACCCATCTTTTAAAAATGGACAATGGTAATACTCCAAATACTATTTCTGAAATAATGAATCTATATCCCGACCCTAATCAAGAAACTGCTTTCCATATGAAGATATCTCCCTCTGCTCGTCAAACATTTCTTCAGCAACATCTAATGGAGAAATAAGAGATGGAAGAAAGGAGGTTTCATGCACGGATCTCCTATCTGGCAAAAGAACTTGCTCTTGCAAAGGAGAACTTGGGAAGACTGGAGCGGGAGAAGGCTTCTACCAAATCAGAACTTTGGTTTGCAGGCCAAACTCTTGATTTCTTGAAAAACAAGTTTAATGTTTGACTCTCTTTTTTATTATTTTGCCTTTCTTGCTAATCTTTTGGCAATATGTTCGTCATCGGTTTTATTGTCATCTTTTTTCTATTTCTTTTCTAGTTTTTTTTTTTGGTTTTTTGTTTTTTGTTTTTGTTTATAAAACTGACATTCGACGTCAGTTATTTTGTACTGCCTTGGAAATATATATAATCCTTTTATAATCTGTATTGTTATTCAACAATGAGTTATATTTATTATAATAAAAAAAATGTTGAAATTTCTTTAAATTTACTCCACCTAAACATAGAAACCTCTGAGTTTTAGACTAATATCAAGTAAATAAAAATAAGTTCATCACAACTATGTTACAAAAAATGAAAAAAATTCAAACTTTTAATTCAATGATGAAATTACAAACATTTTGATGAAGAAATTTTAATTTTTGAACTTTAAAAAGGATGAACTTTAAAGCTTTCGACACTTTTCTTAATAAAGGAAATGCATTGGGCTTTGAATTTGAGATACTAGCTGCCAAATTTATGTCATTTCTGCAATTCTTTCATTTGAGACCACGAAACTCAAATTTGATTTCTGTTATTGCGCTTACACCAATTTTCCTGTACAATCTTGTGTCAATGCATTGAATATGTATTAAATTTTACAACTTTAGTCCTTCCAATTTAGCTTGCATACTTACATATTTAATTAGCACCTTCTACCCTTTGCTAAACTTTTATTTGTCAAATGCGAAGTATTTCCTTTGAAATCCTGTATAAGCATTTCATTTCAATACAATAATTATAACTTCAACTTTTAAAGATAATCAAAGAATGTGCTATCATGAAGATTCCTTGGTTACTTGGACCATGTATTAGGCTTTTAAGAATAACATTTCATTATCAATTTTATACTGCTTAGACCTATTTGGGATAGACTGACTACCTCAGATAAGATTCTATACAGTTCATGTTTTGATTATACTACATTGACCTTACCTAAATTACTGTGATTCAATTTTAGGCTTACTGAGTAGTTAGAAGGTTTTGACTATACTGCTCAGTTTAACCTTGAATAAGTCAATTTATCAAAGTTAAATATTCAGAGCAGTTTGTATTGATTATATTGCTCAGACAATTCCAGAATTACTTCGATTCTGTATTGGGCTAACAGAGTAGTTTATGAATTTTGATTATACTGCTCAGTTTATGTATGTCCCGCCCTCACATTTCAGGTCTCCAACCTTACTTAATGAGAACTAGGCATTTAGGTGGCACCATTAACAACTTGTAGCTCTAGGGTGTACGCATTACATTAAGCTAACAAGAAACTTGCACTCACATTCAAGACAAGTAAAATAAAGCTGAAATAAACTTTATTAACTTCCATGATAAGCTGTTCAAACAAATGGATAATTAAATAATCCCAAAGAATAATGGACTAAATATGTGTCCAAACCAAACTAAACTTAAATCAAAGAATATCCTACGTCTTCACGGATCTCGAGGAAGTCTCCGAAGACTTATTCTTGCTTTTCACGTACTCCACCTCTACCGAGGATTCGCCTGTTGACCTAGACCTGTAAAATAATGATGCTAGGTCAAAACTAGCCAGCAAGTTCACTAGTTCTCTTGGCTTAGATTCGGGTTAATTATGTGATTCACATTAATAAGTACATTAACATAGACGCAAGTTAAGTCAAGAGAATAATGTAAACAGTGCAACATAGCTAAGAGATTCATAAGACACGACTGTTGTGTTTTATGATCTTCAGTTTAAATAAGATTCTCGCAACAAGTAATGTTCTCTCTACTTACTACCCATGTTTCACCCGTCCCTGCAGTTTACTTGAGATACTGGCCGTATGCTACATGAATCCGATGAATAGCCTCAAAATCTGTTCCCTAAACACTGGTAACCCTGACGGCGTTACTTACGTGTCAAGTGATTCCATAGACCTCACTTAGAAGGGTACGACCAGACCTATACAAGACCTAAACTATGTTTGCATACAAGCCAAACAAGTTGTTTATCCACACATCAGTTTATGGAGGAGTCATACATAATTCATATGTCTATAAGTGTTCATCATCATGTAAGTAGTTCACCGGTAGTTTAAATATGCATTCCATGCTCTTTAAACACATAAATAAACTTTATTCTACATGTCATATATCATGATAACCTTTATACATGAGCCTACTATCAAAAAGCACTTAACATACCACATTCAGGGTCAAAAGCCAGTTGGCATGGATGTGGGTATCGATATCAACAGTCATGTTGGTAACAGATACCGCTAGTATCGATACCCCACAAGGAAGGTATCGATACTAGCCCCATCTGTTACTCAATACTGGGCAGGTATTGATGCCCACAGAGAGGATATCGATACTAGTTTCTCTTCATGCATTAGATGAGGTCAGTATCGATACCCACCAGAGGGGGTATCTATACTAGCCCCATCTGTTGCTCGATTTTGAGCTGGAATCGATACCCTCTGAATGGGTATCGATACCCCTTGGATTTTCTGACGAGTTTTGGTTTTGTTCTTCAACAAAACTCTGTGGAAACTTGGTTTGCTCACCGTCAAACGTTAGAAAAACATATATTCATCAAATATACATAGATTCCATGTGTTCTAACTATTGAGAACGTACACACATCATACGATCATGAATTGCATGCGTTCAATCATTGGGAAATCATATAATTACATATAAACTAGGTTTTCATGCACACATTCATTAAGTAGGCATCAAAACAACTTAGAAAACCTAAATCTACACCAAAGGAGCAAGTTACTACGTACCTTGAATTGAGAGCACCTCCGAAACCCAAGAAAGAAGAAAAGAAACCCTGCACTTAAAGCCTGCAACCTCTTCTCTTACACACACGATCCTTCTACTATCGAACCTTCACAAGACTCAGAGTTCTTCTGCCTCCCAAGCCCTAGCTGCGTTCTTTCTCTCTCTTTCAGTCGACTAAAACCCTATAAGGGTTAAAATTAGGTTAGTTCAGTTTATTTTGATTATACTGCTCATACCATTCTAGAATTACTTCAATTCTGTATTGGGCTTTCAGAGCAATTTTATGTGTTTTGATTATACTACTCAGTTTACTCTAGGATTAGATAATATATCTAGATTAAATAATTCAGAGCAATTTATTTTGATTATACTGCTCAGAGATAACCGGAATTACTTTGATTCTGTATTAGGCTGACAAAGCAGTTTATGAATTTTGATTATACTGCTCAGTTTAATCTAAGATAAGTTAGATTATCCAGATTAAATATTCAGAGCGGTTTATTTTGATTATACTACTCAGACCATTCTAGAATTACTTCGATTCTATATTGGGCTTTCAGAGTAATCTTTTTAAATTTTGATTATACTGTTCAGTTTAATGTAGGATAAGATAGTTTATCCAGATTAAATATTCAGAGTAGTTTATTTTGATTATACTTCTTAAACCATTCCAGAATTACTTTGATTTTGTATTTGGCTTTCATAGTAGTTTTTTAAATCTTATTGACTTATTTTATGAAAAGAAAAAAAAAAGTAAGAAATTATAAGAAAGATTATAATACTGACCTTAAATATTACTGATATAATTTCTTTAAGTTTCAAATATTCCATGAATTTTGTAGTACTTCATCTCCTTCCATATTTTTAAAATTATAAGTCGTAATGTTACTTCCCTTTTCTCTTCCAAATTATCAAGTTTTTCCATATCAACTCGTCATTTAAATTCCATTCGATCACTTCAGTTCTTGTTGTAGGAATAATTATTTTCATGGGGATCATCCCTTCCATTCCAAAGGCAATTGAGAACGGGGATTCCTGTGTTGGCGTTTGTGGAGTTGTATTATATGCCCACGCAACATTAGGCAGTTCTTCCACCCATTTTCCTTTAGCGTCATCTAGTTTTTTCTTCAGATTATCAAGCACTGTTTTATTTAATGCTTCAGCTTGTCCATTTCCTCAGAGATAGTGTGGTGTAGAAAATCATTGTTGTATGCCATACATTGATATATAACACTTGCATTTTTTAATCCGAAAGGTATTACTGTGTAGCAATATAACCCCCTATTAGACATAAACTTCGTTTTTTCTTCATCGTCTTTGAATATATGAATTTGGTTATATCTAGAATAACCATCCATAAAAGACATTACTTCATGTCAAGTTATTGCATTTACTAATCAATAGGAAGCAGAGGAAAACTATCATTTGGACATGCTTTCTTCAAGTTAGTATAGACAATACAAACTTTGAGCCTACCATTTTTCTTTGGGATGACAACCATGTTAGCCACCCAATCAGGATATGAAACTTCCCGTATAAATCCCGACCTTATTAGTTTATCCAATTCTTCTTCTACTACTCCTCTTAGAGAAAGAGTAACCGCTGTTGTTTTTGCTTAACTGGTCAAAAATTTGGATCCACATTAAGTTGATGGCATGCTACCGATTGATCAATTTCTCCTTTATTTTCTATGCAAACAAATCAACATTATCTTTCAAAAGCTGAATGAGTCCTTTTCTTATTTCCAAATCCATTGCAGTTCTAATAAATATAAGTTTTTGCTCTCCTTCTTTTCCTATGTTTATTTCTTTAGTCGGCTCCATGATAGATATTATTCTGTTTTCCTCCATCATGAATTCTTTTTGTAGTTTCTATTGGACAAGATTAAAAAGTTCTTCCTTTAAATACCTTTAGGAGCAATGATATGACTGTCCATATTTATTTCTTGCACAACGACTTTCATATTCTGACTCATGTCATCATCAATTTGAATCAACACTGATGTGTACCCTTTATCCACTTTTTGTTGTTTAATTTTAGGCTCATTATTATACACGATAGACTCTTGTAGTACACTCTCTTAACTAACAGAGAGTGTCATGTTTTGCTTGTCATTTGAATACCTTTAATTTCAATTATTACTTATAGTGTTGGGAATTTTAAACTTTGGTGTTAAGAAGATGGTATGACTTTCATTTCGTAAATACATCGTCTTCTTAAGATTGCTTTGAAGGATGAATTAACATTATGGCGTCGTAGTTTTTGCACCACCCGAGCAGGACGCTCACTCTCTTTCTCTCTTCTCTTTCGGGGGGAGAGAAAGTTCGAATCTGCGTGCTCTGGAGCTCTCGTTGTCTCCTGATTCCTTCCAGTGAGGAGAGAACTTGGTTCTTTTTTCTTCTTTTGATTTTATGAATGTTTGGAGTCGCCACCTGAATTTAAGGGAATCAAGGCCTTTTTTCCAAAATAACCTTTGCCTTTTTCAAAACAATTTTTTCTCTTTCAACAACAATTTTTCCTTTTTTAATAACAACTTTTTCTTATTCTTTTTTCTTTAAGACACCAAAAGGTAGGTGACATGTGTCACCTTTGGAAGGAGATCGGCTCCAAGGGCCGATTCCAACCCTTTGGTGACACGTGTCACCAACTTTTTTCTAACACCCTTTATTTTTTGGTTTTTACAAAAAGGTCCTTTTGAAAATTTCAACAAAATTCGGAATGATATTTTTCTACATCAAAAGGGTCCCTACAAGCCAAAGATGATTCTGGGCTCATGCCTTTGCAAAATTGGTTCTGGTTCCAGGTGTTTCACAAAATCAGTTTCGATTACCGGTTGACGGCACCCAAAGTAGGTGCGAAAATTGGGTGTCTACACCTATATATACGACCCCTTCCCCTTTATTAACATTCTTTCAGAGTATGGATCATTTCAAGAACGTTTAGCCTTCCAAGTCATTTACATCGAGTCTTTAAGTTTTAAGTCTTTTTGAAGTACTGAAAATCTCTTTGTGGGCCACCTGCTGCGCTCGGGATGTGAATTTTTAGAGAGAAGTAGAGATAGGAACCCATTCAAGATAAACCCATCTAGCTTTTAAAACTTGAGAGAAATAGTAACGAACCTTCGCCCAAATCTCGGTTCAGCCATGAAGCGCTCAGGTAAGCTCGAAACCTTCAAACTCTTTAAATTCCAAATATAATCCATTCAAGTTCTTGTAATCCTTCAAGTCGATATCAATACACTTAATTTCAAGCACAATATCAATATATTTGTTGTTTTACAAAAGATATCACCCAAATACCCCTAATTGTAAAGTAGAGACCGACCTTGGTCAGGGCGGTTGTCGGGTGCTTAACACCTTCCCGACCTATAATAAGATTCTCTTACTTAGAATCTCTTAATCAAAACGTAGACCTAGTCAAAAGGAAAAATGTTATTCAATCTCTCGTGAAGAGGTTGAAAAGTAATAAAGTGACACGTGTCAATATATTAGTGGGATCGGCCCTTGGAAGGCCGATCACCCTAATATGATGACAGATGTTTTGGTTTTCGTACTTTTTAAAAAAAAAAGAGAAAAGAATAAAAGAAATCAGGAAAAGGTGTTCTATGGTGACACTTGTCACCACATTATAGGGATCGACCCTTGAAGGGTCGATCTCTCCTATGTGGTGACACGTGTCCTACTTTCTTGCTCTTAAAAAAATGATGAATGAATAAAAAGAAAAACGGAAGAAGAAGATTATCAGAGGAAAAATATGTGTTTTGTGTTACAAAATGTGTTTTGTGTTTTAAAAGAAAGAAATGTATTCCATGTGATTAGGTGACACATGTCACCACATTAGTGGGATCGGCCCTTGGAAGGTCGATCTCCCCTGTGTCGTGACACGTGTCCCATTAGGTTTAAGCAAAAGGGAAAATATTTTTCTGTTTTTGGTAGAGTTTGGAAAATAACATTGTTTTTGAAAAATAAGTGACATGTGTCACTATATGATTAGGATCGGCCCTTGGAAGGTCGAACTCCCTTTATAAAAGCACACATTCTCTCCCGTCTTGAGAGTTTTGGAAGCCAAAAGAGACACATGTCCCCATCTTGATGGATTCCTTAGAATATACTCATTTTGTGGAGAGAGGATATTGCCCTTTTTGTTTTTCTTCTCTCTCATAAAACTCATTCGATCTGTGTGAACCTAGACCACCCATTCCTTGCACAACACGTGGCCACTAAGAGAAGATATTTTTCTTCCTCTTCATCTCAACCATCCAAGTGTGGATGATCTAGCGATTAACTAGAGAGGAAACCCTAGTTTTTTCTTTAAAAGGAAAGTTACCCGAAAAGAAAAGGCTCTCTGGTTTTTTGCTCTCTCTAGTTTTCTCTAGTCTTTGGTCTTTTTGGTTTCTTCTGCCTCCAGTTCTCTTCTTTTCTTTCGGACGAGTAGATTAGGGTTCCATTGGTGACCTTTTCTCCTCCATTAAGGAAACATCAGAGAGTGGAGAGGAAAAGATTAGTGACGTAAAAGAGAAGATCAGAGAAGATTAGGTGAGTAGAGAGAGAGAGAGTGGATCCTTCTTGCCATTAATGCATCTTCTTTCCCGCGTCATCATGATGGGATGAGTCCAAAAGAGTGACCTCATCTTCTTCTTTTAGAATTTGAAAATTCTAGTAGCATCTCACTTATTCTTCTCATCTAAAGCTAATTATATGGAGCAAACTATGGAATTCTCTCTTATATTTGCTTAGTTGGATCAATTGCAATTTCAAGTTCGTAAGATTTTCTTTCTCTCTTAATCCTTTTTGTAAAAAGGATCCATGTTAGAAATCTAAATATAATAATCTTGACTGCTATTTTTGGTATGAAATAGAATTTGTATCCATGCCTTTTTGAGTATGTGTTGGTATAGAATTTGTATCCATTCTCTGTTGGGTGAGAAATAAAGTTTAGAGCTAAAAGTGAGTGGAAGTGATGATTTCCATTTCAGGCCCGAAATCAAAAAGTATTTTATAATCTTGTTTTCCATCTTTGTATATAATGAAATCTTGAGCTAGTATGCTATAATCTTGTTTTCCATCCATGTATATAATGAAATCTTGAGCTAGTATGTTATAATCTTGTTTTCCATCTTTGTATATAATGAAATCATGAGTTAGTATGTTACATTCTTGTTTTCCATTTTTGTATATAATGAAATTAGGAAGTGAAAAGCATGAAATAGTTTGTTTTTCCTACTCTGTATATATACGGATCTTTTTGGATGAAAAAGCATGACAATCTCTCTGTAGCTTTCGTATGCATAAAATAATGCTTATATTCATAAAAAGGCTTTTGTGGATATGTGATGATGTGAGACCCGAGAGTAAAATGTGGGTTTATATGTGTTGATATTATTAGAAATCATATTTTTGGAAATGCTTAATGATTGAATCATGTCAGTAGCTATAAATTATGTGATAGTATTATCTTCTTATACGCTGGTTTAAGAATAAATTGTGATATAATACTGTCTTCTCATATGGTGGTTTGAGATATCTTTGTAGCCATGCATGTTTTGCTATAATTAATGCTTAAAATGCATGTTCATGGTCATTAAGATGAATTCCTTATGAGGTGATGATGATTTTCACGCTTGTATGTTTCGTAGAAAGAAAGCAAAATATGCATGACTTCATGATGTACGAACTAAGAATGCCTTAATCTTTGTGTTGAGTATGTTATAAGTGGCATGATCTTCAATGTGAACGATTTAGATCGTGGAAAAGCCCATTGGGTTAACACGATCCAAACAGGTTTAGCTTACTTTGTTTAGTGTTGGAATGTTAAGATCAATCTATGTGGTACTCTGTTCTCTTTTGGCATGATAATATGATTCTGCGATGATATGATTGTGTCACATAATTGTTTGCCATACATTCTATGTTAGAAATCCATGAAATACGTGCATATGCTTTAATTCATAAATTCTTTTTGATCCTATCTTATTTTAGCTTAATTTGCGGCTTAATCCCTTTTAGGCTAAAGAAATGAATGCGAATAAACTTTTGAATAAAACACATGGAACCTGAACCCCGCTTGCGGGTTCTTGCACCCGAGTCTCTCCATTGGGCTTTCCAAGCCCAATCAGTGCTAAACCATAAAAACCCCAAAAATAGATCTAAGTTTGCGCTTAGTCTAGGATTGCTTGCTTAGATCTAGGTTGCATTAGTCCTAGGGTTGCTTGTTGCTTTTCGGGGTTAGCAAGGAAATTGTTAAGTGAAGTTCCAAACCTGATCCCAACTTTGGGTCAAAACCTCTTTCGAAAAATAAAATAGAAAGCCAATCATTTGAAAAAAAAATCATCTCATCAGTCGAGGTCATACATTTAGGATCTTAGAATTCTTAAGCAAAGACTAGGGTTCTTAGACTATTTTTAGTCGACTTTTAGGGTCGCTCTCATACATCCCTGTATACGCACACCAGACATGTGCGAGTCATCGTCTTCGTCACGGTGCCGCCCATCTGTGACATGTGCTTTTTAAAATGAAAGAGAATCAAGTTTTCAAAAAATAAAAATGTTTTGTCATCGTCACGTGCCTATTTTGCACGTTACTCGTCATCACGTGCCTGTTTTGCACGTTAGTCTTCTGTCGCGGGCAAGTTTGATACGTGCCTATTTTACACACCCCCTTCTCTTGTCACCTACCTGTTTTGCACGTGCCTTATCCTTGTGTCACATGCCCATTTTGCACGTTGCCTCCTGTCTTCGCGTGCCTATTTTGCACGTTGCCTTCTATTACGTGCATGTTTCGCACGTACGATCCCGGGATATGTGCCCGTTTTGCACGTATCCCCTCCGCTTGTCACGTGCCAGTTTTGCATGTCCCCCTTTAGTCACGTGCTTTTTTCGCACGTCATCTATTAGTTACGTGTCTGTTTCGCACGTCATCTTCATGCCACATGCCCGTTTTGCACGTTATCCTTTATTATGTGCCTATTTTGCACGTCTACCCTAAGTCACGTGCTTATTCGACACGTCTTTCTTCTGTCATGTGCCGACTAAGCACGTCCTTTCCCTTTTTGTCACGTGCCTGTTTCGCACGTCTCCCTCTCATCGCGTACCTGTTTCGTACGCCGAAGTTGTTTAGTGTACGTGCCAGTTTTGCACCTATCACTTGGTTGTTTGTGCACGAGTATAGTTATGCACGTGTCACTATTGTATGCTTAGGTATATTTGCGGTTGCACATGACACCTCTTTGTGCACGTGTGATATCTTCACACGTGTCACTGCTTTTTAGCGCACCTCCAGTGCACGGAGAGGCGTATATTTTATTTTTGCCCCAGAACTTTAGGCGCATGTCACGTAGATTTAGGGGGCACCATACATTACTTTTATTGCCTCCCTATTGTAGTGTAGCTTAGTTTGATCTTGAATTCCCAAAGATTCCCCTTAGACTTGAAGTAGAGGCCGATCTTATGATCGGGCGGTTGTCAGGTGCCTAACACCTTCCTGACCCGTACTTAGATTCCCTTACCCAGGAATCTCTTCAATGCAGACCATTGACCGGAAGATCGCATTAGAGTTTTTCGATAAAATAAAAGCGGTTTTCCAAACAAAATGGGTCCTGATTCCCTCTAATCAGGTGACGACTCCATTTTCACACGACTCTTTAGTCGTCCCTCGTTACCACTCATTCGTGGATGAATTCAGGACTTTTTCCTTCTTCGGGAGAACGAGGCCCCGAATTCCGGGTTCACAGACTGGCGACTCCATTGTTAGGAAAAGTAAAACCCGTGGTTGCGGTAGGTCTTATGCCGACCGAAAGGCTCATATGGGAATAACGACCGAAACTCTACACCCTCCGCCTTGTACTAACGACCAGCTTTCGGGCTGCGAAGTCTATTTCGCCGAGGCGACCCAAGCTTACCCGTGTTTAGAGACTAGTCGAACCCAGCATGCATATAGTTGCGATAGAAAAAATCTTCAGGGATAACCTAAAGGATTGAATTCATGTGGCACAAATTCTGAGGCATGACTCACTGTAGGGATTATTCTAGTACTAATGAAAAGCTATCCGCATTGCAATTTCAGGTAGCTACAGATAACCACAAGAAGTCGCAGTCCTGCGTATTCTCAAGAGTTAGGCAGTCTGCTTATATTGGGCAGTTCACAGTCAGATAGGGTAGGCAAGGTATGAACTGCAGTACGGGGCAACCTTTTCAGTCTACGTGGGGACAAAACAAGCAGTTAGTCAGGAGAGAGATAATGGCAGAATAAGAATGCAGTGGTGATTCAGTGTCAGAAATAAAAAAAATCATGAGGGAGTGCTTTAAGAAAATAATGAAGGAGGACATAAAAACAATGATAAAATCTATGTTGACAGAGAGATTTGGGCTGGTAGGGCATGGAAAGCAAACACTCCTAGCACCTTCAGAACCAAAGGGCAAAAATAAAGGGTAAACCTCATATGTAGTGCATAAAGAAGGGGAAGTGGCTAGGACACACTTCCAAGAGCCGACAAAATCTTATCCGACCTATGAAGTCATTGACACCCACCAGAAGCCCTTGGTGACTGTTGTTCCAAGGAAAACATTGGCTTTGCCCAAAAGCTGCCAGTTTGATGATGAGTACGACTACCAACAACATGAAGAGTCATACTGGAAGGTCAAAAAGGACAATAACCCTCTTCAGCAGGAGATTATCACAGGGCTGCATCGCCTGGAAGGAAACTCCGTGACAACCTTTGATGTGAATGCCTGGTACCAAGCTCCGAAAGATGAGCTGCCCATGGGGTTTGTGTTCCCTGATATGAGCAAGTATGATGGGACGGGGTCACCAAAAGCCCATATCTGGATGTATATGAATTGCGTGAAACCCTTGCGGTTGAGTGATGACCTAATAGCTCATCTGTTCTCGAGGAGTCTGATAGGGTACGCCTTAGGCTGGATAGTGGAACTTGACAGGACAAAATACCCTACTTAGACCTTGCTTGAAGATGCTTTCGTCCGACACTTCACCTACAGTATGGATGGAAGAGTAACTAGGCGTCAGTTAGATGAAATGCAGCAAGACCCGAATGAATCCTTTACCAACTTTATAGCCAGGTGGAAGCTCAAGGTCCGAGAAATAGTCGAGCGACTAACCGAAGATGGACAAGTTCATACAAGCAGCCACTCAAGTAGAGGATTTACTTGAAACCACTTCCATTTCAACCTTGTTAGCATCTAACTCGGATACAAAGGGGAAGAAAAATGGGAAAGCATGTTAACTACATTGCTAACCAGCAGAATACCCGAGGGCAGGGACAGAAGACAGTTGACTTGAAAATGCCGGATAACAGGCAGGTTCAGGGGAATCAGCAAGTACCAGAAAATAACCAGGTTCAAGAGAATCCACAAGGTAAAGGTAATCAGCAGAACATGCAGAATCAGAACGCCGGGCCGAAAGAGAGTTCTCTCACTTAAATCATACGCTCAGTATACTTTTGCCAGTGCTGCTGGCAAAAGGGTTAGTAACACTAAGGAGGCCATCACCGCCTCCCAACCTGTTGCCACCCTAGTACCACCCTGATGAACATTGCGAGTACCATCAAGGTCCTGGACACACAACAGATAAATGATTGGCGTTACGCCACAAAATCCTGGATCATCTTAAAGAAGGGAGGATTAACCTACCGAGGGTGCAGATACCAGCTCGGCCTAACGTCAACACTAACCCCCTCCCAGCACACCAGCCAGAGGGGCAGCAACATGTGAACTTTGTTGAGACTGGTGAATCAAAAGTTCTAATTCGGGCAGTAAGGAAGGTGGAGACGTCAGGATTAATAACATCACAAGGAAGTGCCAGTACTCACCACATTGGTGAATCAAGCCGAGTATCACTTAATCTGGACGAGTTGGTAACTAAGGCCAAGAGCACGTTTTACAGTAACTTATAAAGCAAAGAGAATGCCAATGGTGATCGGGTCACCACAACCTAGTGGGCCACTCATCATAGTCAACAAGGCAAGGCAGGCTCCGATCCTAATTGACCTTTCCCGAAGGAAAAGTCCTTCATCTGTTGGCAGCTGCAGTGGTACTACAATCAGCCCTCAAGAATGGATAACTCCGAAATCATCATCCCATTCATGGTCTGACCCAATCCTGGCGGAGGAGTTCGCGAACAATGAATGTCGTGAGGTACAATATCAGACCAGGACAGAAAAGACTTAGAAGCCCGCCCACTTAAGGGCAGACAAGTTAGCAGATGTGGTACGACCTCCGCTTATCCATTTTCCAGAGCAGAGGGTGAGAGAGCAGAAACTTGAGGATGAGTTGGTAGTGGAGCAGCTACAAAGAACGAAAGCAAATGTCTCAGTCTGAGGATTGCTCGAAGCATCGAGCAAGCACAGAGAGGCACTACTTTTGGCTCTAGATTCTATGCAGGTCTCTATCAAAATTACACCAGATGAGTTAGTGGCGACTGTAGCACAAGTCAGAAAAATCCCAGCTGTATCTTTCACGAATGAAGACTTGCCGTCAGAAGGGCAGAAGCATAACAGGGCGCTGAACATCACAGTGGGCTGGGGACATCTGATCATCCATTTAGTTCTGATTGATAATGGCTCCAGTGTCAACATCTGCACTTTACAAATGACACGTCTTATAGGTCTAAATGATGATGATATGGCATTCCAAGAGGGAACGACTAGAATTGTCAAGGGTTTTGATAATGGGAAAAGAACAACAGCGGGAGAAGTCACAACGAAGATCCAAACTAGATGGGTGCATACAGAAGCCCAGTTCCTAGTAATGGACATCAATGCAAATTTTAATCTATTATTGGGGCGGTCGTGGTTGCACCAACATAACACTATGGCCTCCACAGTCCACCAAAAGGTAAAATTCCCATGTCAAGGAAGAATAGTGGTGATTTATAGAGACACCGATGAGGCCGAAGAGATAGCCAATGTAAAGGGGAAGAATATCATGCCAATAATAGAACCAGACAAGCCATTGTGTAACTTTGCAGAGGAAGTCATAAGCTTGCTTCGGGTAAAGCCCGCACTTCATGAAAAACTCCCGAGCATATTTGATCACGGGAACCGTAAGATTGCCTACCTCATGAGAAAGCAGAGGTATTTTCTAGGTATGGAGCTGAGAAAAAGTCAGCAGGGTAGAACGAAACCATTTGAAAGCTGAGCAGTGGCTTTAAAGGAACTTTTCGCCTCAGATACTGACCCACTAAAGCAGAAATCCTCAAGAGTAATATCGAAGAGGGGAAGAATGCCCAGGTTAGGGGCAGAGGTAAATCTCATGCCTTGCCCACCATCGATTGGTCAAAGCAGCCAAGATTCTAAGATTGGTTTGTCCGCAAGGGGCAGCAGAGGTCGATATAAGAAAAGGCGACCAAGGTTGTGTCTAATAGCGCAAACACATATTCCAAAAAGACAAGAGAGGAAGAGCCAGTCGATGATTCTCTACTAAAAGGGCTTGAGAAATTGTTGGGGATCGAAGGTGAAGAAGAAGAAACAGGTGCCTCCATTGGACAGGAAGCCATTTTTGAGTAGATGCCAGAGCAGCAAAGTGCTAGCATAAGCATACCGCAGGTCAACATGATCAGTGACGAACCAACGCTCAGGCCTCATCTCCGCGTTCGTTCGAGGGGTACGAGGGATACAGTGAAAAAGTTTGTCAATGAAGATTCTGAAGAAAGCTCAACTGAAAGGACACAGAAAAAAATCCCAGTGACTAAGGCGCCAATGAAGAAGCGGATGACCGCGAATGTATAAAGAATGGCACTTATGGCGGCTATAAGGAACCAAACGCAGTTGCCAAGAACGGGGGCCGATTTTGAAACCAGTGATGCTCGGACCCCTAACGAGAGCTAAATAACATATGAACAGGCAAGTGAAAGCCGCGCAGGTGCGCATCTAGTGGACATGGTTTTGAAAGAGCCAAACTTTTACCCTCATGCATTTGTTCGTTCAATGCAAGATAATGTTTTTGTAGAGACGAACACTTCTGCAGTTGAGTCGACCTGTGCTTCTTCACATGGCACCCCAAAAAAAATGACCTGAGCAAAGTGGAGGCTGGGGTGCCCTCGTCTGAGGAGGGAGTTTCATGGACCCCACTAAATCATATTTTTCTTCAGATTTTCCTTTATTTTCAAAAAACCAAAAAAATTTGAGAAATTCGAAAAACAACAAAAAATTAAAAAACCAAAAAACCAAAAAGATTTGATGTACATAAATAAAAATATGTTTGAGGAAATGGCATTGGGTTTTGATATCGAGGATAAGGATGATGAGATATTCGGAGAAGGCGGAAGAATTCCCTTCTCGGAGGACATTCTAGAGGAAATCCAAGAGCTGGTGGACCAGCATGAGTGTAAGCCACAGTCGGTCGAGGAGGATGTCGAACTGGTAAACTTGAACTTTGAGTATGAACCTCAAATAGTCAAGATAGGGACTACCTTGACAAAAGAGAAAAGGAAGACAATGATCTAGCTACTAGGAGAGTACATGGATATCTTTGCCTGGTCTTATGAGGATATGCAGGGATTGGATTCAGATATGGTAGTGCACCGGATACCAACCTACCCCAATGCAAAACTGGTCAAGCAGAAACTCAGAAGGATGAGGCCAGAATGGGTAGTGAAGATCAAAGAGGAAATCATAAAGCAGCTGCAAACCAAATTCTTAGTACAGATTGATTATACTGACTGGCTGGCAAACATAGACCTAGTACCCAAGAAGGATGAAAAGGTCAGGATGTGTGTCGATTACAGGAACCTCAATAAGGCTAGCCCAAAGGATGATTTTCCACTCCCACATATTGACATTCAGGTGGATAACGCCGCTGGCCATTGTTTGTTGTCTTTCATGGATGGATTCTCCGGATATAACCAGATCAAAATAGCGGAGGAGGACATGCTCAAAGCATCATTCATTTCTCCCTGGGGGGTTTATTGCTATCGGGTGATGCCATTCGGATTGAAAAATGCGGGGGCAACTTATCAGAAAGCAATGACCACCATATTTCACGACATGATCCACAAGGAAATCGACGTATATGTAGATGACATGATCGCAAAATCTGAAAGAAGGGAAGACCATACCAAGGGAAGACCATACCAAGGATTTATCGTCTGACACAGGGGAATAGAGGTAGATCCGACAAAGATAAGAGCCATCATGGACATGCCTCCACCTCAAGGCGAAAATGAGATTAGGGAATTCTTAGGGAGAATCCAATACACTAGTAGGTTCATCGCACAGTTGACTCCAATTTGTGAGCCGATCTTCAAGCTGTTGAGGAAGAACACACAATAAGTATGGAATGAAGATTGCCAGAAGGCATTTGAGAGGATTAAACATTACCAACTCCTCATGTACTGGTTCCTCCTATCCTAAAAAAATCTTTAATCCTCTACATAACTGTAACTGATAATTCAATGGGGGCAGTGCTAGGGCAATACCATGAAGATAGTGGGAAGAAAAGAGCCACATACTATATTAGCAAGTCGTTCTCTGGGTATGAAACGAGATACACACCACTAGAAAAGACATATTTCGCTCTAGTATGGGCCACCAAAAGGCTGAGGCACTATATGTTTGCATACCCTATACAGTTGCTTTCTAGGATGGACTCGATAAAATACTTATTTGAGAAACCCACTCTGTCAAGAAGAACAGTGAGGTGGCAGCTGTTGTCATCAGAATTTGACATCACCTATCTTACCCAAAAATCAGTCAAGGGCAGAGCGATAGCAGATCACCTAGCAGTACATCCCGTCCCCAGGGGGGGACTGAGAAGATGGAGTTCCCAGATGAATACATCATAGCCATCGAGCCAGAAGAGGATGAAGAAGAGATACCATGGAAAATGTACTTTGATGGAGCACATAACAAGATCGGTCGAGGAGTAGGGGCCATCTTAGAATCTCCAAATGGAGTGAGAACGCCAATTGCGATAAGGCTAGGGTTCGAATGCACTAACAATATCGCGGAATATAAGGCATGTATAACCGGTTTAAAAGCAGCCCTAGCCATCTCTGTTCAAAGGGTAATAGTGTACGGCGATTCACTCATAATCATAAAGCAAATTCAAGGAGATTGAAAATTGAAGGACGAAAAGTTGGTCCCTTACCATGAGTACCTCACCAAGCTGGTCAAAAAATTACCAAATCGAGTTTCACCACATCTACAGGAATAAGAATCTTTGCACAAACGCACTAGCAGTGCTTGCTCATGGCTAACAATTCTAGATGGAGCAACTGTTCGCCCCATTGAGGTGATCCAGAGGACGAAAAGTTAGTCCCTTACCATGAGTACCTCACCAAGCTGGTCAAAAAATTCGACCAAATCGAGTTTCACCACATCTACAGGAATAAGAATCTTTGCGCAAACGCACTAGCAGTGTTTGCTCGTGGCTAACAATTCTAGATGGAGCAACTGTTCGCCCCATTGAGGTGATCCAGAGGACGAGCATTCTTACTGTTACCAGTTGTGTGAGCAAGATGAGGAAATTTAAGAAGAACTATGGTATGTGGATATAAGGCGATATCTAAAAAGTCAGGAATACCTCGAGGGTGCTACGAAGAAAGAAAAGATCTATCAAAGAATGGGTAGACCAGTTTACCATATGTGGCGGTCACCTTTTCAAAAAATCCCTCGACGGGACACTCCTGAGATGTGTGGATGGGACCGAAGCAAGCAAAATCCTAGAAGAGGTCCACTCTGGGGTATGTGGTCTTCATATGAGCGGTCAGATGCTGACTAAGAAAGTACTCAGATATGGATACTATTGGCGAACAATGATAAGTAACAACATCAAATATGTGAGGAGATGTCAAGAATGTCAGATGCATGCAGATCTGATGCATGTACCACCTTCCAACTTGAATATCCTGTCATCTCCATGGCCTTTTTCGACAAGGGGAATCGACGTGGTCTGTAAGGTAAAACTGTCGGCATTAAATGGTCACACCTTTATCATTGTAGCAATTGATTATTTCACCCAGTGGGTGGGAGCAATCTCTTATAAAAGCATCAAGTTGGGACCCACAGTGAGGTTTATACAGAATCAAATCATATGTAGGTATAGGGTCCCACATGAGATAATTTCAGACAATGGGTCTAATTTCATTAGTACTGAGGTGCGACACCTGTTGGATAGATACAAAATTCAGCAGAACGATTGGGGCAGTAGAGGCTGCTAACAAAACACTCGTGAGAATTATGAAAAAGATGACAGTGACCTACAAGGATTGGAGCAAAAAGTTGCCTTATGCATTATGGGCATACCAGACTTCGATACGCACAACCACTGGTGCAACACAATTCTCATTAGTATATGGTATGGAGGCCGTGCTTCCGACTGAGGCGGAGGCCGACTGGATCCAATCAAGGGTGGATAAGTTAAACATCATAGATGAAAGGAGGATCAGGGTCGCGCGCCATGCCTAAGCTTATCAACAAAGAATTGCCTGTACTTTTAACAAGAAAGTACGACCAAGAGATCTAAGAGAAAGAGATCTAGTACTCAAGGAAATTAAGCCGGTGCTACATACCGACTCTAGGGTCAAATTCAAGCCAAACTGGGAAAGGCCTCTCTTCATAAAAAAAGATCCTCCTTGGGATGGCAGTAAAACTCACAGATCTTGATAGGGTCGAACACCAGAGGCCTATAAACGCGGACCAACTCAAGAGATATTATGCATGAAGGAACTGCTTGACTCACAAAACGAAGGGCAATCCTTGGTCGAATCTTTAAATCTAAAGAAAGGAACCCAGATAAGTAACCATTGCTACCGCTATAAAACAAGCTTTGGACCTAAGCCTACCTTTGTACCCATGAAATAAATTCTCTCTAGATCCTAGAAAATAGGGGTGATGTGCGCACCCGTGTGAATAAAGCAAGCCCAAGCCTGGGGCACGTCTAAGAATAAAATGACGTGGTTGAATAAAGATGAGTAAAAGCAAAAATTAGGCAGCACAGGTCTTGCAAAGCCTCCGCAAGGGGCAAATGCAAAAAGAAGAATAAGATAGAGAAGATACCAGAATAAAATAATAAATAATAGTATAATAGGCGCCAGAGTCTGAGTTATTTTCCTTTTCTTTCTTAGCCCGTCCTAGGCCCCGCTACATCCTAAAAGACCCCTCGGAACCCTGTGAGCAAGGCGTTCCTGGTGAAAGAGGAAGGTACTGACTCCCCAATAAATGAAAAAGATGGAAAAAGTCAAGAATAGAAGAACATAGTGAAAGGAATCAAGACTTGAGAAAATTTGGTCAGTGTTTGTATGCTTCAAGTGTGACGACCCAAGCAACATAAGGGCGTTGAAAGCGGGCATTCAGAGAAAGAAGCTGACTACCTCAGTCTAGATAAAGTCAATGTCATCATCTACGGGTAGCGAAATCAAAGTCAACTTCAATCTTTTAAAGGGGCAGCCTCCATCCGAGCTAAACAAGGAAGGTCTAAAAGGGGGAAGACAAAACAGGTCGGGTCATTCAAAGAATGACAGTGTCCTACACACAGTCGAACGGCTATTCGGACTACTTATCCTCACTATGTTCAAAATAAGGACCTGATTATGTTCTGTGTTTTCTCTATTTTCGAAAATATTTTCAAAAAAAAAAAGTTTTATTTTCCAAAGCTCTTATCCCGCGGGGAGCCTATAAGGACAAAACCATAGGATACTGAAGTCATGTTTCACATGGCGTTAGTTAGGCAGCTGAGGCAAAATCCCCAAATGATAAGTGCGGTGTTACAATGAATAATTTCATTTCAAAATGAACAGACTTTGTTTTCTCTACAAAATACATAATAATCAATAAGTGAGCAATAAGTGAAAGGGTTAGGCACTAGGCCTTTAGTTGTACATTTACAAAATATAAGGAATGGGGGGAGGGGGTAAAAGTAACTCTCTAGGAGCCTGACAGGCCTTGGCCCTCTTCGTTCGGCCCATAAGGATTTGGTTTCGTCGCGGCTGCCTTCTGGGATTCGGAGCACTACAGGTTCCACTCTCGCCTGGGATGGGAACCACAGTGGTATCAGAAATAGGCTCCCCAATGAACTCTACAACAACATCTGGCTGGGTAGGTGGAGCATGCATAGCAGGACGAGCGGAAGCCTCAGACTCCAGGCGAGCAACCATCTCACGCAGGCATTGGTTTTCAGCCTCTAGCCGTGTAACCTCGCTTTAGAAGCCTGCAATTTCCTAGCGAGTGGTCTCTTGGAGGTGCTTGTTCTCGGCCTCCAGTTCAGAAATCTTGGTTTGGTACATGGCAGCTTATCGCCGGGCGTTTTCTTAAAGACGTTCATTCTCTGCTCGCAGCCTCGAATCCTCCCCAACAGAGCCCGCATACCTAATAACTATATCCCTCAAGGTCGAGTCATACGCGTCCAAGAGCTTAAGGATATGAGCACAGTAGGTGCAGGCTCCCTGCATGATGAGAAGAGAGATGGTTAGATGAAGGACAAAAGAAGAGCAACATCAAAGTAGCTGACACAAGAGAGTAGGCAACCTACTAGAGGAAAGTCAGGGCTAAGGGGAAGCCCAAACACCCCTTCATCCTAGAGACGAATGTCGATAACAAAAGGAGAATTACGCCCTGGGATCGCTACAGAGATGTGGCTTAGAGAGAGCGGCCATAGAGACAAGCGGTCATTGCTGAAGTTTTCTTGACCAGTGTTCTGAGTAACTCGAGGAGGCCGGACGGGTTTTGCGTACTACACAAAAAGCGAACCTCCTTAACATAGAAGAGCAGAAAAAGGGGAGCTAAACAAAGAAGAAAAGACACTCACGTGAGACACTGGAGTTGGCGAGGACCAAAAACGCGCGTGTTTGCGCAATCATAGCCAGGAGGAAGCAAGTGCCCCAAAGGCGCCTGAGCCCAATACCTCAGGAAATCATCCGTCTGCACTGTCAATTCCTCAATAGAGCTGAGATGTGCAGGGGAGATACCGTCCATGGATACTTAGATCATCCTCACGTAAAAAGTGTTCTCTGGAGGGGGAAAACGAGAAATCCGGTCAGGAAGGCTTAGCTGGCGAGCACATTGTTCTCCCAAATACCACGCGCAGTCCCTTTAGAAGGAACACCCCTTTGAGACTCTAAGGGCGTCGCACACATAGGGGTGCTTGCTTGCAATCAGGGATCCCCAAGGGTTCATCTCAATGTGCGTTTGAGAGAAAAATGATTGTAAGAAAGAAACCTGAATGGCCGGAGAAAGAAACAAGCAGTAAGGGACTTACACTAGCCGGCCTGGCACTCTCTAAGGCCCCTCGAATCTTGATGATCTTCTGCGTAATGGAACCTTTCTAAGCGGCTCATACATACTTCCCCGCCCATCGGGCCATCCGAGGAAGTGTATCATCCCACTCTGAGGACCGTAAGATGGGGTGCCCAATCCTAAAGTGCTCATAATACCAAACCTGCCATAGAGCAAATGAAAAGACTTAAACCAAAGGGGAACAAGAAAAAGATAGTGGAGGAAGAGTGATAGGATGCCAAGAAGTACTCACAATCCAAATCTCCTAGAAGCCGCATATCGATATGACGCTGTTTCGAGCAACTTAGCGGAACCAGATGAAAGAATAGGCCATGATGCCACTGCCCCAGTCGTACCCGCCAAAATCCTCGAGCGAGGACAGGCCAGCAAAATAACCGAACCGGAGATGATCGTTGGGAGAGCAGAAGAATAGCGAACCAAGGGCCGATCCCACTCTATTATTTACTCACCCCTCCCTCTTTCAAAAGTTTTTGCGTTGAGGTCCTCCACCTCTTCCTTCTAGTTTAACTTTCTCCGTTTTTGCTAAAAAAAATAAAAAGAGAGACCAATGCAAAAAATCGAAGTCAGATCAAGGGATCTGATGACCAAGACTGAGATCGGCCCTTTGAGGGCCGATCCCACTTTCTTAATTACCAAGGCCTCCTCCCCCAAGTTTTTTTTACATTGGGTTCCCCATTTCTTTATCTTAATTTATTTTCTTCTTTTCCTTTTTCTATCTGTATATAAAGGAAAAGTAATCCATTTCTAACTCATTTTTTCTTTTGTCTTTTTTCTTTCTCTCTGTGTATATAAGGAAGAAAAATAGAAAGACAATAATAAGGTCCAACAAGTCAGATTAAATGATCTGATGGTCCAGGTTGAGATAGGCCTTCAAATGGTCGATCCACGACTATTATTTGTTAAATAACCCTCTCTAATAATGTTTTGTAAAGTCCCTGTTTTAGGTCTCTCTATGTTTCTTGCTTATAATGAGATAGAGAGAAAACCGGAGCCGTCCAAATCGGGTACTATACCAAGCACTTATTTTGGACGGTTCGGATCATTCTCTCTTCATAACAATTTGCTGTCTTCCCCAGACTCGCCAAAAGATTGCAAACAGAGTAAAACTAGAAGATAGAGCTATGTTTTTCATTGAAAAGCAAATGGCAAGATTATATAGACACCATCACTGAAATTTTCAAACCAAGCACAGAGACCATGAGAGATCTCAGACCAGTGACCCAAAAAAGTGAAAAAAGAAAAAAAAGAAAAAAGAAGAAGAAAATAACAACTGATAACAAGGCAACACTGTCAAAGCTTCAAACTAGTACTCTAAGAAGACTAACAGAAACTCTCTTTCACAACAGGACTAGAGACAACATGATTAGAGTCAATCGGCTTCATCGCTACTGCTACTCGCACCCCCACCGCCATTTTCCTCCGGGTCCCATGACGAGCAGGAAGCCCAAGTTGATCAAGAGAAGCCAGAGTTAGGCGCTACTTATTGTACCCTTCTAAGCGGCCGGGTTGGGGGCGAGGAAAAATAGGGACAAACATAATCTGCCTCTGCCTCTAAGCACACAACATGGCCCGGATTATGCGAGGTGTTAAAGCCACAACACCATTGAAGCGGTCCGAGAGGTCGGGAATCCCTTGATCGATCCCGAACTGACGCATAATCAAGCTCCGGCAATAGAAGGTTCTATGTGAAAAACTCAGAATAGAAACAATGTAATGGCCTCGGGTGCTCACATTGAGATATTGACAGGCCAATAGGAAAGATGCCATCGGACAGCCACGGTGTGGAGGCCCTCCAACCATTCCTCTGTATCTCATTGGGCCCGTTCCTCGTAACTATGTTGGGTGTGAGCATCGACCAAGTTCGGCACATGGGCAATGCGATTTCCAACAAATCCATTTCTCTTTAAATTTTCTGTGAGCCATATCTGCAGAACAAAAGAGAAAAAAAAGATAAAAAAAGAAGACAAAAAAAAAAAAGAAGAGAAAGCATCATTAATAAAGCATGGGCAAGCAACATGTGGGGAGATACTCATTTATAAACATAAAGGACAAAATAAGCACCACAAATTTGGCAGGTTTCTCCATAAGTGTCCAGACTGTCGAAGAACTCTCCCAATATGGTAGAGATGTAGGCACAACGAAAAGCGCGAGATTGTTCTATGGCCGCGACTACCATGGGAGAGCAGCGATGCCTGTCAATGTTAAAAAGGTACCGCCCCAAGAGGCAGATGGCAAAGACACGGCACCAGAACTCCGATTCCTCAGAATTCATGAAAAATTGGGCCAAGTTTTCTATGTGCAAGCCCCCACGCAAGTAGAACCGGTCAAGGGCGAAACGATAACGAGCCCCGAGGAACCGGCTCACCTCCTGCTGACTTACTCTACCCAATGGGGGAACAAACAGGGGCCCTCGGAAGAAGCACCTAACAAAGTGGAAAACTCCTCAATTGTCGAGCAAAGGTCACAATACCCCAAATGAAAAAATTTCAAATCTCTGTTCCAACGAGATGCGGCTGCTCGGATAAAATTCTTATCAAGGTTGACACGGGACAGGTCAACTACGTGCCCAAAGTTGTGGATAGTGATAAAGGCTTGCTCAAGAGGACCCATGTCCCTAATCCAAGCACAAAGAGCCATGGGGAGCAGTGAGTGATGAAGGGAATGTTGGGATCAGATGTGGCAAGGAAAAGAAAAGTCTGGAGCAAGGGATTTGATAGAGAAATCCAAAGACCTGGATGAAGAAACAGTTAGAAAAATAAAAGAGAAGAACTTTGGGAAGTGTGATATGAAAAATAAATAATGATTGGATGTTTAAAACTTTGTGGTTGCCATTCCCAAGGGAATCAAGTGGGGTGGTGGACCAAGGAGCTAACTCCTCTAATTTATAGCTCACACCTATCGAGGAAGCAAACATGGGGTCAATAAGCACCATCTCACCAACCTACCAACCTCATTTACATCCCTACCAAACTGAATTAAAAGGCCCAACCACCTCTGAGTCCAGCCACCCCCTGGAAACAATAAAGTTAGTAGGATCCCTTCATTCATGTCTTCTATAGAAAATCTCATGTGGAACCCTAATGCTTCAGAGAGTAATCACGTGAAGAGGTGCAACTTTGCCCGCACAAAGACTTATGGTCTTACGAGAGGAACCAAGTGAAAGTTTTTTTTTGTAAAGTATGGAAGAGCCTAAGAGTTATAAACTGACCTGACCATTGTAGGTATCCATGAGCAAAGCCAGCAAAGAAACATAATAAGCTCCGAGATAAAAATTATAACATTTAATGAAAGATATAAAATTTGCCAAAGGCACACCTGCCCCTGCCCTCAGTTGAGGTAATTTCACCCCGGAAACGGTTGTCACCGATCAACTCTAGTCTCGGCAGTTGCCGACAAAGGGTTCTCATGCGCTTCAGTCTCGATTGAATTCGACATAGAGCCACATTCCGCCCCAGTCTCGACCGTGTCGATAGTGGGCATCAGCCCGATTGATAGACCGTTAATACTTCGTCATCGTCCAAACGTCGATGTGCAAAAATTGGATGTCCTCAGCTTTGCTAATCGGCTGCAAGCAGCCTCTGGCAAAGAGGGGCATCTGTAGACACCCAATTTTTGCACCCGCTTTGGGTGCCGTCAACCGGTAATTAGAACCGATTTTGTTAAACACCTGGAACCAGAACCAATTTTGCCAAGGCATGAGCCCAGTATCATCTTTGGCTTCTGGGGACCTTTTTGATGTAGAAAAATATCATTCCGGGTTTTGTTGAAATTTTCAAAAAGACCATAGGTGACATAACAGAGAAAGGGTAATCACATAGGTGACATAATAGAGAAAGGGTAATCACACTTTTCTGGCCTAAGTGATAAGGTGTCCAAGAATATACGTGATATGAAGGAATGTGAAGCTCCAGAATAAAAAAGGATTTAGCTAGGTCGAGTACGAATTAGGAACGTACCTTCCACCATTCCCTCTGGTGCTCTCGCATCCCTAGGAACTACAACATAGGCTTTACCCTGAGGCTGTCCTTGTTATTGTTCCTGCTGCTGTCTTTCCTGGTTAGGCACTGGTTGTGGTCGAGCTTGAACCTATCTGTTCTGCCTTGGCTGTTGATTCTGCCTAGCCACTTGTGCCCCATTGCGTTGCCGGCAATCCGCTTCTCTGTGTCCTACCTTACCACAGGCATAACAAGGTCCTTTAATCACACGCCTATTGCCTCGTTCAGCTCTCAGTGCTTCAGGCTGAGCAGGAACTACCACATCGGTGTTCTTCTCTTCAGTTTTTTGTCTCTTCCAGTTACCCCCGTTGTCACAGTTCTTTCCTTGTTGTCCTTGACCATTCTTCTGATCGTGTTTATCAACTGACTTAGTCTCAGCTTTCTCACTCCTCTTTCGGCGTGCCACTTGGATTTTCTGATCATGAAGTCGTGCACACTCTACAACTTTAGCAAAAGTATCAAAACTAGGCTGTCCCATAATGTGCCTAGATATCTATCGATTCAATCCCCTCAAAAAATTTTGTATCTTACTTTGCTTAGTCGGAATAAGATCCGGTGCATACAATGCGAGTCTGGAGAACTCTCTCTCATAATTTACCACTGTCTAGTCATCTTTCTGTCTCAACTGTTGGAAATCCTTCTCAATCGCCATTCGTGCGCTTTGAGGAAAATATTGGTCAAAGAACATCACTTGAAACTGCTGCCAAGTTAGGTTGGTAGTATCCAAATCCTGAGAACGAGACTCCCACCAATCTAAAGCGTCGTCAACAAGCTGGAAAGCCACAAATCGTTGTTTATACTCCTCTGGACATTCAAAAGTACGGAACATCTTTTCCAACTCCTTGATCCACTGATGAGCCACTAATGGATCTGTAGAACCCTCAAAAGTTCGTGGCTTCAAACTCAGAAAGTGCTTATGCAACTCCAGCCACGTGGGTGCTTCTACCAGTACCACTGGTGGTTGTGGCACTTGAACTAGAGCTGGTGCCACTAGATCCCTAGCACCCAAGCTAGCATCTAGCCTGGCATCCATAACTGCCCCTACTGACTCCATGATTAACTGATGCAACATCGTCCACTCTGGCAACAGAGGATTGACACCTCCTGCCCGATTCTGACCCGATCCTTGCCCTATCTCTCCCTGTTGTGGTGGTGTAGGAACCTTCGGTTGCAGCGCATTCACCTCATCAAAATAAGAACATCATCGTTGTTCCCCCGAGCACCCCTACCTCTATGCCGACCAACTCTACCTCTTCCTCGCCTCCCAGATATAATTCTGAGACACAAGAAAAGGAGGATGAGAAACGGAACTAAGTCTATCACTATCCAAGCCAAACAACAAGCGAACAACAAGCAAAGAAATTCGTTCAAGTACACCCTTAGGTTTTGTGCCTAACGTGTCACAAACAACATCTTAACTCATTTTACTCCCTCTAGAACTTTGAACCTGAGGCTCTGATACCAACTGTAATGCCTCGCCCTCATATTTCAGGTCTGCAGCCCTTACTCAATGGGAACTAGGTATTCTGGCGGAACCATTAACAACCCATAGCTCTAGGGTGTACACGTTACACTAAGCTAACAAGAAACTTGCACTCACATTCAATACGCAAGTAAAATAAAGCTGAAATAAACTTTATTAACTCAAAGATAAATTGTCATAAGAACAAACGAATGAACGAATATTTTCAAAGAATAAAGGACTAAACATGTGTCCAAACTCAACTAAACTTATTTAAAAGAATGACTAATGTCTTCACGAAAATTTAGGAACTCCGAAGACTTATTCCTGCCTTACGAACACCACCGCTACTGTGGATTCGCCTGATAACCTGGACCTGAAAAGATTAATGGTGCTAGGTCAAAACCTAGCCAGCAAGTTCACGAGTTCCCTTAGCTTAGATTCGGGTTAACCATATGCTTCACAAGGGTAAGTGTATTAACATAAATATAAGATATGTCATGAGATAAAGTAAGCGAAGTGTAACAAGAAACGATTCACAGATTTCACGGCTATTGTGTTTTATGATCTTCAGTTAAGATTAAGTTATCGCAACAAGTAGTGTTTTCTAGTTACTACCCATGTTTCACCTGTCCCTGTAGTTCACTTGAGACACTGGTCGTGCGCCACGTGAATCCGATGAACCGCTTTGTAATCCATCTCCCGTACACTGGTAACTCCGTCGGCGTTACTTACGTGTCAAGTGATTCCGTAGACCTCACTTGGCGATTATGTAGACCTCGCTTGGAGAGGACCAGGCTTATACAGGACTTAAACTATGTTTGCACACAAGCCAAACAAGTTATTTAAGCACACATCAAGCTTATGAAGGTTTCTTCCATGTTACATGTGTCTACAAGCATTTATCTCCATAAAAACAGTTAACAAGTGGTTTAATTATGCATTCCATGCTTTTTAAATACATAAATAAACCATATCCTATATGTCATACATCATGATATCCATTAACCAAAAGCCTACTTTCAAAAGAACTAAAAAAAAACCTATTTTAGGGTTGACAGTCAGTTGGTATCGATACCCTTTCTATTGGAATCGATACTAACCATCATAAAGGTGACAGATACCTCTGGTATCGATACCCCTCAAGATGGGTATCGATACTAGACCTGCCTGTCGACCATTAATAAGTAGTGGGTATCGATACCCTGGGTCTTATCGCGATTGTTAGCAGATACCGCTGGTATCGATACCCATCATGGTGGGTATCGATACTAGCCCTATTTGTCCACTATTATTAGGCAGGTATCGATACCCTCTGGTTGGGTATCGATACCCCCTGGGTTTCCTTCGCGAATTCAGGGTTTATTCCTCCCAAGAACTCCACGGGAACTTGGTTTTCTCTCCTACAAGTGTTAGAGAATCATATACACAATATATATACATAGTTCCCTTGCATTCGAACCATTAAAAACATGCTCACATCCTACGTTTATGGATTTCATACACTCATTCATGTAGTTAGCATGCAAACAACATATATACTAGGTTTTCATACATTCAATCATTAAGGAAGCATACCAACATCATAGAAAACCTAAATCTACACCAAAAGAGTAAGTTACTACTTGTCTTAAATCACCAAAGAAGTTGAATCCCAAGGAAGAAGAAGAAGATGATGATGATGAATCCCTGCACTTTCTCTCACGAACACGATCGTTGCAATCTCTTCTTCAAGGAGTTCTCTCCTTTTCTCTACCAGCCGATTCACCCTCTCTTTCTCTTCTCTCTACCAGCCGTTTTCCCTTCTCTCTCTCTTCTCACTTCTGGTCGATCAACACAAAACAGGAGGGGTTTTGGGTTTTAGTTTATATTTATAACTAGTTTAAACCCTAACTTACTAAAACTCTGTCAAGGGTGCCCTTAACAAAAGTGGCTGCCCCTAAATATTAGTAATTTAAATTAAAAGGGTATTACAATAAGAAGAAAAGAAATCAGAAAAAAGGTGTTCTATGGTGACACTTATCACGCCCTGGCCCTCGAAACTCGTGAACCGACTCATCACCGAAGTCCAAGGTCCGTTACAGTAGGAAAGATAGGGAATGAAAAGGACTTTAACATGAGGAATGTTTATGGAAACAACTCTTTCATTCTGGATTCTAAGATCAACTTAAGTCCTCTGAGAAAATCCTGGGTAAAAATTTGTTTTTTTTTTGAAACGTTTCCTACGTGCACCATGGTTCACTTTATACATCTAAGAAATTACTTTTGAAAACAAGGGTTCTCCACCGGACAGAACTAAGCAAACCATACATAGACATAAGAACGTAATCTGTCAGAGTTTGCATCAGCAGTAGTGATTTGATCATCATTCTCAATGTACAATCCAAATCAGTATAGTAAAATTTTACTTACTCTAAGCATCAATGGCTACAATTTTTATGTTTTGAAGAAAAACCTATTCATGATAGTTTTACACTGAAATTGAGGTCAACACGAGCATACTGCAACTTCTGTAACCTTTCAACACTCAAGGTTTTTATTCAAGACTACAGTACTTAGGGTTTCACGAGCCCCCAAGTAATAAAATTTTACAGAGTTATGCATCTATGCTTTTAGATGATCTTACATGTTTTATAATCATCATTTGAGTTCTTAAACTTCAGTACATATTTAATCTTATAAGCACAGTCTATAATCATGCAAATTTAAGGAGAGAGTGAGTAAAATTAAATCCTCAAATCCTCATCGTAGTTTCCAAAGCATTAAGGGAAAATTACAGTTAATACTGAACCAAACAATAACCATTCCCACTCTATGTGAATTCATTTGGTTTAGTTCATTCTGATGATTAATACCTTAGAACCACCCACACACTTAACTCTATCATCCAAGGTACTTCTATTAAAAGCATCATTATAATTTAATAAGTTCTTCGTAAACGTAGTCGAAGGTAAAACCAAAGAAATTTTACTGTATACTTAAGTTGAACCGCATAGCGGCTGCCTGCGTACCCATTCTGGGATCAAGCCTGTCGTACTTCTTTTACGATAAACCGAGAGGTTTAATTAAGTAGATGTATGTATATATACATATACATATACATATTCACTATCCTTCCCAATGACTTTCATCGGATTATTACCCTCGTAGGTAATATATTTAACGTGTACAATTCAATATGAACCTCCATTTTTTTTTAAAGAGAAATACCGTCGCGATAACATACCCATTCAACCGACACTTGATGTTTGAAGTACATCCTCCACCCTCCTTGCCTACGACACATGAATACATGATGTACTTCCTTCTCAAATTCCTTCTAAGCCTAACTGACTTAGACATGACTCTAGGTTACTTACAAGGACTACTATATACATCGCCCTTAAGTATCCTTGAAACCATTAGCATTTAGGGCATATAAAGCCCCAAACTACAATCTGTTACCCTTCTCATATTACATGGCAGCAACTTTCAAGGTTTCTAAACTTCAATGTTAACATGAGAATTCACCCAAAAACTCATTCATCATTGCAAAGTGTTCTATCCAATCTCGACTTAGTATGTCTCCGGGTTCCACGACCATTAGTCCATGTAAAAAGGCTACCTTTTGTATCCAAATGATGCAGGTTGCAAGTTTCCGTTGTGGCCAAAAATTCATTACAAGATACTTGGAGTGGGAGGGGTCCTCCCCTCTTTTCTTACGCACCAATCACTGCATTGAAATCACCAAGAACGGTCCAAGGACCAGAGATTAATTGACTTAAGTTGATGAGTTCAGTCCAAAGATGACGACGAGCTGTATGGGTGGCGCAAGCATAAACCACAGAGATATGCATCAGATTACCATCAATTGTTACTTGATAAGTAAATTGTTGCTTCTTGCTTGGAGTTTGAGATGATGATTGGATTGAAATGAAAGTTGCAGAAACCCCAAAGGTTAGGAGCAGAGTTACCACGATCATTCAGCACAAAATTAGACATTCGAATATTACGTAGAACCGAATTAGGGAATGTAGAAATATCAATCCAAGGCTCAGCAATGAAAAGGAAATCAGGCCTATGTGAGGCACAAATATCTTTAATTACCTGTTGAGTTGGGTTATTACCCACCCTTCTTGCATTCCAATAGATTATTCTCATTTAGGAGAATTGTCTGAAGCACCCATTGAACAGGTTAGATAAGGACCTAAGCAGCAAGGCTGGACAACCTTTTTTTTTGCTTTTTTTTTTCCGGTTTTTTGTGAGTATACTCATTCTCATCCTCAGATTGATTGTTTGTTGCAGAAGATTGTGTAGCATGCTCTTGAGCCTCTGCCTCTTCTACCTCATCTGCCCAATTAGAGACAACTCTGTTGACTTCACTGATCACTTTAGGATCAAACAGATTTTGAGAATCATGGTTTAGAGAATCATGATTAATTGATTTTATGGAGGATGATGGCACCACCTCCGTCAAAGGAGCTGCTGTAGACCTTGGAGATGGGGTTTCCTTGACTGGATCCATATGTATTAGTGTATTATCCTTAATGTTTCCATTATCAACCTCCTTACAGTCGGGTTGATTTTGTGTTGCCGTTGGTTTTTCAGTCTCATCCTTTGTAGATTCCCCATCTAAAGGAATAACATCCTTTTTAGTACCTCTTGATCTTCCCCTTGAACGTCCTCTCATTAAGTTTTTCTTTTTTTTGTCTGTCGGATCAGTATCTCCGCTTTCTTTTACTTTGTTTTTGCAATCTTCCATGGAGTGGCCGATGTTATGACAGTGTTTACAGAAGGATGGTAGTCGTTCGTATAAGATCGATACAAAGAATGCAAATCGTTCTCTCTCAACCAAAATCTCCTGTGGGAGTTCCTGATTTAGATCTATGTCTACTAACACCCTAGCATAATGACCAAAATTCCTTTGTATGGTTGCAGCATCAATTTGAATAGGCTGGCCAATTCCACGAGCAATCCCAAGAAGAATTCTAGGTTCCCAGTACTCTTGACTCAGATTCGATATTCGGATCCATACCTGGGCATGAGATTGTTTCTGTAAACCTGGTTGAAATCAGGAACCCATTGAAACAATCTTAGAACTCCTGGATCTAGATTCCAGGCACCAACACTCCAAATTTTCCTTCGATCTTCAGCTGAAGAAAATTTAATATCAAAGTATCCTTTCCCAATTGGGACAATCTTCCATGGTGCTAGTGAAACCCAAAGGGTAGAGAGCTGTCGTCTTATTTCTTCAGTTTTGGGAGGCTTGTCACCTTTTGACAGGATAATTCTTCCAAGCAAATTGTTTTTACATGATTCAAGACCGCGTTTATAGTTATCTTCAGAGATCTTGATCGACAAATGGTTTCCTTTTTTGCAGGGCAGCGGCGGTTGAGAAACAGGGACAGTGATGGGTTGAGTAACTTGTGCAAAAGTCTTTTTCTGCACAGGTATTGATTTTGAGAATTGTCTGTAAAAAACCCCAAGGACAAATAATGTTCGGTTGTTGAGTTTGTTGGACCTCGGATCGAGGTTTGTTGGTGTCAGGATTCAGATTGGAATTTGATTCCATTGATAATTATTAACGGCTTACCCAGGATAATTCGTCGGCGAGGCTTCAATCGTCTAATCAGTTCAATACACGAACTGATATTACTAAAGCAGCAGCTTATCTCAATGATCCATTGATTATTAGGACACATGATACAGAAGGGAGGAACACCATTTCTCTGTCAATGTTTTTTATTACTTATTAGCAATCACCTGTTTAATTCTCTTTCAATACAGGAATTTTACATAAATAAAAATTTTCATGTTAAACGCCCAAGTTTCCCTAGCTGCGGTAAAATTCAGGAATTATATAGGTGCATTGAATTTGCATATACTACACAAATTACTAGAGTGTTATTTTCAAATTATTCGAATAAAAAATTTAAACTACAAAAGATATCAGTCTTTTATTACACAGTACTATTATAAAACTTGCCCAAGAATGTCACCCGAATTTTTTAACAGCGTCTGAATATACTCGAAAATTTTTTGTACCATATGTTTTACCTATGCCAAACTGCTAACAATGGTAAATATAGTATCACTCCTATACTTCTGTAATTATTTTGAGAATAATAATTCACAGAATCAACATGAGAGCTCACTGAAGTTAATTTGAGTAATAACATAATTTATTTCAAACTTTCTTTCGTCATCCTATAATATCCTTCATTACAAATATAAAAGGGTTTCGTCATCTTATAATATCATTTAAAAGGGACAAACAATGGTTAGATAACCCTTAAGCTTTGTTTCTAAGGACAATCTGTAAAACAGATATAAGAATTTTCTTTGATTGGTAATGATGATAAAAATAAATACAAGGGCAATCCATAAAACAGATATTAGAGTAGATTTAGTAATTGAAATATACGGTATAGCTATCTATTACCTTAACCGATATAACTAAAAGAATGCTAAAGCACCAACCCTATCGCGAGGGATCAAACGCAATTCGGAGCCATGTTTAAGGAAGACATTGCCTGAAAAAATAAATAAATAAATAAATCAAATTTACCGACACTAAGAAAATCTGAAATATAACTAAATTTGATCTGTGGTGTTGCTGAATAACAATTTATACTCGAAGAACAAAAGCATAATATGTAACCAAAACTGTACTCAAGCCTCGGTAAGGTATCAAGAAATAGCGTCTACTGTCTAGATACAAAAACAAATATGCTGCAGGAAAGCAAGGAGAAGCTATCAGATATTATACACAAAAAATTAGGATGAGGAACAGGAAGGATAGGGAAATAAAACTGCACGGATATGAGCAGAGAAAGGCATTTCTGAGTGACACATGACAAATATCAGGAACTGTTTCATAACCATTCAACAGGAATTGCCTCTAGGATAAAAACAGTTATGGTTAAGATCCAATTTAGATGGCAAGCATTTCAAACATAAATGTTACCAAACAATTGAAATATTGATTGTTAAGAAAAAATAATTACATGTAATACCTTGTTTGAATGCAAGTCAAGAGAGCTATTTTGATCTTATTATTTTACTTCAACAAAATATTAAAACTAATTAAGGTGGTGGCAGCCAATGGCAGAGCCAGCATTCTCCTAGGTGGGTGAACTTCTTAGTTCTCTTCTTAAAAATAAGAACTAAGAAAGATAACAAGAATTGACTGGGAGAGGGAAAATCAAGAGAGATTAATTGCGAGTGAGATACAGGCAGCAAATTTATTTAAAAATAAATACATTTTACTTGCACCCAACTTATTCTTAAACCATGTTTACAGTCCGCCATGATTCAAGGACAGATATTTTTGTGAGGATTTTCCAAGGGCTGATTTTTAACATTAATTTTTAACCAATTTTAGATAGGATTAAAACTTTTAGAATGATGTGCTTTTGGTGTAAACCATTTGAGAAACCACTCAAAATATTTAGCAAAGCTCGTTTGGTTCGCGATCCTTGTTTTAAAAAACTAATTTACACCACAATTAAACTATATCTTGTATCACATCTAAAATTGTATTTTGACTTTACCATAAAATCCTATATGATTTCATTGAAATTACATAAAACAACATTTTTTTTGTTTTACAAAATCCTACATGATTTTACTCTGAATCCTAAAACAGTTTTGGATGTAGTACAGATGTATATTATTATAGGTGTATTAGTTTTTGAAAACAAGTTTTAGGATCACGAACCAAACAGGCCCTAAATTCTCACTAATTCTCATTCAAATAAAATTCAACTTCAAAACAATCTACCTTGTACCATGGCCGATGGCATTATTTATAACATGACAGAGCTCCTAACTAGTTTGGGACTCCTAAAGCAAATCAAATCCTAAAACAAATCAAATCTTTCTAAAACTAGAATCCTAACTAAAAATAGGAAACAAACTTTGCAAGAAATACTAAAAATAAAAATTCTCTCTCAAGATCTCCATATGTGGGCTTCTTGAACTTTTCAATTCACAACAGATTTTTTTCTTTTCTTTTTTTTTTCATTTTTTTTTTGTGTGTTTGTGTGAGAGAGAGAATATGATCTCCTCACCATGTAGATCATCCTTAAAACATCACATTGTTCTAAAACTTTAATTCCGCATCTAACATTGGTTAAAAACTTAATGGTACAATGGGCAATTTAGAAAGCTTAAAATTTCTATCAATATTTTTATAGGATTAATAAGGTGTAAGAATAAGTGAGGTATATAAAAAGAAAAAAAAAAGGATGCAAATTAAGGTTGAATGGATGAATTGGGTTCAGTGGGGACAGCTGCCCCTACTTACCCCTATGTGGCTCCACCACTGGTGGCAACAGTGGTGGTGGTAGGGTGAGGGTGGTGTTCAGTTCTAGGCAAGGTGATCATGTTGAAATAGAAGAGGAAAGAAAAGAAACAAGAAATCTGAAAAGAGGTTGAGCTCAATAACTGAGATTTTTCCTTTCCTCCTCAACTTGGTTTGGAAATGGATTAAAAAAAAAAAACAGAAAAAAATTATTACTCTATCAAACACTCTAAAACTGAAAATAAACATAAAATCAGTTCAGAGTCTTCTTGCATCTAGGATGAAGAAAAAGAAACTGATAAAACTGAACAAGTTATCTAGTTCCATTTTCCACTAAATGACAAGTTTAACAAGAAATAAGGAGACGGAGCAAAGTCCGAAAGCATTGAACTACAAAACAACAAACTCTAAATATGAACAATCATACCAAAATACTGTTAGATCATATAATAATCAAGGGGTTCATTATCCTTGCATGGGCTCGCTATTTAAAATTTTGGAATATCCTCAGTTATAATTCAAAATACAATTTATCTATGTAGATGAAGCTAGACTTTTTAGTAGGACTAACTAACTAAAGAAATACTCATAATACTATAGATATGCTCCCTCTATTTCTAAAGTGTACTCTATTGTGCTAAACACACATATCTCATTGTAACATACCTATAATCCATACACATTTTTGTAGAACTAAACAATATGATTGTCTATTTTGTTTCCACTTTCAGACTACAACACAGTTGCTCGTCATATACATTTTTGTAGAACTCTACAATAATTGACAATTTCTTGTTTGTCTTCCAACATGTCTCCATTAATTTTGCAATAGCCCTTGACCTCACATTTTCCATTCAATGAAAAACATAATTACATAACTGATCAAAAAAAACATAATTAAATAGATGTTCCAATATCCCTTCTTGAGCCAGCTGGTTCTTGATTTCTACCTCCAAGAAATCTCTTATAACGTTGCGACTTGAGATGCTCCAATTTCAAATTTCCTCTTTCCCTAAACAACTCTGAGCAAAGGGCCCCTTTTCTCTATGGATGCTTCTATTTGGACCGTCCAAATGCCAGACGCATAGGTGGCATGGTGGGTCCCACTTTAGACAATTGAAAAGCCGCCCAAATCACTTTTGGGACGGGAATGGCGGTGGGTCGCACCATGCCACATAAGCATCCGGCATTTGGTCAGGCATTTTGTCGGCCCAAAAAGCATTTTCCTTTCTTCATACCACTTGTCAATCTTGTCATTCCTATCAATCTGGCCCAAACCATTCTCAATTCCACTTTTTAAGTCTTTCCTTTTTAATCTTGAGTTTCTCCGAAAAGATGAAATTGGGGACTCCCAAAACAAAAAAGTTCCACCTAGCATATATATTAAATCAGGAAGGTTGCTGTCCTTTATTGAGATCAACTTGAATCTGAAGTGAGAGAACCTCAAAAGGCGCCCAAAACAATAAGAACAATTGGTACATGATCCGGTCTAAGTTAAAGCTTTACATTCTACTGAACCTTGGAAAAGTGAGGTTCACAATATGGGGAATGAGAAATTTATCAGTTCTACCACATACTTGGTTCTTATGAAAATTATTGTAGTCTCTAGGTGAGATTCACCAAGAGCAGGGGTGAAACTTGGGAAGGCCCAACCCGAGCCCAACTGGCTCAACGGACCTTGGAACAGGATTGCGATTAGGAATCAAGACATGGGCCCTAAAACATGAACCAGACTTAAAACCGGTTGGGCTCAAGTTGATGCCTCAGGCTTATCTAAGGAACCTAAGCCTAACTTGTTATATCCTATTACCCTAAGCCCCAAATCCTTCTCCAATTCTTCCTCTTCTTCATTACTTCTCAACATAATTTGATCTCCACAACCTAGGGGTGCAACTCAGGTGAGTTGGGATCAATTAGAGGCCAGCTTGACCCAACCCGAAGTTCAACCTATTAGGTCCGAGTACAACCCAACCATGGGCTAGAAATGTAAGGTGAAAAGAGCTCTAAATGCACTTATTATCTTCTTTACTCTTTGCATTAATGCACTTAACCTGCTTATTCACAATGTTTAGATGTCGTTGTGTTGTTTCTCTTCACTATTGTGTTTAACAATTTTTTATGGTACAAAACAAGTATGTGCACGTTATCATACGAGTTCAAATGACCTAATTTCCAATAATTATTATTTTTGTAGGGAATCAAATCTCAGGGAAAATGGGTGTATATTTCGGCAGAGAGATGGATGAGCAAGGAAGTTCTAGAATGAGGATATAAGCCAAAATCTTAGAAAATCACGCAAAATTTTGGAGATTTATGGAAATAAAAAACAAATTTGTAATTAATCCTGTATTTAATATTTATGAAATATTTTAGAAGACCAAAATTCAATATTTTTGTCTTTTAACGTGTTTAAAAAGTTCCTTATAGGTAGTATATACCTTAGGAAACAAGTTTTTAGCATCTAGGTTTGCTTTAAAGTCTTTCAGTGGGAGTTATTTATATAAGGAGCTTAAGAAACGGGATTAAGGGGAGGAAGTCTTTAAGTAGGCTTGGTACAAGTTTTTGGCGTCGTTGCCAGGGACTTGTTTTGGAATTGATTTTAGACTTAAAAGGTTTTAGGGTTTTTTTTTTTTTAAAAAAAAAGAAAGAAAGAAAAACGAAAATCAAGTTTCCTTTCCTTCTAGTTTTTGTTTTAGGAAAATAAAAATTTTAAGAGTTTGGGATTTTTAATTACTTTTTACGCTTTTCTGTTTGTTTTGCAGGATTTGGAAAGTGAAGTATAAAAAGAGAAAACAAACAAAACTGAGATTAATCTTTTTTTGTTATTGCTTTAGTTTTTAGGAATTCTTATTCTTCTTTTTGTTCTTTACAATTGATGCAAAAAAGGGAAAAAACAAAAATACAAAAGATTTCAAAAAAGTATAAGATAAAAAATAAAAATAAAACTTGTGGTCTCGTTTTTATTTGCTTTCCCTTTTTATCCTTCATTATTTCTTCACTTTCCAAGTGTGGAAGAAAGGAAAGTTCTTTCTTTAAAAAACAAAGAAAAGAAAAAAGAAGCAAAGTCCTAAGAAACTAATGCTAAGTCTAAAATCAATTCCAAAACAAGCCTCCGACAGCGGTGCCAAAAACTTTTACCAAGCCTAACTAAAGACGGCCTCCCCTAAATTTCGTTTCTGGAACTCCTTATATAGTAACTCCAACATAAAGACTAAAAGACATAGCTAAACACTAAATACTTGTTTCCTAAGATATAATAAATTAATAATACTTTGAAAGAACTGTCCAAACCTACTAAAACACAAAGATATTGATTTTTGGTCTCCTAAAATATGCCATAAATACTAAAATGGGATTAATTACAAATTTGGCTTAATCTCCATAAATCTCTATATATTTGGCTTGATTCTTGATTCTCTAAAATTTGTTCTTATCCCTTATTCAGAAGCTTCCTTGCATCATTCATCTCTCCACATTGATAAACACACCCATTTTCCTTGATTTCGCATTCCCCAAAAAGTATAATTATTAAAAAGTAGGTCATTTGAACTTATATGATAACGTGCAAATACACGTATTTTAACATAAAAATGCATAGAAGAACATAATGGTGAAGAGAAACAATGCAATGACATAAAAATGGAGAATTAAACAAAACAAGTACACTAATGCAAAGAATAAGGAAAATAATAAGCATAGTTTTGAAAATGTATATCGTATCGCGTATCGGAACCCTAAATTTAAGAAACGCATATCGTTTAGAATATCGAGTATCGTAAGAAACGCAAATAAGGTGAAAAATTAGATATGGGGTGAGAGTAAGTTGGGTGCTATGTTGTTAAAGGCGATGCGCCTAGGCGACCTGGGCGAGGCGTTTGGAAGAGGGCCGCATCGACTTACTAAAAATTCCCCAGGTTAGTGTTTTTGGCGCCTAGGCGCGCCTGGGCGATCGCCCAGGGTCGACCAGGGGACTAAATAGGCGGTCGCCCCTGCTCCAAAGTCTTTTTCTCTTTTCCTCTTCTTTTTCTTCTACTTCTTTTTCTTCTTCATCATCATCATCTTCTTCCTGGGTTTATCCTGGAACAGGTTTGAAACCAGCAGTTTTTTTTATGAAATTAGCACCTAGTTTTGTGAAAACCCAACCAGCACACTGTTTTATAAAACCAGCACGATGTTTTATAAACCTTGCATGTTGTTTTATAAAACCACCTGCTTTTTTGTAAAACCAGCAGCTTGTTTTATAAAAACCAGCTGTTTTATTTATCAGAAACCAGCACGTTTTTTTATAAACCCAGCACTTTGTTTTATAAAACCACCAGCTTGTTTTATAAAAACCAGCTGTTTTATTTATCAGAAACCAGCACGTTTTTTATAAACCCAGCACTTTGTTTTATAAAACCACCTGTTTTTTTTTGTAAAACCAGCAGTTTTTTTTAGAAAACAGCAGTATTTTTATTTTTTATTAGTTATTAAAGGTGTGGGCCATGATAATAAAAAGTATGACTCCTAAAATCTTTTATCAACTGCGGTGGTTTAAAGTTTTATGGGCGACGCCTAATCGACGCCTAGGCGCGCCTAGGCGAGGCGTCTACCCTGTCGCCCCGCCTCGCCTCGCGCAGAATACAACATAGATTGGGTGCAATTATAATGTCCCTTTCTATAACACTAATGTAATTTTTTATAGTCATATTGGTATGCAGGGGGGTTTCTTAATGTTTAAGAACAAATGAGGGTGTGTTTTTTATTTAAGTAGAAACCATGGCCATAACTAAAAGGGGTCATATCAACTTATGTAATGATAGTATGTGGTGTATCGAATAGGAACTCTTAATAAGTTTTACTGTCGATAAAAAAAGGGGGTAGGTTAGGGTTATTTTTATGTTTTAAGGGAAGTGAGATGGTGAAGAAGAAGGTGACAACGGCAATAGAGGCAACGGCAACCTATAGATATGCTCTCTCTCTCTCTCTCTCTCTCTCTCTCTCTCTCTCTCTCTCTGTTTATTCCTCTCTCTCTAATATTTCTAAGAATCCCTAAAACGAGGGTTTTCTTGATGAGATATTGTAGGGATAGTTTTTGGTTTTTTCTTAATAAGATTAGGGTTTGCTTTTAGTTAGAGAAGCAGAAGAAAAAAAAATCGATTTTTGAGATGTAGATCTGGCGATACGATATGGCCAAATTTCTCGCGATTCGAGATATTATTTTAGATACGCACAATACTGTAAGATACGATATTTTTCAAAATATTGTATCTTTGCATGTTCGATATGATACATGCGATTTTCACAACTATGATAATAAGTGCATTTTGAGCACATAGAGTAAGGTCTGAGCAGCAAGCTAAAGAACCAAGTTAAGATGGGGCTCCTTACGATCAATGAACTATAATAGCACCTGCTGGATGGTTTTGTTAGTACTGGTGACTACCCATGAGGTTTGCTCACAAATCCCATGATAAAAAAAATAAAATTAAAAATAGAATAAAGCCCAAGCCCAAAAGGGAAGTGGTCAACCAGGAATCTTTTTCAAGTTGATTTTTTGAGTTCCAACAAATATTTGGCTAAAACTAGACCTATAATTTTTTTAATAAGATGTATTATTCATTTTTAAGGATCGATAACAATCAAGGTATAAATATAGATAAGCGCAGGATCTAGATATCCTAATCAACTAAATCATAACAACTTGTAATAATCTTAATTAATCTTAATCTCAATCTCCTAACTCAACTTATAATAATCTTACCTAACCTTAATTTAAATATTCTAACTAAATAAGACTGAGTCAAATACTCAAACAATACATAGGCCCAACTCTAACATAAGTGAGAAGTGCCTAAATAGTCTAAAACAATTACAGGCCCAATAAACTAATAAGCCCAAGAAGGCCCACTAAACTAACAAATAAAAGCACAGACAAGTAACAAACTAAGAATGCTAACAGATTAACAGCCATTTAAGAAATCAATGTATTTGGATCCCTGTAAAGAGTCTAGATATAATTTCGCTCAGGTTGTCAAGCCGATAAAGGGATGGACAACACATGAAAAGGCATTTTAAGAAGCATAATCTATAAAAGACATCTGAGCCAACCACATTCAGTACTAAACTTACCTCCTCATAGGTGGGAACAGTGGCTGGACCAATGGCCAAAATAGTAGATAGTACCCAACTTCAAATCACCAGTCAACTACAGCAGCTGACTTTAGTGAGACAACTTCAATTGGGACTCAAGTTGGACTATTTATTTCACTCATCTCTCTCCATGGGCAAGAATTCAACTGTACAAGGAAGAGTCAATGGTAATCAAAAGTAGATATCCTTGTTCTCCACATCACCTAACGTATAACATCAATCTAATTTCAGCAACTAATATGAAGAAGCATTGCATTGAGGTAAGACTGGATGATCTTTGATGTTAGACTGATTTTATTATCACAGGACCAAACCTTATAAACCTTCTTGCCTTCACTTTGAACAAACACTATTTGCTTCATAGAGAATTCACATTCATGGAAAATCTTCACCTAGTTGCATTGTTTGGCTTTCATTCCAACCCAAAAATATCACAATTAAAATGGTGGTAGGGTGCTCCATAGACAATATGGAGGGTTAAGCATGGGAGAGAGGAAAACCAAGGTGAGAAGAGGTTTTCTGATTTCGTTTGGACAACTTAAATCATTTCTAGATGTTTTCCAATTTTTAGAGACTACAACACATGAATGTCTCATGAATCTGGAGTCTATCCACAAAACAAACAAAGATTTCTAATCTCATCAGAAATTCACATTTTGCATCCCACAGTACAAGCTTTACATATGAAATAAATGGAACCCAAAATCACTTGTTCCTACATTACCCCCCTTACAACAAAGTAGAAAATACACTAATTTGACCAATTTGAGTATGATTGAGGTATTCCTTTTCGAAGAAAGTTAGAAACCCACAAGAATCATAAAAAAGTAATAACACCTAGATAAACTAAGACCTTTTGTTCTGTAGGTAAGTAAACTAAGATTTATGTATTTCTTAGCCTGCTAGATTAATCTCCTATAGGTTTTTTGTTGATTTTCGAAAAAAGGAATTGTTGCTTTGAATAATTAAAGAGGGAGAGGCAGTTGGACAGCCACTGATGAAGCTTATAAACTCAGAAAAAGTAGGTAAGACGAATAATCATGAAAAGTAGAGTCACCGCCATTATATTTTCCTATTAAATAAGAATAAAATGTATTTTCGTTCAGAACCATCAAGTTGGGAAAGACAGACAAATTTCCTAGAGCTCTTTTATAAGCAAATCGCATATTACTTGGACAAAAACATAAATAAGTAAAAACTGCTCAGAAACAAAAGTAAAACAAAGTGAAGAACATCAACGTACCTGCACTTTGCTGAGGGTTGATGCCTACCCCATCTACGTACAAAAGAAAAAGCTATTTCAAACATAGACACCGATATAAAAAATCAATTACAAGCAACACAAAAGGAGAAGAACTTTTGAAGATAAAAGCCCAGAGAAATTCACTCAAAAACATAATCCAAATATCCAATTGCTGAAAAAATAAAATTAGAAATTAAAAACCAAAGTCCAATTGCTGAAAAAAAAAAAGTATCATTAGAGTCCGTTCAGAATACTATTTTCTACAACAAGAACATATATATTTTTCTAAAGATTCTTGGAGCATTAAAACAACCTGATTTTTTTTATGACATTAAATATAGAATATGAAAATACTTTTTTGTGCATTAAAATCCACTAATCTATTCATGATACCTAAACAAAAGAACTATCAAAATAGCAAAATTATACCTAGAAGAGCAATAGAAATTAATTACGAACCAAAATTCATCTTAGACCCTTAAAAAAACGATTGAAATGGTACTTCAGTACACTATAAAATTAAAAACAAAGATGAAGATTGGGATACCGTTGGTGATGATAGCACTAGTTTGAGGAGGCACCTTGAACTCCTCGGCAGCGAATTTCAGAACAGCAGTAAAAGGGGCCGCCTCTGGAACGCTAAAACTGAAATAATTTGAAAGGAAATCATATATTTGCAGATCAGAATCTCGATTAATATATACATAATAATTTGAAGATTAGAATGAAATGAAAACGAAGAAGAAGAAAACCCTAGATTGATTAACTTACACTTTAAAGGGAAGCTTTGGATCGGAAGTGAGTGTCACTTTGAATGATACCTTTCCACCCGACATCGTTGAGTTTTTTGGGCTCTGTTTTTTTTGTATGTACAGTGCAAACTCGAACCAGAGATAAGAGACGGGGAGAGAAAGATCAGCCGTGCTTCTTGTTGACGCATTTTTGGACGTGTGGCGGGAATAAGTTTATTAGAACAATTCTAGTGAGATACCTCAAATTGACAGAAACTAATTTTGAGGATTTAAGGGTGGGCAAATCTAGTGTGTAACTTGTTAGGTTGATATTTAAAATTACTTTTACTTACAAAATAAAAATAAATAAAACGGTGGATCTAACTGCTAATAGCGCTAGTTGATTTTCAGGTTAAAATTTCGTCCGTTGATGGACCTCAAATTAGTGGCTTTTAGTGGTTGGAGACTCTGATCTGATGCTTTGGGGGTACCCAATAGACTTTTCCAAGCATTAGATTTGGGGTTCAAGGGTGCGAGTAGAATTGTTCTTAGAAGGCCGTTGTTAAAGGGACTCCCAATTTTCAATGGAGGAGTTCCCTAATCATTTAGGGAGAATCCCAAAACATCCAAAATGATTAGAGGGAGGTCTATATTTACCAAGGGGGATATCTAATGCCTTGGTGTTTTCGACCAAAAGCCTTACTTCATTCAACACCCAAGAGCTCCAAAAACTTATAGTCTGTTTGGACAAGAGATTTTAGGGAGGGATTTTGTGGGGACCAGGGATTTTGAGGAAAAATATAACTTGATTTTCCACCAAATCCGTGGTCCCCACAAAATTCCTCCCCCAAATCCCTTGTCCAAACAGACTATTAGGGTTTCCAACCGAAAGCCTTTCGATCATGAAAAGAAGCCGTTATAAAAGCTTGGTGAAGAAGTTCGACGGTGGTAAGGACGAAAAGCGCATGAAAGTATAGTATATGCACGAAATCAACATATTCGAAATTATTTTTAGTTGATTAGAAGTGTTTGAGGCTGTATGGATGTTCGTGTTGGGTTTAAAAATAGTGGTGGTCGAAAACTTGTTAAATTAGGTTAACCCAACCCAATGCATTGTCCGAGTCGATTTCTGAGTTTGGGTTTGAAAACACTGAGATCATCCTCACCAAATATAAGCCTATACTATAACTGCTGGTTAACCCCATCAAAAGTTGATGGAAAATTAACGGTTCATTTTCAATAAGAATGAGCTTCTACCGTTGATTTACAATTAATCTTTAATGAAGTAAGAAGTTTTAGAATAGGCTATTTTTTGTCAGGATTATTTATATGGTGAGGAGAGCATCCTCACCGAAAATCGGCATTTAGATTGTCTTCCTATGGGCCTATAAGGCTTGGAAATCAACTCGATAAGGAACTCGATCCAAATAGCATTATTTTATGACAGTAGATAGTTGGTTGCATATATGCGTTGTTACATCTCTTTTTCTTTGTATACTAGGGTTCTAACACGTGCATTGTTTATGTTTCTTACATTAAAAATATAACTTACACTTGGATGCATATTTGTTATGCATAGATTACTGCTTACATTGCATTTACGAAGGCCCCGCCGACAATTGTAGCAAAATAAGGTAGGTAGAATATGTAAGAAGCTAAGTAGAAACATCTTGCGTCTTTTGTGAAACACACTAAAAAAGATGTAGTCGATTCAGTGCAAAGCACATGAATTAAATGGGCATTATCGTAATTTTCATTAGATAAGGGCACTTTTGTAATTTTTTAAAAATATGTTACCATTCGTTATTCTCACAAAATATCAATCTTTTTATCATCTCATCCATATAGGCTTGTAAAGCTCATACAAAGATGATCCAAGAGTTGATGTTGATCATCTACATGAGGAGATCATTCTCACAAAATATAAGTCATTGGATCATCTTATCCAGCACATAGGCTCCACATGGTAAGAGGAATCATTCTCACAAAATATAAGTCCTTAGATCATCTCATCCACATAGGCTCCACATGGTAGGTGTTGCTAGGTGTAAACATAAGGTGATTAGAATATGTGAAAGAGGATAAAGTTTGGAATTTTCAAGAATATGCAAATATTGAGAAATGTGGAGTCCGATGATGAATATGCAGAACGCATACAAAGGAAAACAAAGAACAAACCTTCGGTCATAAGTGGGTCAGCAGCCAAAGGCCCATAACCATATTTAGGGCTAGCGGCCAAATGGGGCTACCACCAAAGTGGACCCGCAACAAAAAAATACCCCCTGCGAAAAAAGTAGCCCCGTCTCTAAAATATAGCCCTGTAGCTAAAATTTGGGCCAGCAGTATTGGGCATGTGACCAAAAGTGGTGTTGGTCGAGTCCCTAGTTACCTGCATGTTTCTGTTGTGTACATGTATGTGCGGCCCCTAATAATTTTGTACACGTCACTCATATTTTGAGTATATTTCCTATTCGAATTAGAACTTGGTTTTCTAGTTGGTATGCGAAACTATTTCTCATAGAGGTCTATAATTCTTGAGTATCAATCTGTTTTATGCATAATGAGTCTTGAGAGATTGTGTAGAGCGAATTACGAGGTGGTCAAATCAACTCAGTGTGAGGTTTTTTGGAGTGCAGAGGATATATGTGGTTTTATTCTGAATATACGCTGGTTATAGTGGATTTTTGCAGCTCGAAAGCTTTTCCCGATTTTGAGTTTTCTTATAAATATTGTGTTTTGGTGTGTGTATGTGAATTTTATTTATTTGCTTCTCCACGAGGGATTTTTTGTCAAAATCATAACCGCAAACCCATCGACTAATTTTTAACCAGTGTGAATCACATTAGAATAATAAAGATAAGGTTGGTGTTATAGAGTGACTAGTGTTTGGAGAAATGGTGAACATATTAAGTGGTCCAAAAAATTGTTAAAAGTGAATAAGGTTAGTTAAGGGTTTCCGAAAATGAGATTTTTTGTTTTGCCCCCATTTTTAATTGCTAATTCAAATTCCCCCACTTTTGTTCATAATTCAAGAATCCTTTTTTTACGGAATTGTCAAATGGCATATGAATATCATGAATATCATGATTCACATAAGTCAAATGGCTTATTAATGAATATCATGATTCACATACGCACACGTTAGCTTAAAAGTTAAGTAGAATACGAGTAATTATTTTGGTAAAGTGCAGGTTACAATAACCTCCACCTTTTCTTCTCCATGCAAATTTGGTTCAATTTGAGCTTTCTTCATGTTCCTCCACATGTGCTCTCATTCATCGTCACCAATTTGAGAAGTCAATTTAGAGACTTGCCCCACTCACAAACAAGTTATATGATATCTCCATACAAATTTTTATATGTTCTATCCACCTTATTTTTACACTTCGAGGGTGTTTTTTTTTGCTGAGTCGGCGTCTGAAATCTGACTCAGCATCTGAGTCGTGTCTAGTCAGATTTCAGACTGTTTGTTTTTTCTTTAAGTTACTGACTCGGTGAATCTGACTCACTAAAATCATCTGAGTCGGGGTGAATTTAGTCAGACAAAAATTATAGCTGAATGGAAGGATAGATATCTGATTGGACCAATTTACTATTCTATCCTCTTAACTTTTTAAAATGACGACCTTACCCTCGATAATTTAAAACTGGATTTCAACTCAACCGAGCAAAAAAAAAAAATCAAATTTCTTCTCTATCTCTTCCATTAGAACCCTAGAACATCTTCCCATATCTAAACCCTAAAAGATCGATCTTCCTCCATTAACGACGGCGAAATCGAAATCCAGGTTATTTCTCTCTCTGTCTTGCCACTCTCTTGTTATCTCTCTCTCGATCTATCTCTCTTTCTCTCGATCTGAGAATGATCTTAGTTCTAGATTTCAAATTGATGAGATCTTAGATCGATTTTAGTTCTAGATTTTAGATTCATGTGAGCTCTCACATCTGAGGTCGATTTCAGAAAGAATGGCACGACAGAGAAAAGGAAATAAAAAAGGAAGAAGCCATGGGGATGAGAATGGCGGCACTTTATTTTTTAAAGGAAGAAGCATGGCAATGAGAATGGCGGTACCCTATTTCTTTCTATCTAAAAACCCTAACTTTCTCATTTTACACAAATCCAATAACTATGCTTGCTACAACATTGGTTCTAGGTTTTCTTTTCAAAGATTAGGTTTTTAATGGAAGATATCTATGATTTGATCTGCTATTTATTTCAATGATTTCAGATTTTTTAATTTATAACATTAGTGATCGAAGGTTGGATTGATTCATTTCAGTGATCTCATTTTTACTTCTTTTTTTTTTCTCCTGATATTATCAATGATCACATTTTTTTTAATCATATCAGGGATCTCAAGTTGAATTGCTAAAATAATTGAAAGAAGAAAGAGGAGAAAAATAAACAAGAAATCTGGAAGTTGTTTTTATTATTTTTTAAATAAGGGTAAAAATGTCAACGTATAATTTAAAAAAGGGTTAATTTAGTTTACCCCCAGAATAATTGGCTAATCGGACTTAACCCCCTCAAACTCACGGTTTCTGTGATTCTGCCGTTAGAAGGCACACGTGCGTCTCGCACGCTCCATTTTTTGACAAAATACCCCTCACGCCTTACTCACATGACTTCTTTAAGTTTTTCTGAATTAGTTGTCCCAAACTACCCTTATACATTGGTCCCAACCCAATTATTAGAGAACCCTCAAAAGCCCTCCCGTTTATCGGGCCGTGGATCCGTAACCTCAAGCCTTATCCTCACAAACCTCCCAAGTGTACCACTGCGCTTCTCTCTTCATGAAGGTCTGGTTCTAGAATCTCTCTCTTTCTCTCTCTAAGCTCATTTTGGGTTTTATATGTCGTTCTTGCAATCAGTTTGTTTAATTATGTTATTTCGAATGTTAATTGAATCATTAGATGGGAATTTCTTATTAGTTATTGTATTGTTAATTGGAGCTCACGAATTCAATTTGGTTATACTAGAATTGTTGATCCTCAAGAAGGTTCCCCAATTTAACTAGGATTACTGATTCTGATACAATTACTTTGAGGGATATTGATTGAAATGGAAAAGATCAAAAGAATGTTTGATTTGCAAGTAATGGTCATGTTATGTTTGTTGAAGCCCACACTTCACTATCATTTCTTTTTTGGTTAGGGACTGTGAAGGAATACGAGAACCTGGATTATATGAACCTTGATTGGAAGTGATTTTGATTTGATTTGAGCGATCCTTACAGATTAGGGCATCTGCTTTATAGACAGTAGAGATTTATTTATGTGAGATAGTTAATTAATCAGTTATTTTACTCATTTTTATCCGGATATGTAACCCCGCTTTTGGGTTTCTCACGAACCTCCTCACCTCTGTATATGCTCTTTACAAACCCTAACACCTCATCCTCAGCTCTTCATCTCACTCTCTTCTCTCTCTATATTTCCTTCAACCAACACTTCTCTTCTCTTTGATATACTACTAGGTTTCTTCCGCTTCAGTCTCTCAGCATGGCCAATAACCATCCAGAAGGACTAACAGACGATTTCCTTGAACAGATCTTAGCAATCCCTTCTTACGCGGGAAATGATACAACAGGTTTAACCGAAAATGATGGCAATTTGGCGGGAACTACAACAGAATCTATGATTTTGCAGCTTAACTCCGGTGATGGTTCCGGTCATGTAGGCGGAGGCGGTGGTTTTCATCATCATCATCATCATCATCAGGGAAACTTAACAAAGTCACGTGAGTAAGGCGTGAGGGGTATTTTTATCAAAAAATAGGGCGTGCGAGATGCACATGTGCCTTCTAACTGCAGAATCACGGAAACCGTGAGATTGAGGGGGTAAGTTAATTATCTGATCTTTAAGGGGGTAAGTCCGATTAGACAATTATTCTAGGGGGGTTAAACTAAATTAACCCTTTGAAAAATTAATCCAGATTAGGAAAAACAAACATGTTTTGTCTAAATATTTCATATGATTTAGATTCAGATGAATCAGATTCAGATGAATCAGATCCAGATGAATCAGCTTCAGATGCCTAAAAAAACAAACACAGCCTTCGCTTATATAGTTGCTACGGGATCCACACAAAAAATACTTGCTATAGGACTTGCAACAAAATTATCCAAGGGTTGATTTTCTGTTGATATGATCTTCTCTCATCAAGAAGATATCAAAATCGGTCTCCATGTGAAACCACAAATAAAGTATAAAAACAAACTTAATATTGTAAAGAACAAACTTAGCATAAGGAACAAATACAATGTATGTATCCAAAAATGCTAACAATATTAACAACCACAAGAACCATATATAGTTGTTAGAATCGTTGACTCGTACAATTCGAGATACGATTCGGTTAGGGGAATCATTTTTTGCTCTGACTTGGCTACTCAAGTGCGAGTTGATTCGATACTGGACAACTCATCAGAATCGCCGAGTGAAAAATCTTGAGTTTCAGTTGATTTTAGAGAGAGAAAGCAAAAATAAATCTCACAAAAACCCTAACTAAAAAGGTTCGTGTTCAGATCTATGAGAAAAAAAGAACATCATATTCATCATTGTCGATCGGCGCCGTCGTCACCACAAACGTCTTCATAGTGGTCGCCGCCCCTTTAACAAGTTATAGGATTTTTTTCTTACTATTCTTTTGCAGTTTGCTTTATTCTTTAATAAATCTTCGTTTTTTTAAGTCTTTTATTAACCTTTAGGGCCCGTTTGGTTCGTGATCCAAAAAATTGTTTTAAAAAACTAATTTACACCTATAATAATATATACCTTGTACTACATCTAAAACTGTTTTAGAATTTACAATAAAATCATGTAGGATGTTGTAAAACAAAAAAAAATGTTGTTTTATGTGTTTTCAATGAAATCATATAAGATTTTATAGTAAAGCCAAAATGCAATTGTAGATGTTGTCACACCCTAATTTTCGGAACTGTAAAATCCGACCTGATTTACTGAGTCCGAAAGGCGAGGCGTGAGAAGTGTAAGTTAAAACAGTGAATGATTTTTTTATTTTTTATGAAAGATAAATTTAAAATATTTAATAAATGGTCAATTCTAATCAACTTTGATTACTATTTGGTCAAGTCAATTTCAAATAAAAATAAAAACTATTTAGAAGTAATTTTCATTGCCAACTGCACCTATTTTAGTAAAATGGTCATAACTTTTTAAGCGTAAATCAAAACTATACAAAAAACCACATTCTTAAAAGTACATAGAAAGTTCTACAGTTTTCCCAGAAATGACCGGAGGCCAGTTCGTACTATAAAGTACTCAAAACTAGGTCTGAAGTTTACTAATAGACATGTATACATTTTCAGAAAAATAATTTTAGATTTCAAATAATACCAAGAAGGGAAAATTTAGGTTTAGACCCTAACTTTTGACCGGTTTTAAAGTTTGGACCCTAATGTTGTCCAATTCCGAGTTTAGACCCTAACTTCACGATTTCTATCCAAAGTCCGTCAATCCCCTTTTTTCGTTCCAATATTACCCTCCGTCCTTTAACCCATCCATACTGACATGCTGACACTGACAACGAAAAGATGTCACATCACTGACATTAATTTCTTTCCCCATA
>MVGT01003541.1:203512-251408 GCA_002174775.1 Macleaya cordata
TATGGGGAAAGAAATTAATGTCAGTGATGTGACATCTTTTCGTTGTCAGTGTCAGCATGTCAGTATGGATGGGTTAAAGGACGGAGGGTAATATTGGAACGAAAAAAGGGGATTGACGGACTTTGGATGGAAATCGTGAAGTTAGGGTCTAAACTCGGAATTGGACAACATTAGGGTCCAAACTTTAAAACCGGTCAAAAGTTAGGGTCTAAACCCAAATTTGCCCTACCAAGAAATCAGTAATTTAAAACTGAAATTACTCTCTAAATAGACATCCAAAATACACGATATAATACCATTTTGAAAAGAAAAAATTAAAAGATTTATTTTTTTGCAGAAATAGTCCTTGATCAATTTTGAGCGGAACATATCCAAAAATGTACTTTTCTAAATCTGGCAGTAATAAATACGAAGTTTATATATTATAGTATAAAATATAATTACTTCAGTTCATTGACATAAAAATTAAATGCAAATTAATACAATATTTGCTTAATTATAATTCTAACATAAAAGAACATGATAATAATAATACATATTATAATTCTCACAAAAAACCCATAATCCCAAGTGATATAGTAGTAATTGTTCTTTAAATACAATATAATACATACTAACTCAAGATATCCAAGCTATCTCTTTGAACCGCACCCCCTAAAATCTTTTGCCCTCAACTTGATCTGTAAGGGAGAAATATTGGGTGAGTAAAACTCAGTAGGTGCAAACTATCCAAAAATGCTAGATTCAAAACATGCAAAAACTACCATATTAATGCACCAAAAAGAGATCTTTCTTTTGAAATTTTTAATAATTAACCATTATTTTAGGTCCATTACATTTGTTTCCACCATCTCTTCAAGTCGGAAAACAACGGTACCTGTAGGTTTTATGGGGGTCTCCCATTACCGATACCATCTAGATTTATTTTTAATCTAGATAAGAATTTATTAATAAACTTCTATTAATTCACTTTCATTAATAGAACATCAATCCTTGCATTAAGTAGATAAATGTAACCATGCAAGATAAATACATTTCATATGCATTTTATAACAAAAATATAAAATAAAATTTTGTTTGTAGTAGGGATCACACCTACCTGATTTATTATTTCTGGATGTGATGATGTAAATCTTTGAATTTATAATAATCTTGATGATGGTATGGTGTAGATGTTATAGTGATAGATCTAAAGAATATGGGAAGAATATGTTATGAAGGTGGGAAGAAAAGAAGTATGGTGGGAAGAGAAATGGGAGCTGTTAAAGAGATATAAGATAAAGAGAGAAGGATAGAAAAATAGGTGTTTGAGGGAGGAAGAGGGGGCCTTTATATAGTTTTTTTGGTTACTGTAGAGATTGGAATTACTGTATAAATACAACTACTGTCCAAATTGCGGCTACTGTACATTGTACAAATTACAGCTACTGTCCAAAGTGCGACTACTGTAGGAGCGACTTTTACTGTAGCTATGCGTACTATTTTTTTTGTTTGTCCTTTTTAAAAAAAAATATATATATACTAAAATCTGTATACTGATTACGTATACGTCACTATTAATTTATACGATACTATTTACTCATGACATAAAATACTTGATTTACTTTACTTGTAAATCTAATTCATGTAGTACAATGTGGTACTAAGCATACATATCATATTGTTACGTATATGATACTATTCATGTATATATGTTACTATTCGTATATACGGTATTGTTCATAAAATATTATTCATCAAATTTCTAGACTATAATTTGTGAAATACTTTTTGTAGAACACTATTTATCCGGTACTATTCATTTTGTACAGTTCATAGAGTACTATTTATACGTACGTATATTTCAACAATTGTTATGTAGTACCATACAACCATCTAAGCACTGTACACAATTACTATTTGTATATTACTGTTCATACAATACTATTCATCAATATATTTTATTTAATACCATGCAATCTACCATGTAACCTACCATGAATGTACGGTTTGTGCGAGAATTTTTTTTTTTCTAGTCAATTTGAACATACCCAATTAAGCATACTTAAAACTTAGGTACCATCTTGATTATTCGGGTCAAATGTGGGATGTTTATTATAAAAATTTCTAGGGTGTTACAGATATGATACAAGATATAATTTAGTTTAGGTATAATTAGTTTTTGAAAATAAATTTTTTGATTGTGAACCAAACGGGCCCTTAATGAACTCTAACCTATAGCCTATTTTAAACTAAGCTTACCTCCTAAAGGCCCAACTCTCTTAGCTCTTCATTTCAGGCCTAGTCAAATATTCTTAATATCTACTCTTTTTAGATGAATATCGCATTTTTATTAGCTTATATGTATATTCAAAAAAAAAATTATGCACTTGGAAAATTGATTGTGAATCTACAATTTACGATTCGATTCGCCAAAATAAAAATAATTCGTATTTCGATTCACGATTCAACAACTTTGAAGAGAAGAACAAAAGAAGTAGTAGCCAGAGAAGTTCTGTACTGTCACCTATATTTTTATGGCCTAATTAATCAACCGTCAAATACATACTTTTGATAGTTGACCCCCATGATATGATAAGAAAATACTATAATGTTAAAATTAAACAAATTAGGAGTAAGGCCAAGTAAAACTAACACAAAAAATGCTTCTTGTACAAAAAGTTTAACAAAAAATTTGAGATACAAATGAGGTAGGAAGATCAAAAATCTCTTTTGTACTTTTAACATTAGGACCTTATATAAAATCTTTTTACCTCACTTGTTTGTCAAGTTTTTTTACATGTAGCATTACTCTTAATACGAGTGTGGTGATTAAGGAAAGTACAAAAATTAGTAAACATAAGTTAATAAGAAAGTGCATCGGTTATCCTTAGAGATCATTGGGTATATCGCTGGAGATCTTGGCGGTTATTCTTGGAGATCCTTGAGTGATCTTGGTTGGATATCTTAGATAGTCAATCCTTTAAGAACTACTGAGGAAGCTTGTTGAGTTTACAGTACTCATAATCTTTGTATTTCTTGGTCTTATACTTGGCTGGATTTTCTTCATTAACAAGTTGAGGAAGGGGACCTACAACCATCTCTGGTGGTGGAGAACAAAACACTGGCCATGACATCCTGGCTGTCTCCTTGTTTACAGTTGATCTATGGAGGACACTCTTGAACTTGCCATTACTTAGGATCTGCATGTATAACCAATTGATAAAATAGTTATAAAATTGATACCACAGATATGATTTTAGATATAGATGAAGGTGTTAGGAATTTTGACAAAATATAGAAAAATAGTGACCTGCTAATTTGGTAAAAATAGTCCTAATTGAATTAATATTCATTTCAATTTGTAATTAGGATACCTCTAGAAAAGTCTATAAATATGAAGAGTGGGCTATTGTTAGCCAATCCAAGCAAGAGAGAAGCTTGTGAGTATTGTGGAGAAGCTAGAGAAAAACTTGTGAGAAGTTGTGTGAGGCTATAAAGATTAATTGAGAGTTCTAGAGTGTACTTTTGAGTGATTAAGTTTGTGGTTTACTTTATAATCTCTTTGATTATAGTGAAAGTAGTTGTTCTTCGATGTGGATGTAGCCAAAGAGTGATGAACCACGTAAATCTCGTCTTGTGGTATGTTTTCTCATATCTTTATCTATTATTCTTTTTGTTATATTGATGTGTACAAAATATTATAGAGAGAGAAAATAGTTTCTATTTTTAATAATTTCGTATTAGCTTTTAGGTAGGTATTTTAGGAGGTCTTAAATTGCTATTTTTGAGTTATTTTATGTTTAGAAAGTGTCCTTAGGTTAGTAGTTTACTTGGGTTTAGGTTTTTAGTAAGTTTTGGGCTCTTTGGTGATGAGTTATCTATATAAAGAGCTCCTATTACGAAAATTAATTAAGTTTTATAATGAATATATTTTGATTAGTAGAAATCGTGTTCTTTTAGAGAGTTGAAACGCTTCCGCAAATAGTATTTACATCATATATATTTGCTCATCACATTGTGGTCTGCATCTTAAGAATACAAGATTGCTAGAATTCTACAAAATGATGAAATAGGATTTGGTAACCCTACTCTATAGTTTTATAGAAAGCCAATAAGAACTTCTAAAGCCATGTTTGAATCCCATTTGTTGGGAATGTGATTTCTTCTAAAATGAAAAAATAGCAAACTCAAAAGGAAGGTGAGTTTGTGACTCCCCTCACCAAAATCACATTATGTGATTCCCTTTCTTAGTTTACAAAAATAAATGCATGCTGTTGTTGAAAATCTATACTATCATAATAGGAAGTGACCTTCTTAACCGTTATTAAAGCTAAAAGATTTTATTCTATTTTACCTCGAAAGTACTATCTAAGATGCCTTGAAAGAAGTAATAAAACATACAAGCATTTTCTTCTTTTCACCAAAAAAAAAATCAGAAAACGAGTAGCATGTCCTTGTATAGGAAAAAAATTGACTTAGAGGACATGTGTTTTTTATTTTTATGCATGGAAAGTCCTCGGCACACATTAGCACGATACAAAAAGACAAAAAAATCTATCTACTGAATAGCGGCGGTGCACGTTAGCAAACCCCAATTAATAAATTTTAACATAAAAATGACCATAAGTTTTATACATTAATATAAAACATGCAACCACCTCCATGTCTTTTTTCTTAAACTATTCTTACATTTTCTAATTGACTTCATGTATTAGTCATTCCAATGAATACATGTAGCCATAAAAAATGTAATATGTGGTGTGAACTCGCATACTGCAGTATCAATATAATGTTTTAGTCATTCAAATATAACTAACATGAATATTTATAAGTTCACGTGCCTTTTGAATGAAAAAGTAAACTTCTCTGACCCCATCCCTGAGTATAACCACCATTGATATCTTAATACTAAGAGCACAACTACATAAATGGAGCACACATCCCAGGAGAATTTTTAAAAAGTGGTTTTGCTTTGAACCAGACTCGAGTTCAAAGTACCTAGAACCAAAACCGATGGTTATACTAACCGGTCTGGTTCGTAGAGATTTCGAAATATATATGTAGAATTAGAACTAAGAAAATCGGTTCCGGTTTGATTTGGTTCCCCAAGTAAATGGGTACTCATCGACATCTTAAATGGGAGCTAGGATATAATTATCGATCATACAATGAAAAAAAAACCCTAACAGGCTTATGATCAAGAGAATTAAGCTAGCTTAATTACCTGAGTCTGATCGCCAATATGGATGACAAGGGCATTAGGGATGTACTTAGCATCAAACCAGAGATCATCTTTGAAGACTTGAAGCCCGGGAACATCATTTGGTACAAGAACTGTGATGGTGGACATGTCTGTATGTGGTGGCACACCAAGTGCAAGATCAGGTCGAGGACATGGTGGGTAATAATTTATTTTAAGAAGATATTCTAACTCGTCTCCACCCACGGCTTCTTTTATCACATGCCCTTCCAGCCCTAATCCAAGAGACAACAACATCAGGAGTTTGTCTACCACACCTTTCAAGCACTTGGCATACTCCTCATTTGCTTCCCTACAAAACCAAAAAATGAAAATGAATAAAAATGTAAATCTATAATTATGAAGATTATCAAAATAAAAATAAAAATAAAAATAAACATACTAAGTTAGGGTAGTTACTAATTCACCTCGAGATCATCATGATTTGCCGACTCGGCTAAGTCGGGCTTGACTCGACTGACTTGGATATGACTCGGTTTGAATCGAGTGATCTGACCACTATTAGGTGTTGTTTGGCTCTGATTCGGCCGATTTTGTTTTAATTATTAAATTATTTTTGGGCCCATGCGCCTGACTCGTTTTTATTATTTTTTATTTTTAAATTAATTTTTCAACTTGTGCCTGACTTTGGCCGACTTGAACGAATCGACCAGTCCAATTCGGACTCGATCACTATGGAGTCGGCCGTCAAGTTCGAGTTGGCTAACCATGCTCGAAATTCATGTTCCTTGATTATCATGAAGAAAAAAAAAACACGTGCGTAAACAAAAGAAATGCCATCGAAACTCGCAAATGTGGGCTAGCCTCCTTTGGTTCCATGTAAACCAAGAGAGGGGTCATGATCTTGTTATTTCTACCCCCACTTGGTGTTTGGCACCAAAGAATTTTAGCGACTGTCGCTAGCACGAATGTAAATTAGTTATTGATCTATTTTATTACTATTGATTTTCAACAATTATTTTAAAGGTTTAGAAGTTGTCCAGTTGATCTTGATCATTTCTATGTGGACCCGCAGGTTAGAATGTCCTCTAAGGGTTCCAAAACATTTCTCTAATTAAATACAACTGGTAGAATATTAATTGACTATTTGGATTCATATCTAAACAAATTAAAATAGAATCATAAACAAATAAAGGTCATCTAATAAAGCTTAGATTCGTATAAAAAAAAACAAAAACAAAAACGGAAATGCTTAAGTTACAGCAAATTCCTACAGAATTTGCTACAGAAGGCTAATCCAACGGTCAATATGTTTCACATACCATCGTAATTCACACTCTATCCCAAAGTGATATGAATCTCACCGTAAATTGTGCCTTCTATATCAAATTCTGTAGTTTTTTCTATAACCCTAGCACTGCCGAAAGAAAAAACCTAATAAAGCCTACATTATTGACATATGTTGAGACTTTTTGGGCTTCTTTTGGATTTTTTCCAATTTTATGAGTACATAATTACTCAAATTTAAAATCAATGTTCATTCGGGCCTAATCAGCCGAAAGTTGAACAGGCTTAGGGTCTGAGTCCAACCAACACCCAGCCCTACTACGCTTGGGCAGAAAACAAATCGACCCGACCTATTGCCATACCTTACCTTAAAGGTGAGAATGGTTGTGGTTTTGGCTAGGAGCAGTGTATTTTACCACAGTGCTATGTAAAATGCCAAATTAGACCCTGACTAGTGTATTTTATAGTATTAAGAGAGAATTGTAAAAAATTTGAACAAATTTTTTTTTGATCGGAGAAAAACAAAGATTAAATTAGTAGAATAAAAGAATATACAAATATACATGAGTGACATCAAAACAAAGCTTGAGATCACTCAAAAAACCCGGCCGCGAGGTCCCTAAAAAAACCAAACAAAACCAAAACAAAACCAAAAATTTGAACAAATTGTAAACCTGTTGCTGAAGTAATACACAGGCAGAGTCTGAAAACCCACTGGTCATCCGGCGGAGTTTGAGAGGCTGCCTCACATTAGGCAGACTTTCAGAGCTCGCCCCACTTTTTCTTTTCATTTTTTTTGCAAAACGTAAAATATACAACTAGTGTTACTGGTAATTCGTTCTGGTTTTTTAAAAATCTCTATGTATTTTTACATAATTTCTGATGCTTTTACGCAATCTGCAATTAGGAGAGATATATATGTATACCTGTAAGAAGGTGGATTCTTGGGCCAGAATTGATAGTTGATGCGAGAAGGAGGCCAGACATTGTGAAACAAGTGATCAACCCAAGCTTTTTTGCCTTCAATTTCTTTCTGAAGCCTAGTCCCATAACCTTCTAAAGATTGAGAATCAGGAGGTTTAGCATAAGCTTCTTTTTCTTCAAGTGGGAGTTCAAAGAATTCCTTACCAACACTTTGCAACTTTTTTATAACTTCAATAGGTATCCCATGATTTACAACTTGGAAGAATCCCCATTCTTGACTAGCATTCGCGATCATGCGAACGAGATTATCTTGATCTGGGTCACTAAGATCAATGGTTGGGATTTCAGGGATGGGTCCATTGAAGGTTGTAAGTGCAGGTTGTTCTTTCTCTGATCTTATGAACTCAGATGGTATACTATCTATCTCTGTTGTTGATAGAGAAGATGCTATTGCTTGCACTCTCTCCACCTCCATTGTTGAATAATTTTCCAAGATTTCAAGCTCTTATTAATCCAACAATGAAACTCTCTCTCTCTCTCTCTCTCTCTCTCTCTCTCTCTCTCTCTCTAGGTCTAAATTAACTTGATCTCTTTGTGGCCTATTTTGTATGTGTTACTTTATAGATGGACAAGAGAGAGAGCTAGGGGTCAATTATTTAAATGCATGTATCTCATTGACTCCACGTTCACCATAATACATATGGACCAAGAGACAATACTCTCCGTTAAATTTGGGGATTGACTCCGGTCAAATAATCCAAACCATAGGTTTTCATAACTATATCCGATAAATACCGATTTGATTGGGACAAACAAGAAATTGTAACTTCCACTCAAATGGTCGTTGCCTCAAATAGTCTCTTTTTTATTTGACTAGCTTAGACCTAGACCGGGGTTCAATTCCAGCTAGGGTTTCACATGGTTCGGTTTTTAATTTAGTCCGAGCTGGTTCTAATCGAAAAAAATACCAACAAATCGTAACATCGAAAATTAGAAAAACCCAGAAACCGTAAAAATCAATATTTATGGTCTAGTTTTGGTTTCATATTTTCAAAAAACTAAAAAAACTAAAACCGAACCCGAACGAACTACACCGAATCGAAAGACAGAACCAAAAAACCTAAAAAAATCTGACAAACATATAACTATAGTATACACATGCATTATTATATATAAATATCATGCTAATATTCTCGTATTCTTATCTTACTAATCATAAAACTAAGCTTAATAACCCATTGATGTAGTAAAAAGTAAATATATTAATTAGTTAATATATATATATATATATATGATAATAACCAATTAGATGATTTTGAATGAGGATGTTTGTCCTTACCAATGGAGAATATGAGTTACGAAGGGAATTACTTAACTGCGGTTGGTTGAACATTTTATTTTTGTCATGCTTTAAAATTTTAAATTAAGATAATAATTTAGTTATTATTAGGTTTTAATTTTTTAAGTTGGAATGAAGTTTACTTTTGATAATGTAAATGCACTACTTATGTCATTTTTTAGTTTAAGTTTAAATGAGCAATTGATTAATGTCATATTTTAATTTTTTAATCTAGATGAACATTAGTTTTGAATGCTTTGTGCCTTTGTCCGTAAAAAAAAAAAATCCAAAAAAAAAAAATTTGAAAGTTAGAAAAAACTGAAAAACCTAAAAATCTAAAACCTGATGGTGTAGTTTTGGTTCCAAACAAAAAAACCCCATCATGGATTGGTATAGTTTTTGTCTTCCTATATAAAAGAACAGTCTCACCACATAATAGTCTCTCTAAATTTATAAATTTTTTGAGTCCCAACTTTAAATTTTTCAGAGACAAAATAATATTTTTAATAAATGGGATACCGTCCTAAACATCTAATATGGATTTATTTTAGTCCATTTAATCTACCAAATAATATATGAGTATATTTAGTTCAAAGCACATGGGTCTTTGTAACGACCCAAAATAATTTAGTTGACCAGTCAATGTCAATCCGAGTCAATTAGAGTCTAATCTAACGATTTGACCGTGAAACCAATTAATTATTAAAATAATTAAGCTTAGTGTTAAAATAATTAAACTTGAAATTAAATAAATGAGTTTTCGATCGGAGGGTAATTTGAAGAATCGAACCATACGAATGGATAGATCTCGAAAAGTTATCGAATTTCGACTACTTGCATGTAAAAATCGGACACCGAATGAGGTCGATTCGAGGCCCGGAACGCGATTTTGACCAATACCGAATGTACTTGCGATTTTGATTACAATTTTGACCAATTGTGCTTTATTTACATGTGTATACACAAATTTATGTATGTGTGTGATGTATTAAAGAGTAACTTTGTAACTTATCCTTTTGTATATACAATTTTTGTATGTGTGCTTTACAACAAAAAGTTTCCCTTACACCCATCTTCTAACTAAGTAAAATGGTTTTTTTTTTCAAATCCACCTCCTCCATACGGTTTCCAAAACCAAAAACAGTAGAGAGAGAGAGAGAGTTAAGAGTTAAAGAAGTGAAAGGAGAAGAAGAGAGGGAAGAAAGAAAGAATGGAAGAGGGAGAGAAGAAAGAAAGGAAGGGAGAGATGACGACGACGACGATGTGGAGAGAGAGGGACGATTGTGAGTGAGAGAGAGAAGAAGAAGAAGAAGAAGAGGATGAAGAAGACGACGATGATGATGACGACGGTGACAGTAGAGGAGAAGAAGAAGACGATGGGGAGATCGAATTAGGCCATGGAGTTCATTGATTGAGGTATAAAATTGAAACCTTTAGCTGTTTTAATGAAAAATCAGCCTCTTCCTTTCCCCCAAATAGTTTATTTTGATCCTAAGTTGAACTAGGGTTTGTAGTTCCAACCCTTTTGTGTTAATTTAACTTCAAATTAGAATGAGTTTATATTTCCAGGTTATAAGGATTTGCAGGGTTTTGGTTTCTTGTAATTAGAATTAATTGGATGGAATTCCCAAATCATCAATTTTATGAGGATTTGAACAAAATTCATATTTTGAAGCTTATGATTATAGAGAATTTTAGATCAACTCCTCACTGGAAATTAATGAGTTTCAGCTGAATTTTTAGAGACACTCAACTTTATAATGATTTTCAGTATTTCAGATTTTGGATGATTGGAATTTCTGATAAAGTAGTTGGTACACTTAGTTAGAAATTAAGGGGATTTTTATGTTTAAAATTCTAAATCCCTCTTGCTAATAGGAACTTATTTGTAATGAGATTATTTGTTTTTCCTAAAGTTCTTATTTGATTTAATTAGGTATTTTCACAGATTAGAGGTTTTTAGGTATTAAGAGAGAATGATTTAAGATATTTAGACCTTATAGAGATTGTTTAGGTTAGGTTTTAGAGTACCAAATTATTTTGTATAAAATTAGTGTGTATAGAAATGAGTTTTGAAAGTGAATTAAATATGTTATTTACAGTTGGGAGTTTGTACTAGGACCAATAATTGGAGGCGAACAACGCAGTAAAGAGCTAGTCTTGCAAGAATTGAGGTAGGAACTTATAAATATTCTCTTGTAGCCATTAAAGTACTTTCAATGCTTTTGATAGGGTTTAGATTTATAAATCAAATGTAATTATTTTGCAAAAAATGCATGATTTATTTGTGATGTCCTATTGATGTGAAAATGATTTCTCAAAAGTATAGTTTTATATAGTGATGTAGAACAGTAATAGTTATTTTTAAAATAACTAGATTCTAATAATTATATATATAAATGAGTTATATACATATATAAGTATATGGATGATTTTTTCTTACTTATAGTTAAATAAACTATATTTTCAAAAGAATCGAGATTTAATCGTTATCGGGCTTTGGGGATGGGTATATTTCCAAAACTAAATGGATTTTAGGGTTCTTATAAAATATATATATTACTTCCTTCCATCTGTTGGGAGAAGTAGTTATTTTGAGATGATGTATGGGATGGAAGTTCCCAATTGCTGGGTATGTGTTGGTGATTCCCTAGGTACGGGCTTTCCTCCAGAATATATACTATATATGTTATGCTCGGCTTTCTCCCAGCTATGATTATTACCGGCTTTCCCCGGATTATATTACGGGCTTTCCCCCGATTACCCGACTTTCTCCGGATTATATTACTGGCTTTTTCCGGAATAATATTAGATGGGAGATCACAACATGTACATGGATGTTAGTTTTTATAGGAAAAAGTATTTTCTACTACTAGAACTTATAATATTATAGTATATATTTTTAGGTGATTTAAAAATAGACTTGTAATGCCTACACGAGCAAATCATTGAAGTTTTCCTAAAAACAATGATTTGTTCCGTATTTTCATTATGTTTTTCTGTCTCATGACAGGAATGGGACTCTCATGATATAAGAAAACTTTTGAAATCTAGGTTATTCTATTTCTCTTTTTGGAAAGCCTTGTTTGGATAGGTACGTGTATGATTCTAGAAATGCTGAGGTTACATGCTGCCTAGATTAGGCGAAGACTTGAGGAGCGTAACAACTCCTGGATTATTTTAATGATCATTAAAATGTCTGCATGAGTCAAACGACTGACCACCGCGACAACGGTCACATCGACAAATTATGGTCAAGGGTCCACCTGAACCCAAATCATGAGCTAGCGTACTTCTTACAAAAATTGATAAATCAGTCGCTCAGTCGGAAATCAGGAACTAACGATGGAGTTCCACATCGGTTAAGTTGGAACACGATTTTGCTCACTGACTAGGAGCTGAAACATCTAGTCGTGGCCTCTTTACTCTAAGATGATTACACTACGCAGTATTATGATGGTGGGATGTTGTTAGTTTATCTATACTTGTATGGGTAAGTACATGGTTATCGGTTTATGTTGTAGTAAAGGTACCAAATGCTTTTACATTATTGTATTATGATTTCTCGGTTTTCTTAAAAACCTGTATTGTCTTAAATTCATATTAGTGACTATCTGTTAGTATTATAAGTTCTCACTGGGCTTTTTGCTCAGGAAATCGAGGAGACAATGGGTTTGATGTTAAGTAATTTGAGGAGACAGGTATAGGGAGAGTATCCACCTAAGGTTTATTATACTTGAGGTATTGTTATTATTCAGTTATGATGCAGTTATTTTCCTTGCTTTGTATATATATTCTTTTGAACTATATAATGTAAAACAAACATACTTATGTATATTTAGTATCACTTAACAAATCTTATATATGTATTATTTTATCAAACGAGAGATCGTTTTAGAATTATGGTTTGGATCCAGCCTAGTGGATAACTAGGTATTCTATATTGAAGAATATGGTTGATTGGATATGATGAGATGATATGGATGAATGGAATTGATATAGAAATGTTATTTATGGATAAATCATCTGTAACACCCCAAATTCTAAATCACGGGTAAATCCCGAATTTAAGATTCAAAATTCATGTGTTAAATCATCATAAAGGAAAACCAGTCTACATATATATATATATATATATCTTTCTTTATAAGTGTCTATAAATGTAGAACATATCATGATGAATTAAGTAAGACATGCACAAAAGTTTAACTTTACTATGATGGTTAAAACGTTATGCATAAAAAAATAATTTACTTTATGGTTCAATACCAGATATTTAACCACAATATTCTAATTCACGTAAATATCCTTGAAATGCATCTTGTAATCTAATAATTATACATTTGTGGACTCCTACCTATTTTTCTTAAGGCAATAGTGGAGGGTACCTGCAAAACAAAAGAAACACTCTGACGCCTAAGTTAGTATTGTACCATTTATAGGAAAAATAAATAGTATACCTTTAGCTCATGAATGGTCCAATGTTTATAGTTTGAGAATATTTTATGCTGAACCGTTATTACGGCTGCCTACGTACCCTTTAGGGATCAAGCATTACGTAGTTCATAACTTTAAACATAATACTTTCAGCTAGGTCTCTATTACAGTTCAACAATTTTGGATAAATCAAAACTATAGTAAATAAACTTAAAAAATTATCATATTTTAACATAGATATATTTGTCTAGTTTTCGATACATCAAGCAGATCCTTAATCAGATCTACGATCAAAGAGAAGTAACCAGATTATCAAATATAAACCAGAAATTCGACTCCTGTAAAGACTTGTCTAAACGAGATAAAATTTAACCAAGGCGAATCATAAATCTAAAAATAGTACTGGTAACCCTTTACCTTTTTCTATGATATATATATATATATGTATATATTAACAAATAAATATATGAAATATTTACCAATCCAACGGTAGATCTTTGGTCCACACCCTTCAATTAACCAACTACTTACAATTTAGAGTAGCAACTCCAGCAGAGTTTTCATGATGGATCAAGGTCTTTCCTTCATCCAATTGACCTGAAAATTTTACAGTAGTATTTAATATATCCCATAACACTTGTGTAAAAATATTAGACAGATCCAACGGTAGGTTTGAGAGTAATGAATTTCTCATTTCGAACTCGCTATTTTTGTTCTTCTAACAAAAATGACGATTTTTATTGTGATTGGAGTACTTAAACTTCTCCAAATAAGCTGATATTTTAACCAAGTATACTTTATTATCTCATCTACATCATACTCAATTTTTAGGACCATCCAACGGTCCAATCTTGAGCAATGGCTAATTTCTTCTTCTCTCTTTTCTTCCTCCTTAGAGTTATTCCAAGGAGAATTAGTAGCTCCTCCTTTGATTTGCTTCCAAATCTAGTATAAAAACTCTCTTTTTGATGTTGAAAATACTTATTTCTAATTGAAAACCTCTCTTCCTATTTCTCTCTTCTTTCTTATCTCCCTCCCCCTTCCTTGTCTTCACAAACTACCTCTTTATATAGGTGAAAATGGAATCATAAGGTGGTGGATAAAAATAAAATTAATGGTGGTGGATTAGCCACTACAATGGTGGACTAGCCACCACTTAGTGGTGGTAGACTAACCATCATACTTAGTGGTGGTAGTGATTGTAGTAAATCTACCACTATCTAGTGGTAATGGAGGTGGATGTTAGAAAAAATCTTTATTATTATTATTCTTAGTCAAATATTTAATAAAAATAGTAAATACTAGATAAACTTTTGTGTACCAAAACTTTGATGTGACTTATGTCCCTAGTTTAATGATTTGAAGAAATGTACCAATCAAAATGATCTTGTGGATTAAATCAAAAGTTTTGAGTGAATAAACATTATTCCTTAATAAATTATCTATATGTACACATTATACTATAATTACCATAACTCCTAGACTATAAGTCCGAATATCACCCACCATACGATTCTGAAAACTAGATTCAAAGAGCTACAACTTCATCAGAAATAGCCCAAGGCCAATTTGGACAATAAAATATCCAAAAATGAGTTTAAAGTATACTGATGAACATATATACGAAAATATAAATAATAACCTATAAAATGTTGAGTTGTCTTAACCCAAAACAAGTAAAGATGAGCTTAGCCCATTTAACCCATAGTTTCATTGCCAAGTCCATTATCTGAATTATTGGGTTAGCCCATCTAACCCATACATAAATATGTATATATAGATCTTATTACAAAAGATGACTACACAAAAGATAGTTCAATTTAAGATAAATTCATAATACTAGTTCTCGGGTGAGACCCAGGGCGAATTTGAACTCAAAAATTATGGGTATTACATCATCTCTTCTACAGGTTTATGACAGGTTTTAGACCCTGAAAATACAGGGAGAACTCTGGCAAATTTTTCGTTGGGCCTAACCATATTTAGAGGTGATTAAAGTTCTGACGAACTAGATTAGCTTAACTCTGATTTAGGTTCATAAACCTCTATTTAGGTTTATTTTAGTATTGTTTAATCACCTGGTATTGTAAACCTAACGCCTTGAGATGCGATTCAATCTCCTAAAGATTTGAGTTTCGAATTGGGGCATTACAGTCTTTGGCTTAAAGATTGTGCACCCTTCTCATGACTTGGGAGGTCTTGAGATCAAAACTCTTAGCCTGTAGTTTGCTATTAGTTTGTCCCATATAATATCTGATGGCGGTTTCCATAGTCCTTTAGTGCGCAGTTCCATTGGTGGATTAATGTATTTGGCGGTGTCTCTGCGCTTCTCATACACCTTTTATGGTGTGTCTTCGTCTTCTTAAATATATATCCTGGGAAATAGTCCCCTTGCATGTGCTAGTTAAGATAGACGTCATCAGATTGCTCACTCTTTAGCGGTTCAAAATTAATCATGCGTAATTATGATAAATATTTAGGGAGCTAGCTATTGCGATCTAAGTTCGCTTGTTCTTCTTACAATTTTTTAATTGATAAATTGAAATCCAAACTTAGTTCTTGGAAGCGCATATACTTATCTCATATAGGTAGGTTAATCATGATACGATCTTTTATCGCTTCTGCATCAATTTATTTTATGTCCACCAATCTTCTTCCTCAACATACTTTGGATGAATTAACTAAATTACATAGAGATGTTTGGTGGGGACATGAATCAGATTAGCATAAGCTTTATTTTTTGCAATGATTTGAATTGTGTAAGCCTAAATCACAGGGTTGTTTGGGAATACGTTCTCTGGAAGTTGTCAACAAATCTTTGATTGCCAAATTGGTTTGGCGCTTCTTAACTAATCCCAATGATTTATGGGTGCGTTTGTTGAAAGCTAAATATTTACAGAATACCAATTGTTGGTCTTATGATAAAAAAGGTGGATTTCTTCTACTTGGTCTGCAATGATTTCGGTTAGGTCTCAAATGATCAATCATATTTGTTGGTGTATTAGTGATGGTATTGATGTTAGGATTTGAGATGATCCTTAGATCCATACCTTAGTTGGTTTTAAGCCTGGTTCACCTAATTCTTTAATTCCTTTTCTTTATAGAGTCTATGACTTGTTTATCCCAGTTACCACTACCTGGAATTATCCTTCGCTTCAAACTCTATTTGGTGCAGGTAATTTTACGGATTAATGTTCCATCAACCCCTCCGAAGGATCAACTCCTTTGGCTCAACACTAAAAATGGAAGTGAAGACCATCAGAGATTAATTAAACAGGTGCGGAAGCGGGTTCGGTTTATGCATACCTTGAGCGCTTAATCCAAAGGAGATTAAACCGATTTGAATCATGCGTATTTCACGTGCGTATTAATATTCCTCAGCGAGTGATCTCCACTACGTAGAACGAGTGCAGATCTATGTATCTACGATCATAAAAGCTCTCGACGAAGTCGTCAATGACTCCAAGCTTGAGAATCTGTGCGGCACACACTCTTACTGCTTTCTAATAGTGATTAGTCTCCTAATCACGTTTTAGGGTTTTGTGCTATCTAAAAAATACCCAGAATGGTGTTATTTAGATGTTAGGGTTTCACCGAATTAACCCTAGCCTTATGGGTTATGGATACCGGGTCAGACACACCCATGAGCGCCCCGGTTTGGACTCCAAGCCCAAAATTCAACATCTCCCACTCGCACATGGTGTGTGTCACATCGCCACACTTTCCAAAACTTAAGCCATCGTCAAGACCTGTTCATACTAGCTAATAGATCGTGCGACCGCTGAGAGTACCTGCATGTGGGAGCTCCATACTAGCAACTCCATCTGAGTCAGTATGGAGATATCAACCCAAAGAAAAAAAAGGTGTCTCATAGTTCCCAAGGTCCATCTATATCACATCGGTCTAGGCGACTCTAATCCCTCATCATAGAACTCTGCTTAACCCTCCAATTTTATCGTAGTGTATTCACACTTATATTGCAGCTCACATGAGGCAACGTAAGTGGTCGACCTGTGAATATAATACGTATATGTGATTAGATGATCTTCCTTTGCACTTATATCATTTAGTCTTAGAATTGACCGCTTTCCCAGTTATGTCCTTTTAGATCGAATCATTCATGACCGTAGGTAAATATGCTAAAGTAGACAGACATCAACTCTTTACTTTATGAAAAAGTCAAAAGTAATAAGGGTACATATGTGTAGTCAGTATGACTAAAGGGACTCACATAGTGAGGAAGCAGGAATCCATTCACTCACCTCCATAAAGGTCGCTAAGCAAGGGTGGAGTATTTCTTCTTCCAAGAAGCATATGTCATACTCACCGACACCCTACAGATCTTGACGCAGTCGCTCTACAAGCGCCTAGCCCGAGTTTCAAAATTGCTCGCTATTCATTGCGCCAAATATTAAGATCTCGCATCTGGCTATACGCATGGGTATGATAAATAATGGGTGTATTTATCATCGATCTCATAATTAGATCTCATCTTGGCTCCAACCAAGGCGACACAAATTGTCTCATCTTTGCTCGTTCATCTAAGCACTAAAGGTGATTGCTTATGTGAGTAAGCCAATCATTACCTGCTGATATATTTTTAATTTACAAAACACATATAAGTGTTTGTATCAATGTGTGTCTATATGCAATAATAAAAGAATATGCTACGACGAAGCACAATGCATTTATTAAACGAATAATATCCCAAAAATTATAGCAATGACTCAAAAGAGAATAAAAAAATACATTCAATTACCACCTACGCAAACCCAGGCCTCTAATGTGAGTCAGATAGGCCTCTTTCGGAATAGGTTTCGTAAGGGGATCCGCCACCATGCGCTTCGTAGGAATGTATTCTAAAATCACTTGCTTTTTCGCAATCATATCTCTGATGAAGCTGCTCCTCACGTCAATGTGCTTTCTTCTACCGTGGTACTTAGGATTCTTACTGCAAGCAAGCGCGGACATGCTATCATAATGGATTGTCATAGGATTTAAGATATCCTTAACAACTCCAAGATAATGTAAGAACCTCCTCAACCAAATGGCTTCTTGCATAGCAGCATTGCAAGCCACGAATGTTGCCTCTATTGTAGACAAAGAGATACATGATTGCTTCTTACTGCTCAAGGAAATGGCCCTGCCATTAAGCAAAAAAGCATATCCTGACGTGGACTTTCGCTCATCTAGGTCGCCACCGTAGTCGGCGTCATAGTAACCAATCAGGCGTAGATCTGAACCCTAGTAGCATAACATGTAATCTGATGTTCCTTTGAGGTAGCGTAATATCCTCTTGACCGCTCTCCAATGAGCTGGTCCAGGGTTTGACTGGAACCGACCGACCAGGCCAACAACATAGCAAATGTCGGGCCGAGTACATATCATAGCATACATGAGGCTCCCAACAACACTGGAATAGGGAACTCGGACCATCCGCTTTACCTCTTCAGGAGTCTTAAGACCCATCTTAAGGCTTAGGCTTTCACCTTTAGCAATAGGAATGTCTATGGGATTACAGTCTTGCATCTAAAATCGCTCAAGAATTCTCTTCATGTAAGTCTCTTGAGACAAACCCAAAAGTTTTCTAGAGCGATCCCTTAGGATCTTAACTCCGAGCACATAACTTGTTTCACCCATGTCCTTCATCTCAAATTGAGAGGACAACCACTCTTTAGTGGTGACAATTATATCCATATTGCTTCTGGCTAGGAGGATGTCATCAATATAAAACGATAGGATAATAAAACTTCCCTTGGACTATTTAACGTACACACAGTGGTCCTCTTCGAGCATTGTAAACCCATTAGATATAAAGGCTCGATGAAATCTCAAGTACCACTGTCTGGATGATTGCTTTAGGCCATAAATGGATCTTTGGAGCTTGCAAACCTTGTGCTCCTGGTCCTTTGCCACAAAGCCTACTGCTTGGTCCATATAGATCTTCTCATCTAGTTCTCCTTTGATAAACATCGTTTTAACATCCATTTGGTGTAGTTCTAAATCCATATGTGCGACAATAGCCAGAATCAGACGAATTGAGGCAATTTTCACCACAAGGGAGAACGTTCCCTCGTAGTCCACACCCTCTTATTGGGTGTAACCTTTCGCCACTAGGCGAGCCTTATACCGTTCAATGGAACCATTCGCCTTGCGTTTGACTTTTTGAACCCATTTGTTCCCATTAGTCTTACGCACTGGCAGAAGGTCAACCAGTTCCCAGACATGATTGATCTTCATAGATTCCATCTCATCTTACATAGCAACCATCCATTCTTTACTAATAGTAAATAAGAGAGCCTCTTGTACAGTCTTAGGTTCTCCATCATCAAGTGGAGAAACCATAAAAGCCTTATCTTCAATCAAGAATCAACAACAAGGGATGTTTCCACGATTACTTCTCCAAAGCTGAGATTCTTGGATATCCTGATCTAGTGGTACAAGCTCACTGGAAGGCAAGTCGCTCCCACTATGCTTAGGAGATCTATTAATTTTTCCTCAACCTCAACCAGACGATCCAGTGTGCCTTCCTGTGGATCTTCCATTTCGTAGAGATTCAAGTCTCTATTCACCTCACTCCTGCTAGGGAAATCCCCTTCAAGGAAATCCACATCACGCGACTCAATTTTAGTCACACTTTCCATCAGGCTGCTTATCTATGAACACGTAGCCCTTCGAGTGTTTAGAGTATCGTATAAAGATACACTTCTTCGCTCCAGGGCCCAGCTTCCCAAATTTATGAGAACTGTTATGTATGTAAGCTGCTGATCCCCATGGTCACAAGTTACCTAAATTAGGTTTTTCGCCGGTCCATAAGTCATATGGGGTGGAAGGTACTGATTTCGAAGGCACACGATTAAGGACATAGGCAGTATCATCAAAGCATCACCCCAGTATGAAATAGGGAGCTTAGCTTGCACCATCATCAATCTAACCATGTCTAACAATGTGCGATTCCTTCTTTCTGCTACACCATTTTGTTGCGGAGTGCCAGGAATCGTTAATTGTCTAAGAATCCCTTTTTCTTCACAATGCCCCTTGAATAGGTCAGATAGATACTCACACCCTCGGTAAGTTCTCAGAGCCTTAATACTCTTGTTTAATTGATTCTCAACCTCATTTAAATAGCATCTAAATTCATCTAATGCTTCTGAATTATGGGAGATCAAATAAACATGACCATAATGTGTGTAGTCATCTGTAAAAGTGATGAAATAGGGAGCCCCATGCCTTGCTTTGACATTCATTGGGCCGCATATGTCAGAATGTATAAGCTGCAGTGGTTCGGATGCCCTTTTAGCTTTACCAAATGGTTTTCTGGTTTCCTTTCCTGCAAGGCAATGCTCACACGTGGATAAGGCGACTTTAGCAAGTGGGCCCAAAAGGCCTTCTCGAACTAAACTAGTCATCCTCTCCTATCCAATATGACCTAATCTAGCATGCCATATCATGGAATCATCACAAGCATTAGTTGAAGACATAAAAAATGTAATAGATTCATTGGCATCCAAAGTACTAGAATAGTCAACATCTAAAACTATAAAACCATCTGAAATAAAACCAAAACCATAAACTGTGGTTCCCAAGTAAATTTTAACACCAGTACCCTTAAAATGAAAACTAAAGCCTAGATCTTACATGCTATTAACTGATAATAAGTTACGCCGAATCTCTGGAGCGTAAAGCACATCATGTAGATATAAGGTGCGCCCATGTCGCAGGTTCAATACGTAAGTACCGATCCTAAGCACTTCTATGCTCAACTTATTTCCCATGTAGATTCTCCTGTTCCCATTAGGAACTCGACGATACTCAATGAACCCATCTCGGTTCCTCGCTATGTGGTCTGTTGCTCCTGAGTCTACAATCGACAAATGAGGAGAATGAGCAACTAATGCTTGACTAGATACAAAGCAGTCAGTATGAGGAAAAAGGTTAAGAAGTACCTTCTTTGGCTTAGTGCATTCACAAGCAAAGTGTCCCATCTTGTTACAGTTAAAGCAAGTCATCGTAGCTTTGTTTTCTTGTCGCCTCACTTGAACCTACGGCGCTTCGCGGCATTGGCCTCATTAGGGTTCGATCCATTACCTATTTTCTTCCCAGAAGAGTTTTTGCCCCTCTTACGTTTTCACCCATTAGTCCTACGCGAGCTAGACTCAGTAGTATAGGCGGAGCTATCACTCTTAGCAACTTCCAAGTGCTCAGCCTCAAGCTCTAAGTGACTCGATATGTCTTCGAACGTTTTTATGCTCTTATTATGAGACATATTCTGCTTCATCTGCTCCCACGAGTGTGGAAGAGAGCGAATAACAACTTGAACCTGTTGTTCATCTGTCAAGTGATGATCTGCAACCCCAAGTTCACGTATAATGGCTGACATGACCCTTAAATGCTGCTTCATTTAATGATGCGCCTTTTTCTGATAAGTGTCAAACTTCATGGTCAACCGGCGCAACTTTGCCAATGAGGTGATGCCAAACTTATGCTTAATGGCCTCCTACATCTCATAAGCAGTTGGGTAATTCTCAAACTCAGCAATCAAGTCGTTGTGCATACTACTTAACATAATAAAGTGCACGCACCGATCTTTATTGCACCATTTCTGATAGGCCTCAAGATCTTGACGATGCTGAGATGTATTACTTTGCTCAGGCTCAATGATTACATGCTTAAGTATCTCCAAGACTTCTTGTTCATTGAGGAGATATTGGATCTTACGGCGCCAGATGTCATAGTTGTCGCCATTCAATTTCTCACCCTTATTCAGATCTGCCACGATATTCTTAGCTGCCATACTAACCGCTATAAAGAAAAATACGAATAGGATATTAACATATAGTACACACATAACAAATAACTTTTGTAGCATAAATCTAAATCAAATGCATAAAATATCTGACAAGTCGCAAGATCGAAAAATCGTTAAAAACTCTTAATCATCTCTCGCCACAAGTGATAATTTACTTCATTTATTTAATTCATACGCAAAAGGTCGGTCTCTGGGAGTTAATAAAACTCAACCAAACAACCTCCCACTGCATTTTACATCCATTATGCAAAAGGGTAACATTTTATCTAATATTGGTTTGGCTCAGCCCACTAGCCCAACTAAAATGGGCCCATTTATCGGCTCGGCTCGGTCCGCAAGCCCATCTAGCTGCGTCCCCCAAACCCGGGATAACAACTCATAAGAAAAAAATCTACAAAGATAATAAAAAATTTAATTAAACTAATCCAATGGTTCATAATCAATATGCATGATTAATATAGAAAGTGCATGATCTGATTAAAATTAGGTTCTAAAAATGTCACCAATGGATTCAGAAGGTCGAAAAACCCTAAGGTACCAAAAATCAGCTCAAACAGATGTTAAAAAGTGGTCAAATCGGTCCAAAACATGTACTGCCGAGTTGACTCGCCAATCTGACTCGCGAGTTGACTCAGCGGTACTGTTCATCATCTTCACCATAATTAGTTTTTCAGCAGCAACACTATTGCGCGAAGCTAACTTTAGGAGATCATATCTCACTCGTTAGAAGTCCAAATAATGCATACAATATACCGATTTAAAGCTGTTTCAGTATAGAATCAAACCATACTAACTTGCAGCATTAAAAACCATACTCATAGAGGAACAAAACCATGTAAAAATTTTGGCAAAAAACCCACCATATTAAAAACGAAAATTAAGTAGTACCCATTAATGGTTTTTTTAAGAAAACTCAAGAACATGGCATTCAAACATGATTTATGATTAGATCTATTATATTAAACACAAACGTAAATATACTGATCACGTATATGCACGAAAATACACCAAAGAAGGCTCTGATAGCAATGAAGACCATCAGAGATTAATTAACCGGGTGCGAAAGCGGGTTCGGTTTACACATACCTTGATCACTTAATCCAAAGGAGATTAAACCGACTTGAATCAGACGTATTTCATGTGCGTATTAATGTTCCTCAGCGAGTGATCTCCACCACATAGAACGAGTGTAGATCTATGTATCCATGATCATAAAAGCTCTCGAAGAAGTCATCAATGGCTCCAAGCTTGAGAATCTGTGCAGTACACACTTTTGTTCCTCTAATGGTGATTAGTCTCCTAATCACATTTTAGGATTTTGTGTTATCTAGAAAACACCCAGAATTGTGTTATTTATATGTTAGGGTTTCACCAAATTAACCCTAGCCTTATGGGTTATGGATACCGGGTCGGACATACCCATGAGCGCCACGGTTTGGACTCCAAGCCCAAAATCCAACATGAAGCTTAAAAAAGAAGTGTTTTTACAAGACTATTCAAGATGCTTAGCCATCTTCTTTATGTGATGTCTCAAGTACATCTTTTCCTTGGAAGAAATTATGGTCTATATGAATTTGTGCTCCCAAGATTACGATAGTTTGCTTGACAACTTTTGACATGTGGTATTGCTATTAGAGAGGCTATTGGTTGATTTGTATATGATAAATCTACATTATGCTTAGCCAACAGATTTTATTTGCTTCTTCTTTATCATTCTGAGTTTGTGATCCAAATCTTACAATACATGATATGTTATCTACTTGGATTAATTCTCGTAATGGTGAAGAAAGATTCACTTTTGGTATTTGTTTATTATGGTGTGTTTGGAAAGTTTGAATTAAGGTTGTTTTTAACAAGGAGTTGAATATTTCATTTTTTTTACATGAAACCAACATTATTGTAGTCGACAACTCTTTTACTAATGTAGGGGATGATCTTGAAACAACCCAGTCTGCTCCTTCTCACACTTCGATCCAGCATTGGTGTCCACCTTCTCCTCCATTCATTAAAATAAATGTAGATGGTGCAACTAGCTCAAAAGATTTTTCATGTGATGTTGTTGCACTAGAATTAAATTTAGTACATATTTTGAGGTTGTGGTGCATTATACAACTGTACCACTTGCGATCCCCTAGAGGGTGAAGTTCAAGCTTTTCTACTTGGCCTTAACTGTGCTCGACGTTTGGCTCTTACACACTGTGATATTGAAGGAAATAATCAGGCCATTGTTTGTTGCATTTTAGATCCTGAGCATAATTTTCCTAGAAAGATTAGATCGTCTCTACTAGACAATTGATCTTTTGCTCCAACCTTTGTTGAAGTTGAATTTGTTTATGTTCCGCATGCTTTTAATATTGTTGCCCATAATATAGAACAACTTGTTTTTATAGAACCATGTGTCTGATTGGTGGTGGTCTTCAACACCGACAAGTTGTATTATTAACTCTATTTTGATTGACATTGTTACAGCCTAGTTTATTGAATTGTCTTTTCTACCAAAAAAAAAGATTTGTCCTTTAACTAACTCAAAGGAATCTTTAACTATTGGTGCATATTAGCACAAACTGCTTCAATTTTAATTTTATTTTTCATATAAAAATGTCGTAACTTTAAAAGTACAAATTAATTTTTCAAAAAATTTATATTTTGGAAAAGCATTCGTCGAGATCTTTGATATAAAACCAGTCAACATTACTTTTTTTCTAAAAAAAATATTTTGTATGCAAATTTGTTGTTGCATAACACAAAACTTTATTTTTAGCTAATTTTTTTTATCTATAACTAAATTCGAATTTGTATACTTCAAAACTAGGTAATATCAAAAGAAGAAGTGAAGATCTCGACGATTACTTTCTAAAGATATAAATTTTGTCAATATTCGTTACTAAAAACTGTGTGTAAAAATATTTTTGCACAAATAAAACAGAAAACTACTATTATAACTAGTATATTTTATCTAGATTGCATCCAAATTCAAATTTGTGAGTCTCAAACCAGATAACATCAACGAAGAAGTAAAGATCTCAAAAAAAATTTCCAAATATATAAATTTTGTCAACCAAAAATATTTTTGCATAAATTTTGTAAAATTCTTTAAAAAAAAATTATTGACTGGTTATTTATAAAGATCTCAAAAAGTGCTTTCTAAATGTATGGATTTCGTCAAAATCTAAATTTTAGTTCAAGAGATAATATTTTGAAGTTTAGAAAAAAAAACTAATTTTCTCTCTCTTATAGTTGTACAAATTGAAAAAGATAAGAAGGTGATTGAAAAGGATAAGAATGACAAAACAGAAACACTAAAAAGAAATGAATAGACTAAACAAACTTAGGAAATTTTAAAAATGACTAACTATGAAGGGGTCCACCTAAGTATGCCGTATTAATAAGAATCCCAAGAATGTTGGGTTCTCAGTACTCTAAATTATATATACCAGTGGTGAGGTCCACATAAAAAATACACTTAATTGTAGAGGGAGGCATATAAGTGATGTGGGGACTTAGGGTTTTAGAATTTTGATTTGCATCAACAATTGAACACAAAAATTAGCTCAAAATAAATTAAATAGATGAATAACTAATATATATAATGATATTAAATGTAATATAATTGTGGTTATCAAATACTCCAAACTTATATTTTGCTAGTCCTCGAGCAAAACAAAAGGAAAAACTACACCTAATGAAAAGTAGTATAATCCTAACTCACTTTCGCAAGAATTGCAGTTGCATTTAGCATATGCAATAAGCCGTTACACTCTTAGGTTACTGTTAGTGGATGAGTGTTGTCTCGTGAGGGCTTGTAATAAATCTACCTACAAAATTATAATCTCTCAAAATAAAATAAGGCCTACAATTTTGTTTTGGAAAAATTATGCAGTGAATCATAAATTAGTTTAAGATTTCTTGATGAAGAACTTTATAGAAGAAAGAAAAAAGTAGATAGAGTAGTTAGAAAGAGAAAGTAGAGAGAAAGAGGAAAAAGTTATATTACTTGGTAGTGTTTTCTAGAAAAGAGTAAAATATGTCATGTTCTCCTCTGTTTTACCTCTATTTATAAACTATGGAGTCTTCTAGAACATTGTAGACGCTCCTCAATAATTGTCCTATCGTATTACACATGATTCTCTACATAATAATCCTTATTTACATTATAAATTACAATAATACCCTAAAATATCTTTTGTTGCACCGACATTCTTGTGTAGCTTTGATACCCTACTGTAGTATAGAACGTTCGTGTTCTAACTTTAACCCCAACATTTTGCCTCTTTTCTCAGTAAACGTTGTTTGGTATTCTTTAATGTTTGCCAAGAAAACCTCTTCTATAGTTGAAAGAAAATTTTATTGGCTTTCGCTCCTTTATAGTTCTTCCTTTACCCCCAGGTATTCTCCTCCAATAAAGAAAACATATGAAAAACATACAAAAAATACAAAAAAAAGGTGATTAGTATTATTAAAGATAATGTATATCAAAATACAAGTATATATTGCACTTGTATTCTTGGACAAACAATATGTTTAGTGTATGACTATAACCTTCAAAGACTAAGTAAGGAGATGCACTAAAAAAATCAAATTTAAAAATAAGTTGAAAAAATGTTTGCCATCTCAGAAACCAGTGCATAAAAGGTCTGATTTAGACGGTTACCATCTTTCACACTTAAAAAAAAATGAACAATGCATCTCTTTATTACTAAACAAATGCACCTTAATAGCAGAAGTAAAACGGAAAGACTCGTTTTCAAAAAGGAATACTAAAAGTTGTTTTAAGGTATCAAAGAGTACCATTTCAGAAGAGGATCTGTCATATCTCTTCCTTGATGCTAAACTCTGAAGATTCTGAAAGTAAAGGAATGTCGCCCACTCGACGATCGATAGAAGACATCTATGCTGGACTGTGGGTTGTGTTTGTCGTTAACGAAGCTTTAACAAGCTATGCAGTCAATGTGGGCAAAATATCTTGGTCAATTAGAAACTTTTACCTAATCCTAATTAAGGCTATCAAACACCATAAACTAACTTTGTTACTTTAAATTATCATAACTTATACGTTTAACAATTTGCTAAACGGTTATTGATAGTTGAGCGTCAAGTTAAGTTTCATGAAATGTGTCCTAAATTGGTAACTATCAATCAACATCTTCGTCCTCAAGGTTAGGGTGAATTATTCAAGGGTAAAGGCACTATCTATACCAGTTTGGTCCAAATCTTTTATTCTAATTTCTATAAAATAGATGGGACCAAATTGTCTTTCTCCAACATGGTTAGTGGAAAGACCATTCTTGTTTCTTCAGATTTGATTGCTTCCATCCTCTATCTTTCAGAGGATGTGAATGGTTTTTCCTTCCCACCCATTCCACAAGAGTGTGTGGAATCTTATCATTCAAAAGAGGATATCTCAATGACTTTTATTGAAAATTTATTATATTATCCTAAGGATAAGTTTCTTCTAAAATTGTCCTCTCTGGTTTCAAGTATTGGCAAAATTAGTAGAAACCAATCTCTATCCCTGTAAAGGGAATAAGAATTTTATGAGCGATAGGATGACAAAATTCTTATTTCATCTGACTCTGGAGGTCCTATCCTTTTGTCTGACTTCATCATTCATCAAATGATAGATATTTATATGGACTCTTCTTGTGTTCATTCCTTCCCTTTTCTCCTTCTTATTTAGAAGATTCTTCAGAAGGTGGATATTCAGATATGCGGTTTCGAGCCTACTCTCAATGCTATGTATCCTCTTAACAAACTACTGTCAACTGGATCAAAGGTCAACTTTGTGGGAATTCTCCAACGAATGCTCCTTTCTCTTCAAGTGCATCCCGTTTCTTATGTCCCATCACCTATGACACAAGGACAGGCACAAGCAGTCCTCATCAAGATGAATATTCTTCTCAAGATGCTTCCGGCCGTTAATTTAATGCGGCGAAGGTCGGGGTTGAAGGTGTTCCAACTAAGAGTGAGTCAGCTGAGGTATCAACATAATCTGAAGCATCATAAGCAGCTGATGATTCTGATGAAGATTAGATACTTAAAGATAAATACTTAAGTTTTATATTTTTAGGACTTGCTCTTTAAACTTTTTCTTTGAGTTGTACATTTCTTTACTTGTTTATAATACAACCACTCTTTTTATTTTTTATTGTCTCTTATATCTCTTTATGTACTGTTGTTGACACCCCATTTTTGCACGTGAAATTGCGCTAAAAAATTAGTTTCAAGTACCTCGAAAATCGTGCCTAGCAAGTCCAAAATCAACTTTGTTATATAAAGCCCAATTAGGCACATAACTAAGTGAAGGAACAAAGCAATTCAAGTGTAGTTTTAAGTAGGCCCAGGTGATAGAGGATCATCCCACGAAAAAATAGAAGTTGAAATCACCCAATTCGAAGATCCATAGCCCAAAATATAGCCCAAACAATAAAATAGGTCTAAATTGGTCTCATAATTAAAATCGGCCCACTACTAATTTATTAAAGTGTCAAATGGGCCAAATATTTGAGTAGGCTAAAGTTATTAAAATCTAAGGGTGTTGGGCAACTAGGGATTGCCAGACCCTAAAACCTATTTTGATGTGCACGGCTATACTGTTTTCTCTCTTAAAAAACATATATCAACCCTAGTTTTTTGTTGGTAATTAAGTAGGATTACTTGGTAACCAAGTTAGGTCATTTATAAGGTTAATTGTGGGCCATTGATTTTTTTAGGGTTATTAATACTATGGTTGTAGTTCATCCAACAACACTATAAATAGAGACCCTCACTCAGGGGTTACGGATAAATAAAGAAGAGATCAATTAGAGAGGAAATAACATAAATTTAAGAACAAAGGGAAGAGAATATTGAGAATACTTTTGGTGAGATTTTGAGAGAAAATAGAGGGTAAAAAGAATTAATAGAGGAGTTCTTACTTGGCGCGATTCTTGGAGCGGTTCCTGGAATGATAAACTCAATTGGACTCTCCATCTGAAGTTATATTTCAATATTTTGGAAGCGTGAACAGGTTGGTCTCCTCTAACTTTTAGTTTTACTTTTAAACATGATTGTCTTCAAGCCAAAATAACCTTATGATGACAATATCCATGTAAGATGACCATTTTCATACAAAATTAATGAAATAGTTGTAGTTTTCAAATTTCGTATTTTTATTACATATTTAATTTTGATTCTTTTACTATATATTTTTTCATTGTTATATTCCTTCAAAGTAAATATGAATCTCTAATGTTAAACGTGATAAGAAGGTGCTCCCAATAAACTTTTTTGAGATTCAATGATTTATTTCTAAAATGGCTTTTAATCATAGAAAAACATAACTATTGATTTAGCCATTGGATTGGATTGGATTGTGAAAGTCTAAATGCGCCCTACGGTTAATGAATTTAACCGTATGTCAATGTGACTATGGTTAAGGATCACACAATCACCTAATTAAAAATTACTAAGGTGATAAGAGTACAACAAAAATCTCTAACAGGAGTATTGACTTATTCGATTCTTAATATGCGGAATTAAGAACAAGAATCGAATATTTCAATCTCACAACAAGTATGAAAAATATGCACAAGAGATTTTGTTAACGAGGAAACCCAAACTGGGAAAAACCCCGGGACCTAGTCCAGCAAAAATCCACTAAGAGTTATTGAAAACTTACAACCCGATTTACCACTCGATGGACACGAATTACGACTCCCTCTACGCTCCAACAGCTACGGTGTACAGTTCTTCCACAAATTCGAACTCCACGAATTTGCCTCTTAGTAAACGTTGATGCGTCTCCAACTTGAACTCCACAAGTCCCGCACCTTGAACCAATACTTGACTCCTCAAGTATATCACCACAAGCTTGAACCTTCAAGCTCAATCACCGGAAATCCACCGGTAACAAAAACAGAGTTTTGGTTTTGAAATGGGAAGGATTTGAACCAATTTCAACAAGCTTGAGAGCTAAAAGATTAGAGTTGAAACTCTTCAAGAACTTGTTGATTAATAGGGTGAATGGTTGATTGAATACTGAAGATTCAACCCCTATTTATAGTGAAGATGTCCAGCTCAATCCTAGACTAAATTATTAGTTCTAGGTCTAATGGTAGACACCATTATTGGGGATGAGAGAATAATCTATTGAGCCTCTCATTCCACTTAGAGATGTTTCCCACGCTCAATTATCTCCCTAAAACAAGGCTTAGAGGGAGATGAGCAATAATGTGCTAGAAAGTTACTTTACAGCTCAGAAAATCGTACTCAGAAAAACGAATCTGGGCGTCGGTTTCGAAATCAAGCCTGTCGGTTTCGAAACCAACATGTGGTTTCGAAACTGACTGATTTGGTTTCGAAACCAACAAGCTCCTGTGATGGTTATTGCCTTTTGGTTTCGAAACCAACATGTTTGATTTCGAAACCAAACTTCATCTGAAGATAGATGTGGCTTTGGTTTCGAAACCAAACTGTTTGGTTTCGAAACCAAAATTCATCTGAAGACAGATGAGTTTTGGTTTCGAAACCAACAGTTTTGGTTTCGAAACCAAACTTCATCTGTCATCAGATAAAGTTTGGTTTCGAAATCAAACTAAGGTTGATTTCGAAACAGACTTTTCCCTATATAAAATAATACCATCAATGCAGTTGGTTTCGAAACCAAACTTCTTGGTTTCGAAACCAACACTGTCCAGATTAAAAATTTATCTTTTAAAACACATTTTATCAAGAGTAAACAGTGTGGGAAACACTCTTAGCAATCTAACCACCTATGGTACTTAGTGTTCTAAGTCACTTACCATCCTAGGATGTCTTCCGGTGGTGAGTTGAGTTCTTCGGAGTCTTTGTAGATTTCTTCTCTTTCAACCGAAGTGAACCGAGACTCACTAGACTCTAACTCAAGTTACATTGACCATCTTGAGTTTACCTTTGACACGAAATTCGACAAACATAAAACATGGACCTTTCAGATTGAAATTTTTTCTATTAGTTTATAATAAGATTAGAAATAACCATGAAAAAATCAGAATTTTTTGAATCAATTTAAAATTTTTGAAAAAAGATTTTATTTATTTTAAGCATTTAAATTTTTTAAATCAACTAAGTATGGTGGACATCCCAAACCTAGGATTTCAATAATTATTCTTTGATAAAAAGATACTAAATCTTGAACGTCGTGGATATCCGAGGAGATTTGATATTTTTTATCTTTTAGTAATTTTTCTTTCGTGGAGATTCGAAAAGGAAATTTCTCAATAATGGATTTTTCGCTGGCATATCCCGAATGTCAACTAATTTAATAATTTTGAATGATGAATTAAGATTTGATAATTAATAATTATTTCTGTGGAGATCCGTGTTTGTTTTATTTTTATTTTTTTTTTAAACTTTCCAATGGCTAAAATCGTATTTCTTTTCTAAAAATTAATTTTTCGGAATCCAATGAATCCGAAATCTTTTTGGGAGCACAAACTTGTCATCTTTAGTCTTCATCTAATTTTTGATATTTTTTTGATTAATATAGATATTTTCCTTAGTTTTAAGTTAATTTTATAATAGTGGTAAGTTTTTCTTATTTAGGCATGATGATATATATATATATATATGGAATATAAATTATTTTTAGATATTTTTGAATTAATATCCTAAAAATTCTAATCACAAAGTAAAGTCCAATTTTTTGACTGGGCGGTTGTTGGGTGCCTCACACCTTCTCAACCCGTAACTTAATTCCCGAATTTAGAATCTCTATTTTGGACCAGTATTAAAAAATAGAAAATCGACAATTTTGTTGTAAATAGAAAAGTAGTTTTCCTAAAAAGGGACCCAATTTCTTAAGTTTGGTGGCGACCCCAAGTATTTTAACTCTCATGTAATTAAACCATTAATGAAACACAAATTTCAATAGGCTCCTGCCCGTAGATTTTCACTATTTCTATAACTGGGCTTCAAGATATATATATATATGAGATAATTCAATTTTTGTTTCCACCTCCAGTGTTCTTTATTTTCTTATATACTTTTGAATTTTGTAGGAGATATATTTGATTTAAGGGAAGAAACTCGAATGTTGAGGGTCTTTTGATTTTTTTCAAACTATAGTACTTTGATATATTTGTGAATTGCTGCAGGAAACAGGTTAGACAAAACCATCCCATAGAATTAAGGGTCTCTATTTTTTTGTCTTTTACATTTTATTGAGTCCATTACAAGAAAATACAAATTGTAATTTGAAAGGTCATTTTATAATGTATGGGTTTTGTCACAAAATTGAAAAATGGAGAGATTGTAAAATCCATGAGTTCCCTCTTGAGTTTGTCAATTTGCGTATCATCAAATCAAGACTCAATTGGTCTTTGTAACTTGAGTTAGAGTTAGTGAATTATCTCCATGATCTAGTCCTTGAATATTGAAGAAGAAGTAGATGTGGCTTGCAAAGATGCACATACTCATCATCACCAGAAAAACCATCTTAGGATGGTAAGTAACTTAGAAACCTAGTATCATCAAAGGTGGTTAGTTTCATTTAAGTCTTTAGGTAAGTTTTCCTACATACAATGGAAGTTTCAAGGTATTTTTATGCCTTAGAATCTTCTATAGGTTGGTTGATTTCGAAATCACCTTCTGATTTCAAAACCAAAGCTGTGTGTAAGAAATATGGAGCATTGATTTTGATATCCAGTGTTTGGTTTCGAAATGGACAGCAAAATCAGTTTGATATATTACTTTGGTTTAAATACCACCTTGTTGATTTCAAAAAAAGTTCATTCTATGTTCTGAAAACAGATGAGCTTGCTTTTGATAATAACATTTTGGTTTCGAAACCAATATGCCAGTCTTAAAGATAGACAAACAATCTTTCGATAGGAACATAGTTGCTTTCAAAAGGAACTTCGATAGAAGCACTTTATTTCGATAAGAGACTTGTCCATATCGAAATCAAAGCGGAAAATCTCGTTTAGCAGTTGATAAAATTTAAATTCTTGTTTGAATGAGATTTCTAATCAACCTTAATTTGTTTTAGAAGTTTCGTAAACTTAATTGGACGCCAATTACCTCTATAAAAGGTGTGTTAACCCTAATACACACAACCACACAATTGAATAACCATTGGAATTCTACATTAAGATTTTTAGTTTCCATGCTTGTTGAAGATGACTAAATCCTTCCAATCATAATCATTAAACCTTAGTTTTAGGTTTACCGGTGGACTTCTGGTGTGTAAACTTATAGATTTAAGTTCGTGGTGACAACGCGTGGATTCGTGTGTAAAAATTCAATTTTCTTACGATTGTCAGATTCAGCAGAAAGTGTGTAACTAAGGAGAGGTATAAAACCTACTACAGTTTAAAATTGTTTTACTCGAAACTAAACCTGAAACAAAAAATCTCAAAATAGAGTATTGACTTATTCGATTCTTAATATGCGTAATTAAGAATAAGTATCAAATATTTCAATCTCTATGAAATGAGCAAAACTAAACACAAAGATTTTAGTTGCCGAGGACGACCCAAACTTAGAAAAACTCCGAGACCTAGTATAGTTGAAATAATCTAATAAGGTAACGAGAACTTACAAATCGTTACCCACTGACTATAGACTCGATCTCCATAATTTAATCAACTGGATGTAATCTCTACGACTCGAATCCACGAACCACTTCTTAGTTGATCTCCACACGATGTGTCTCCAACTTAGAATCTACCAAGTCCCGCAACACGAACAATCACTCGAATCCACAAGCAATCAACACGAACTTGAATCGACAACCTTTTTCACCGGAATCCCATCGGAAAACCTCAAACCTCGAACAAAGATTTAAAGACTAAGGTTGAAAAGATTTAGTCTTATTCAACAAGCATTGAAGCTAGACGTATGAATGTAGAACTCCAAGTTGTTGAATTATGTAGGATTATGAGAATTAGGGTTAACATAATCCTTTTATAGAGGCATAGTCGTCCATGTATGTTTAGGAAACTCCTAAAACAAATTGAGGTCGGTTATAAATCATATTCAAACAAGAATTTAAAATTTAGCAAATTCTAAATGAGATTTTCCGCGTAGATTCAAACACTTCTGTCGAAGGCACTTCATAAAGTAACTATGTCCCTATTGAAAACAAGCTTGTCTATCTTCAAGACTGGCTTATTAGTTTCGAAATCAAAAGTAAGCTCTTTTGTTTTCCAAAACAGAGATCGAACTTTATTTTGAAAGCAACAAGGTGATATTGAAATCAAAGGAGTCCATCGAACTGACTTTGCTTTCCATTTCAAAACTAAAAATCAAATATTGAAATTAAAGCTTCCTATTTTGACACGAAGCCTTGGTTTCAAAATCAGAAGGATCATATCAAAATCAACTAGCCTGTGAAAGATTCTAAAGTATAAAAACACCATGAAACTTTTATTTAAAGTAGGACAACTTACCTATGGTCTTCAATGAAACTAACCACCTATGATGATGCTAGGTATCTAAGTTACTTACTATCCTAAGATGTTTTTCGGTGGTGTTAAATATGAACTTTTCTGCAAGTTAAATCTCCTTTAATCTTCAATGACCAGATTATGGAGACAACTCACTAAGTCTAACTCAACTTACAATGACCTTTTAAGTTTGATTTGACATACAAATTGAAAAACTCAAATAGAGAACTCGTGGATCTAACAGTGTGATAGTTCAATTGCGGGACTTGAAGGATTTCAAGTTGGAGACGCAACGTGGTGATCAACTAAGAAGCGATTCGTGGAGTTCGAGTTATAGAGATTACATCCGGCTGATCATATCGTGGAGTTTGAGTCTAGAGTCAGTGGATAATTGTTTAAAAGTTTTCGATATCTTAGTGGATTGTTTTACTGGTCGGTTTCGATGTTTTTTTTCAGTTTGGGTTTTTCTCGTCAACAAACAACTTTGTGTTCAGATTGTTTATTTTCATAGAAATTGAAATATTATATTATTGTTCTTAATTCCGCATATTATGAATCGAACAAGTCGATACTCTAGTTTTATGTTTAGGCTCTTGCGTAGTTTAGTATAAATTTTTTTAATTAGGATAGGTTTTAATGCATTACCTTAGTTACACGCATATGGTCGGATTTGACAACCGTAGGGAAAAATAATTTTCATACGGGCATTTCCATAATTTGTAAAAGGAAAACTCTATTAACACTCCACTTTTTTAGTATTGACACCATATATATTCTTACAGTACTCATTTACATTAGTTGTGGGGTCACTTATATATACTAGGCCCTCAATACGCGCTACTCGCGTGTTAGTTGGCATTTCTCAAACAAACTCACTTTGCCCTTTCACACGCGCTACGAGAGTGTGTGTTGGCAAATTATACGGCACATTATTTGGTTAACCCCTTCGCAAACTTACTTAATTTACCCGATGCGCGTATAAATTGGTTAATTATGCGGTACGTTATTTGGTTAATATCTATACAAACTCACTTTGCCCTCTCACATTATGGTGCGTGTTATTTGGTTAACCCCTTCACAAACCTATTCCCCACACAAACTATTAATTTTTCTCTATTAATAATGCATTTATTCTTTTTTGATACTATCCCGTATGACTCTCATTAGGTGGAGATTATCATTACAAAAAAATCAGCCTTTGGATCAACTCCATGTAGCACCCACGTTACTTGTAAACTAGGTATAATTATATTATATAAATTAGTTGCAGGTGGGCCCACTTTAAGAAGACCCAGGGGCTGATGTGATCTAAACATTGAGAAGATGATCTTCGCAGAAAATCAGTTCTTGGATTATATTTGAGTGAGCCTTAAAACTAGAGTAAGTGGAATGTAAATTTGAAGTGAGTTTAAAAAAGAAAAAGTTAAATAGAATTATTAACATTGGTTAGGAGTAGTTATAAGGTTCCTATGCGGCTTATTTTGAGCTGATATAAGCCACATTAAATATTTAAGATATAAAAGATGATTTAATGGTTGATTTTGGTCTAATGATGAAGAGATCATTCTCACACAATAATCATTATTGGAACATCTCTACGAGTCCCACAAAAGCTAAAGGACATTATACATGTGAATAATCCCTTACATCGGCTAACTTTTAGCCCACTTTACGTGGAATTATAAGAGCATCTCCAACGTAAGCCTGATCAGCTTCCTATGTGACATGGCTCTCAAATCATCCACTTGAGACTTGCTCCCTATATGGAGACCAAATCGCCACAATTTATGTTAAAGAGAAAAAAGTGTTGTTAGTATGCCCTAAAACATTTTGTTTGGCATAGTTAGTTTAATAAATAGTCTATTATTCTTGTTTTACATGCATTTTGAGATATAATATGAGATGAATTATTTGCATAAAAATGTTTCATGCATTGAGACATAATTCATTAGTTCTTGTTATTGTTCATTATCTTGATGGACATAAACATTCATGGAAGAGACTATAACTTACTATATTATTATGTTAATAATTTGATGCCTCTCCATCAGGAGTGGTGACTCTTGGTCTAGTAAGTTGGTGTAATAGGATTACATTGAATGAGAGAGTTTGATACTTCATTTTATATCAATACATGTAAAAAGTATCCAAGTTACTACTAGGTGCAGAAGTTCTTAATCATGTGGATTAATAGTAGATCCTCTGTATATAGGTTGCAACTATTTTGTTTAGGTAGTTTAGGTACCAAAAATCAACAGGTTTAAAAAAAAAAAGAACTTACTAAGCTTATAAAACGTTAACATGTAGCTAGGGATCAAGCTTGCAAACCAAAAAGAAAATATCCTCTTCATCAAAAGGTTAGAAAAAAAAGGGTTTTAGCCAAATATTGTGTTTAAATATTTTAACCCCATTAAAATTGATTGAATTCTTAAAAAAAGAAAAAAAAAGCCCTTGTATCATCACCTTGTGGATTCATAGGCTAGTGTAAATACCAAATAGAATGTTAAAAGAGAAATGATAGGGAGGCAATATAATTTTCTTTTAATAATTTTTTGTATTATTTAAAGATATTTCTAATAAATTTAAACATTTGGGTTATATTATACGAGTGGTGATATCCCCCATCCTCAAATATACCGGGGGATATCCTTGGGCTTTTTTTTCCTTGTCAAACTTTATTTTGACCAAAATTTGAACGCATTTGTTCTTGGAGCCATTCTCCCCATTTATAATAAAATATGGGGAGCTATTTTTTCTCCACTCCACAAAAAAATAAACCCAACCATCTTCATCTTTTCCACCACTACTTGCACTACCACCAACACCACGCCACCACCATTACCACCACCGCCACTATGCTACCATAACAATAGTTTCCGAATGGTGGAGGTCCTCAAATATTATAAAATATACCGAATCACATTATATGGAGATAATCTTACCCCTTTATTATTTATTATAATTTTTTCTTAAAAAAAAATGAACGCAGCTGCAAGTTTCACTATGTGTTTCGGACCTTTACGACTTACAACAAAAACTAATTTCGATTTTCGATGTCCACGAAAAAATCATTATCACGGCTTATATAGTCTGAAACCTATATGTTGGTCGTTTGATTTTTATGGTCTGGAACCTATTTAGAAAACTAGTCAGGTAAAATCTTCGTCTGACTATTTTTCATTAGGTTTCAGACTACGAAAATCGAATCTTTTGCGCAGTTTCCATTCTGATAGTCCACAGTCAGAAGGGAATTGCAGTTTTCATAGAGTCTGAAATCCAATAAGAGGTTTTGGTTTTCATAGTCTGAAACTTAAATTTTTTTTCTCTTGGCTGGTTTTTTAGAATGGTTTTAGACTATAAGAACCGCAAATCAACTTCGTTGTAGGACTGTGTAGTCCAAATCTCAGTCTGATGGCCAACTCGATTTTCAAACTAAAAATAAATATAAAAAATCCAAAGAGAGGTCGAGTGAGAGAGATAGAGGGAGAGGGAGAGTAAAAAAGATCGACTGATGGAGAAAAAGAGGAGAGATCTGAGATTTTAGATTTTAGATATGAGATCTCGATCTCTTCTTTCTCTTCCACTTTCTCTCTTTCTCTCTCTGCCAGTGGTAGCGAGATTTGGGATGTCAGAGGTGATGGTGGATGCCATGGTGGTGGAAAAAGCTATTTTTTTAATTATTTAAAATGTTAAAAAAATTAGTACTTTATTATTAAATAGATTGGGATATCTCCTAGTTTATTGAGAGGATGCCCCATAATGCATTTTAACAAATTGACGGCATCCGCTAATACATGATATGCCCCTGTGTGTTACATATATAGGGTAAAATTTTTTGGGGCCCCGATGTTGAGAATAATCCCCACATGGGATATGAGAGCCTAGCAAACCCAATATATAATGATCTTGCGCCACTCCATTCATTGCCAATTAGTTTTGAGTTGGATGCCCACAAACTTAATACGGTATCAGAGTGCAGACCCACACATGATAGGCCCAACGATCAAACGTGATCCACGTCACCCAATAGAGTTTCACGTATTAGACTCAAAATAACTCCACACGTGAGGGGGCGTGTTGAGAATAATCCCACATGTATATCAGAATTTACATCACGAAAAGGGTTGGAAACTCCCTTTTTCTCCGGAATCACTGATAGGACGTGTGCCATTCCATTTGTGCGTAAAGTCCCTCCGATTTTTTAGTTGTTTGAGTAAAGGGCTTGCGGTAGTTTTTATTTTAAAAGTGTTAATTTTTTATACCTAAACTACCCTTCTATGTATGCAAACTGCCTTGTTTCTAGTAAAGGATGACACGGCGGAGAGAGAAAAAATAATATTTTTAACTTCAAAATGCTATAACTTTTAATCTATACAAATCGGTTTTGAATAAATTTTATATTTTTGGAAAGATTTTTTCAAGATCTTCAAAACAAGATCAGAAACCAATACTAAATTCAAAAAAAAAAATTTATAATCCAAGTGTGCAGACTCAGATTGCATACCCAGGTGAGATGCAAGTTGTAATTTGCATAGTTTATTTTCCTCAAATTTGAGCATTTGCACTTTTGTAAGCCTATTTGCATATCAATTTTACTTATTTTGATGTTCATTGATGTATTGTTAAACCTAAAATGCATAGTTGAAAACCTAGTAAGTACGCAAGTTGTAATTTGCATGGCATATTTTTAAAAAATTTAAGTTTCTGCAGTTTTTTTAGCCTATATGAATTGTATATTTTTGTGCTTTGATATTCAATGTTGTATTGTTGAACTTGAAATGCATAATTAGAAACCTAATGAGTATGCACATTGTAATTTGCATATCTATTTTTTTGTATAATTCTAGGTTTACGCACTTTGTTTTAGCTTATATGCATTATGCATTTGCTTATTTTGATGTTCAGTAAAATATTAAAGTTCATGGTAAGCAAATTTAAATTTAGGAATATCATGTGTGCAAACTTAACTATTGTATGCAAATTATAATTTGCATACTAAAATTTTTATGCAGATCTGAGTTTGCATTCGCTTCATGTTTGATTTTTTTTTTCCGAATTTAGTATCCAGGACTGATCTTCTTTCAAATATCTTGAAAAATTCTTTACAAAGATATAATTTTTGCTCAAATCCGATTTATATTTTGAAAGTTATAGCCATTTTAACGTTAAAAATAAAAAATTATCTCTCTGCCACGTGTCAAAAAGAAAAATCAGTAGGAGTTTTTCATCTTTTTGCACGCACTAATGTGCATCATGGCCTCAACGCATAAAAAATAAACCGCTGTCCTCCCCGTTATTTTTTTTTGTCATGCAAAGGTGTACCACCTATTTTCTGAATTTGCATTACTTACTTTCATGCAGAGGAAACAAACTTATTAAAGATGAGTCGAATCCAATGCATAACATTTCATTATTTTGAAGTACGCAGTAACACATGTTCAAACTGGCTAACAACAACATCAACGACGAGAACAATAAAAAGAGGCATAACAAGGCCCCCGGAAAGTTCTCTACATTAACCTATGTTTGGGACCTTGATTAATCAATGGTCAAATACATATTTGGGATATATATAAGTGGGTCCCAAATGATATGACAAAGTGAATATTCGAATAGTCGATAACACATTTTAAGTAGTTGTTGCCTTGTAAAATGAGCCGACATAAGCCTCATCATAATAATAGAGATTTATTACTGTGGAAGTTTGTTGAGCTTACAGTACTCATAATCCTTGTATTTTTTGGTTTTATACTTGGCTGGATTTTCTTCGTTAACAAGTTGAGGAAGGGGACCGATAACCATGTCAGCCGGTGGAGAGCAAAACACTGGCCATGACATTCTGGACTTCTCCTTGTTCACGGTTGTTCTGTGGAGCACGCTCTTATACTTGCCATTGCTCAGGATCTGTAAGATCAAATTTGTAATGATCGAATGGTTATGATAAATCGATTTTGTAGATATAGCTTTATTTAAATTTGGAACGAAGATCGATTCATGTTGCTAGCCCTAATATATATTTTCATCATGACTTTTTATATGATTTACGATATATAATTGCATGCCTAAAAATATATAGGAAAGATAAACATATAAACGTATTTTTTAATCATACTTATCATACTCCAGGAAACAATTTTGAATTGAAGAAAAAAGAAAAGAGAAAAACCCTAAACGCTTTTTCTGAAACCCTCTAGGTACTTTCCAAATACTATATAATAAATTTACATAATTATTTATAATTGTTTTCACATGTTAGTCAATAGGTGTAAGAGTGCTAATATAATTCAACCATATATTAAAGTGGCTTATTGTTACGACGTGATATGATCTTAATGTTTTGATTGGGAAATCATGTAAACACTAGTCAAGCGTATGGCCCCTGCATTAAGAGGCGTTTGGCAACCAGAAGCAGAAGCACTTCTGCTTTTAAAAAGAGTAAAAGTACTTTTGAGAAGTAAAAAATAAGGAGAAGTTAGTATGGTAAACTATTGACTTATAAGTCTTAAAAAATGATGAGTTATTAGTTGTTACACGGTACTCGCGGAGAAGCAACTTCTAAGAAGTAGAAAAGCAAAAAAAATTTGCTCCAAAAAGAAGTAACTTTTTTGCTTCTAAAAGTCACTTTGAAAAAATGTTACCATACAAACGTTTTTACTTTTTGACTTATATTAGTCAAAAAGTAACTTCTTAAGTGGTTGTCAAACGGCCTCTAAATACGCAACTTTTATGTGACTCAATTATGTGAGTCTACCATTTTTTTAGGTATAAATAATAACGAGGCGTGATATGATCTTAGTGATTTGATTGGCAAATCAAGCGAACATAAGTCAAGGCATACAGCCACAACATTAAGTTATTTTTATGTGGCTCAATTATGTGAGTGCATTATTCGAAGTATAGTACAAGTAGTGGATAATAACGTAGTTCCATCCATCATGTTTCTATAAAGAAAAACGACCTTTCTAGTTGCCATTTAAACCGGAAAAGTTTTTTCTTATTATATGCTATCACAAAATAAAACAAATTTTATTTTAGATAATGCTAAATTTAAAGCAAAAACTTACATAATTACTTATCGAAAGCTAATCCGATGGTGAAATTATTTTCACATACCCTCGTGATTCGCATCCATCTCAAAGTGATATGCATCCACCATAGTTTGTGCCTTCGATGGAAAATTTTGTAGGCTTTTCGGTAAGCCTAGCATCACCATTTTATTTTTCCATTGCAGTTACCTTGTTTTATTTTTAAGAGTTGTTATTGACACTTACACTTTTGATCAGTTGTAGCTTAGATAGTTTTTTTTTAGTTTTTCATAAATCCACCCAAAGCTTATTAGGTGGTGACTTCTCTCTTCCAATACTACAAGGACACCAAATTTTGACACCAAAGATTACATCTGCTTATTTTATTGATTGAAAACCAATCATGAAAAAGCATTAATTCCATTTTAGCCCCTCATACCACTTTTAAAAAGCAGTTGTAATATTTGGTGTCAAACTTTGGTGTTATTCTAGCAAAACTCTTTTGAAAGAGATTGAAGTGAGAGAGATTTGAAAGAGAGAAGTGACAAAATTACCCTTTCGCTCGAAAGATATAAATAGAATAAAAAAATAATAGAGTTGTTATTGCCACTTCCACTTTTGATCCATTGTAGCCTCGGTAAATTTTTTTTTTAGATTTTCATAAATCCACCCAAAACTTGTTAGGGGTGACCTTTCCCTTTCTTAGTTAAAAGTTAAAGAGTTTTGCTAGAATAACACAAAAATTTGACACCAAATATTACATCTGCTTTTTAAAAGTGGTATAAGGAGCTAAAATAGAATTAATGCTTTTTCATGATTGGTTTTCAATCAATAAAATAAGCAGATGTAATCTTTGGTGTCAAAATTTGGTGTCCTTGTAGTATTGCTCATGGTAATTCTCTGTCTATTCTATTTTTAAAAGAGAAGATCCAGAGATGCTTATAAGACTGAAAATTCTTATTCCTTATTTTATCTTACATAAATTAAAATGAACATCATTAAAAAAATAACATGCAAATAGGATTATTAACGATATTTAATCCACAAAATATTTGAGAAAGATAAATTAATTTTTTCAACCAATTGATTTATCAACTCAAAAATGCATGCCAAGAACTTGTACAATAGAAAGTAGGGTCCTGTTAACGTTTGCTCTAGTGCACACGATAAGGTTAGAGTCGTAGAAATTTTTTCTATTGTTAGAGGTCTTCAAATCAGCTTATTTTTGTGGATATAAAATTATTATCACTTTTATGATTTTCATAAAAAATCAGTTCAATCAGAGATCTCTAACCATCCGAAAAATCACTTTAATGTTAGTTATTCATTCATATTATTAAATTTTAAATTAAGTGTTGTTGGTACTAGAGGTATCTGATTGAGTTAATTTGCTTTAGATATGATCCAAACAATGCAAATACCATGTTAAAAAAATATATATATATCAGCCCATTTGGACAACCTTTAGGAGCTAAACAAAAAATTCATAGTTTGTGTGGATGGGAGATTTTAGAGAAGAATTTTGTAAAGACTAAGAATTTATTGAAAAACTAATTAGAAATCATGTTATAAATTTAATTAATTTTTTTAATATATCCATGATCCCGTAAAATCCCTCAATTCAAGTAGACTATAAAACTTTAACCTTTAACATATGCCCTTATGGCCCTTAGGCACAAGTTAACAAAACCCTACAAAGAAAATAAAACGGAAGAATTTACTAGGGGATCAAGAGAACTTAAGGTTACCTCGATCTGATCACCAATATGGACAATGAGAGCGTTGGGGATGTACTTAGCATCAAACCAGTAATCATCTTTGAAGACCTGAAGTCCTGGTACATCATTTGGAACCAGCACCGTGATTGTCGACATGTCCGTATGTGGGGCCACCCCAAGTGCAAGATCAGGTCGAGGACATGGTGGGTAATAATTTATTTTCAGAAGATATTCCAATTCGTTTCCACCCACGGCTTCTTTTAGCACATCCCCTTCAAGCCCTAATCCAAGTGATAACCACATCAGGAGTTTGTCCACCACTCCTATCAAGCACTTAACGTACTCCTCATTTGCTTCCCTATGAATATGCAAAAATAAAAAAAAATAAAAAATCGTAATGAGTTTATTGAATAACATATTTTGGTACGAATTTTGAAAAAGTTTCAAAAAGCAAAACCATTTTTGGTAAAACCAGCTCTATAATCTGTCTTGTTAAACAGACTGAGGTAGCACCTCACATCAACTATCTTTTGTATATGTGTGGGCCTTTTTGTATGTATGAGCTCCACACATACACAAAAGATGGTAAATCCGACTCCATAATATGTCATGCTATACAGATTGAGGTAGAGCCTCACATCCACCATCCTTTGTCCACATATACACACAAGATAATAGATGTTAAATGCCACCTCAATCTATAAATGGCACGTGAACATGAGTGTTTGCGATCAATTTTGGTTCAATTATTTGAACTACCCCAAATCAAAACATATTAAATATTGAAGCCAGTTCAATGGTATACGTTGTTTCCTTTTCCACGCTGAAATTAATACGTGACACTGACATGGGTTCACCGACATGTTTTTTAGGTATTCGGCTTCTCATTTCATTCTTACCTAACAAGCTCTTTTCATCAAAAGAAAATAAATGACTTAAAAGAGCTCCGCTGCTCATTCTGTTTTGAGCGCCCGAGTATTTAGTCGTAGGATCTCCGTGCGCTTCGAGGAAAGTAAAAGCTCGGGCTTTCTCAAATGGAACTCTTTAAAAAATTTAAATAACATAAAAAGAAAAATTAAACACTAAACTTTTTAATCCAGTTTTTGAACATGGGTTGTTCTCACATTCTCGGATACGAAAAACCCAAAACTGGAACATATGAATTATGATATAATTATTATTCGGATATATTCTCTACTATATATGTATGTAGAACTGGAACCAGGATAATCGGTTCTAGTTCAGTCAATTTTTAGGTAAATAGATACCCATTAGTGACAATTAGAGGCCTCAACGGATCATTCGATTTGACTCTAGAATTGCTTGAAATTAGAGCGTATTAAATAAGTCTGTTCTTATTCTGGTACTCAAATAGATGGATCAAGAATCAGGATAGTTGGTTCCAGTTTCTGTCCGTTCTCAAGTATTTTAGCTCCAAGTCTCTAACTTTTTTTTGTCTATTATGCAAAACCGACATAATTTTTAGATGAGTTGTTCATCAGTAACTCATAACCAACTGTATAAATTTCATAAAATGATTTATCGACAAACCTAAATAAATCAATCAAACCAAGTGATGTCGGCCATACATAACCGACAAGTTATATTTGTATTGTCGACTGTATGGAACCGTACAAATTTAAGTTTTGCGAATTTAATAAAAACTTGTGTAGAAAATGTACTAGAAGTTACGTAGAAAAAAAAAAGGAAAAACATTCAATCATGTAAAACCTATTCCGGGTCAGACAAATTCAGTTCCGGTTCCACGGATACAGAGTTCACAGAAGAACCAATTATAATGCTAATGATGGTTCAATTTGTGGTACTCAATTATGATAACCGGTTCCAAAACGATTTGATTCCCGGGTTAAGGGGTACTTAATTAGATGGTAATAGCGGGTTCGGAATTATATATTAAAATACCTGTAAGAAGGTGGATTTTTGGGCCAGAATTGATAGTTGATGCGAGAAGGAGGCCAGACGTTGTGAAACAAATAATCAACCCAAGCTTTCTTTCCGTCAATTTCTTTCTGAAGTTTAGTACCATAACCTTCTAAAGAATCAGCTCCAGGAGGTCTAGCATAAGCTTCTTTTTCTTCAAGTGGTAGTTCAAAGAATTCCTTACCAACATTCTGCAACTTTTTAATAACTTCAATGGGTACCCCATGATTTACAACTTGGAAGAAACCCCATTCTTGACTAGCTTTCGCTATCGTGCGAACCAGATTATCTTGATCTGGGTCACTAAGATCAATGGTTGGGATTTCAGGGATGGGTCCATTGAATGTTGTAAGTGCAGGTTGTTCTTTCTCTGTTCTTATGAACTCAGATGGTATACTATCCATCTTTGTAGAAAGAGAAGAAGCTATAACTTGCACTCTTTCCACCTCCATCATAGAGAAGACCTAGCAAGAGAGGAACTGGAGATCTAAAAACCAATTTTGTTGATGGTGGTGATGATAGAGAGGGACTGGAGATGAGTTTCTTTTTCTCTCTCTCTCTCTCTCTCACTGGCTCTCACTCACTCCCTCTTTTTTTCTACCTCTGAACCTGTCTTTATATAGCCAGCTAAATTGTTAATTAGCACCCATGCACCTTTTTGTTTGGGGCAACCGGGCCAAGATTATAATATAAAACAAAACAATGTATATAAATCCCTGGTTTTTAGGGTTTATTATACCTTGATCAAATGATTGCGTACCAACTAACAAAATGTGATCTAAGGTCCAAATTACTTAAACTATCATTTTTTAGGGTCATTCAAGATTTAAAATGAGGTAATTTTATGAGAGAATTATCTACATATATAATGATCAATAAGTTATTTTTACCGAAATTCATACCTTAGATCATTTTTATATGGAACCTATAAAATAAATATATTAGAAACACATTGCACATTTTAGATTGAGCAAAGACACAAAGTATTGTTCCTCCATATATAAAGATTTTTTTTTGGTAAGAAATAAAATAAAGAGGGACTGCTATTTTGTCCACTTCTATCTCATTAATAATTATCTATCACAGTCTATCTCTCATTAATACATTTTCACTCTCTCTCATTAAATAAATACAAAACGTATATATTCCTCTCTTTCTCTATCTCTCTCATCACTTTATTAATGCAGTTAAATTAAAGCTAATCTATAATATTATTTCAACTTTTATTTCTCACGTTTAAAATTAAGATTATTATTAATCATTTAATATCTTTTTTAAGATAATTTTTATCAAATTATAAGAGATTTAACTCCTACTATATATTTTATATAATGTACTCAATTATTAATTTCAAATACGAATGATCTAATTAACTATAATAAAATAGGAAATTCTAATTTAATATTTACATGTACAAATTTTAAGTATCAAAAATTGAAAAGCAAAGCACTAACGATTGTGCACCTTTCCCATGTCTTCGGATCAAAGTTTTTTTTGTTGTAGTTTGCAATTTAGTTTGTCCTATCCATGTGTTGGGAATTTCGAGAAAATCGATTCAATCACATATACACAATCTACGAGATGAATCAAATATGCAAAACAAGAACGGAAGAACAAGAAACCAACAAACCACACACAACACAAGATTTATTCGTGGTTCGACAAGATTGCCTACATCCACGGGCGATAATGATCCTTTCTACTATATGAAAATAACGCAGAAACAGTTATAAGACACTCACCTTTAATGGCACCCCTCACTCCACAAGAGAAAACCTCACAACCCCTTACAAGAGAAATCTCAATGTTGTCAAGACTTAACTCACAACCCTCTCTCAATGGTTGAACGCCATACGGTAGCCCTAAAGGGATGCCGACCCTTATTTTCTCTTGCTCTCAGACTCACAACCCTTTCAAGAGATCTCACTCTCTCAATGTTATTTTCTGAATACTTTAAGCTAATGCATACTCTCATATTTATAGCCTCCAATAGGTATCCCAATCCTAGAAGGAAAAGAGAATCCTAAACTAAATATGAAAAGAAAATCACCTAAAATAGTAGTTTCCTCAAATATAAGAGAAAAGAAGTTTCTAAAACCTTGTGGGACTCTTATTAAGAGTCTTACTAAAATATCAATAAATAACAATTCTCTATCTTTGATGATATTCTCCACTTCATGTACTCGTTCTTCATCGTCACCACATTGCGCCTCACGACGCCTCGTCCTGTAGGATATTTGATCAAGTTCGAACTTAACCAATGGTACCACTTTTGTCAGCATATCTGCAGGATTCTCCTTTATGTGAATCTTCAGCAAAGAAAATCCTCCACCGTCTATAGTATCCCGCACAAGATGATAACGAACATTAATATGCTTCGACCTCTCAACACCCAAATCTTCAGTCAAGCCCTTAAGCCAAATGACTTCCTTTAAGGTCTCTGTTACAGTGACCAATTCTTCCTCCATTGTTGATTGGACAGCAATTGATTGTAATATTGACCTCCAACTTATCGGACCTCCTACCAATGTAAAAGCATATCCTTTAGTAGATCTCGATTGATCCATATTACCCGTATTATCCGCATCTACGTAGCCACAAACATGTGATCCTAGACCACCATCATGCTGGTATACATGTAATACCCCTATCTATATTTAGTTACTAATGTTGAGGGGCAGCCACTCTGGATGAGGGCACCCTGTAGGGTTTTAGTATGTTTAGGGTTAAGTTAGTATTAATGTAGAACTAACCCTAACCCTCCCCCATTTGTTCTCATCGGTTAGGAGAGAAGAGAAGAGAGGGAGAAGGCTGCTCAGCCATTGCAAGG
>MVGT01003541.1:253861-277897 GCA_002174775.1 Macleaya cordata
TTCAGATTCATCACTGACTATGAACTATACAAGAATATGAGGAACCAGTAAATTACATCTCTTCATGTATGAACACTTCATACAAATAATTTACTTACAATATCATCTTGTGAACAACACTTAATCTATCATATGAATAAAGTAATAATATAATATCACGCTTATTAATAAATATAATTTATCAATGTTGTCAATTTAAATTATTTTAGGACATAAACCCCAACAACTCCTACATCAATATCTTGTACAATTGCCTTGAGGACTTCTTTAAATTATATAAGAACTCCTTCGATTTGAACACATGATTCACTTTCCCTGCAACAACAACATAATTTTTTGGGCTGCGACATTTTAGTATCTTCCTCCAAAACATTGTTTAAGAACGCTTTAATGACTTCGAGTTATACCGACTCAAAATCTGTGGATCCCACTGTAGCCAATAAGGCACGGTTAGAAGTGTGCTTCATTGGAGAGTAAACTTCATACACACCTTTCCTTTGTGCATCACCCTTGACTAACAATTGTACCTCATACCGTGTGTCAATTGTGCTTGGAGTTGTATCCTTCTTAGTGAACACCCATTTGTACCTACCTGCATTACTTCCCTTAGGTAGCTCCACAAGCACCTAAGACATGTAAAGAAACTTCATCTCTTCACCAATCACTGCTCTCAGCTTATCTTTATAAGCCCACAATGCATAGACTACGACTTCTTCATAGCCATACCAAACCGATGTTCTAATGGTTTTCTTATTCCATCCATTAACCAAGGACTTTCACTTCCTGTTGTTACCGAGAGCCCCTTATAGGAACCTCTTCCTCATCTACATCTTCTGACATAGAATCCTGTATGAAGTATAACCTCCACTGCCTAGAATCACCAAAACTCTTTTCCACCTAAGTCGAACTCTGTTTGCTAGAATGATGCAAAACAGACTCCACATATGTAACATCCTTACTGAACAAAAACTTGTGGCTCTTTGGACACCACAATTTGTCACATTTGACTCCATTCTCACAGCCCATAACCATTTCCTTCTATATCAGGTCTAGCGTACTTCCCATAACATGGAAATAAGCAAAACCCCGCATATAATAATGGAATCATAACTAGCAAAATTACATAAACATACCTCAAAATATGTCCCTGAATCGATGGCTGTCGATGGTGATCTATAGATGAGATAGCATGCCGATTTAATTTTCTCTGCCTAATATTGTTTACTCAACATGCACCATGCTATCACCATTATGGTCCGGTTTATCCTTCCCACAACCTCCTTCCTTTGAGATGCTTCTTGACTGTGAAGTGCCTCACTATGCCTTCAATCTGACAATACTCCTTCATAGGAACATTCACCAATTTTCCTCCAATGGCGGACCTAAGCCGCCACCCTTTCTTGTCAGTCTAGGTCTACATCATAGTCCTCCACTTCGATAAGCTTCCAACGACTTCTCCTACCTTATGACACATAACCACAGTCTTCTAGAAAGGTCGTCAATGAAAGAAAATCTCATTCCTTCATCAAAAGGCCTCTAAAAGGTCCCTTGGGTTTTGTCAATATTCATGAGAGAAAAGTACATTCAGTTGATGTCTGTGTTGAGTCAGTGATAGAGTGTTCCCACCGTGCAAAACTTACATATTATCATGAAACGAAACGAAAAACACTCCAACGGACTCTATCTCTCCACCGAAAATCTTCGAGTATCAATAAGTGGCCTATCATATACCATAGGTGGTTAGAATTACATTAGGACTTAGTGGCATCAGCTAGGATGCATGTAGACAACCGAGAATGGTTTAATCAAAACATTTATGCATGTATCTAGGCTGGTATTGATACCCCTCAGAGGGAGTATCGATACTGACCTAGCCTGACATCAGGCTAGGCTGGTATTGATACCAACTGCCTAAAAATCCATTTTTGGGCTATGGAGTTCTGAGTTGTGCGACTTTTGTGGCTAGGGTTCCCATACCCTTTTTGGTCATTTGCCACAACTAACCTAGGTCTTGTTTCTTGTCCATAAATAGGACTAAGAAAAATATTCTAGGTTAACTAAGAAGGTAGAAGAAAGAATATTGCTAGTTTTGAGAGAATAAGGAATATTGAAGAAACAAGCTTTTGTCATCTTCTCCATGGTTGATTCTTCCAAGCTTTTGTGAAGAAAAGATTCTTTCTTCCTTGAGGGTTGTTTCATACTAACTCTCTTTAGAACTTCATCTTAGCTAGAAAAATTTAACACATCCATCTAGCATGAAGATCTAGTAGGGCTTTGAAACCCAAAGACTTTCCAGCACTTTACAGTCACCGGTGGAGTTCCGGTGAGGTCGTCGGCGAAGCTCCGACAGGCTGCATACTTGACAGGGTTTAAGTGAAGCTTGTGGATTCAAGCACACAAGTGTGAGACTTGGTGGATTTTGAGTTGGAGGCACACTTTCTCACCATTAAAGAGGCAGTTCGTAGATTCGAGTCATGAAGAAAGACCGATCGAGTTTTTGCACGAAGGGATTCGTGTAGTCGATGTGAACGGTTGTAAAATTTCTAACAACTCTTAGTGGTAATTTCTGGACTAGGTCCCAGGGTTTTTTCCGTTAGGTTTTTCCCCGTCAACAAAAATCATTTATGTCAATTATATTAATGTGAATGATTTGTGTGCAAGATTGAAATATTTGATTCTCCCTTAATTCCGCATTTAAGAATCGAATAAGTCAATACTTACTTGTTTCAATTCGTATCTTTTAGCTTTATCGTGTATTAAGTTTTAAATTAGTAGATATTAATCTCCCTTCCATATACACCTGGGTATAGGTGATATTTCAGCCTCCACACATCCAAACGGATGTAATCCAAAGTAATAAAACAATGGACACCATTGCCAATTTTCATCCTATTTCAGTTTTCATAAACATACGATTTACAAAGCTTGCCTTTGGCAATCTCTAACCTGTTTAGCAAGTCTTCCTTGCTCTTTACATCCAATCCCACCTTACTCATATACCCACAGCTGCATATGATATAACCTTTCGAGATTAGAAATTCCTTATCTTTGGTTCCAACGGCTCCACCTATTATTGTACCCCCTTGAATCACCAATCTGGAGTTACCATCCGCTATCTTTAGAACTCCCCTTTCAGCCACAAATTGTAGCCCTTGGATTCCAAACCACCAAGAGAAATCAAATTCTTTTTCAGTTCAGGAATATGTCTCACCTCAGATTAAAATTTTCACATTACCCTTGTTGGTCTTGATCTGAACCGTTCCCATCTCAACCGTCTTGCAAGCTAAGTCATTACCCAGCAATACATGACCTCCATCCACCTTCTTGTACGAAGTGAACCAATCCCGATTGGGACATATATGATAAGAACAAGCAGAATTAAGAATCCATACCTCACAATGATCACCTGATGTAACCGTCAACACCTCTCCTGTATCTGTACCATCCTCAACTACTGCTGCTGCAACTAAACTTGACTTCCATCCATGTGCCATATCTTGTGACACCAATAGCTTTAATCTCCTTCTTGGCTTTTTCCTTAACTCTAAGATTCTTCCCAGATGCATACTCATTCCCCCTCACAAACAAGCATACAACCTGAATGTCATCTATTGCATCACCTAAACTCATCTAAAGAGATAGTTTCCTTTGATGCCAATAAACCTTGAATCGATGATTCAAAAAATTTTAGGAAGAGAACACAACAGTAACATAGTATGATCTTCATCAAGCACTACTTCACCCACATTCAATAATTCACAAATAACCTTAGGTAAATTATTAATATGGTAAAACATAGCCGTACCTCCTTTGAACCAAAACCAATATAATTATTTTTCTTTCGAAACAACCTACTTGAGAGAGACTTAGTCATGTAAGTTCTGCAACTTCTTCCATAAACATCATCTTTCATATTCGTTGATCTCCCCTTCAAGGCCTTGTGCATAACCTTAATGGATCAGCGAATCCTTCATGGACTTACCACAGTCCAAAATCTATATTTCCGTCGATCTTCTACACATCGAACCTCGTGTTCGAAAAACCCTTGCAAATTTTAATGCCATCTCTCAACACGATCGAATAACCCAAAACTTAGATCCTAGTTTATCCAACAACAAACTATACGATTCATTGGTCGAACGTGCCGATCTGATTCTAATTCTATTCCCCAAGTCTAACCTGGCTCTAATACCAGTTTGTTGGGAATTTCAGGGAAATCGATTCAATCACATATGCACAATCTACGAGACGAATCAAATATGCAAAACAAGAACGAAAGAACAAGAAACCATCAAACCACACACACCACAAGATTTACGTGGTTCGGCAAGATTGCCTACATCCACGGGCGATGATGATCATTTCCACTATATGAAAATAACGCAGAAACAATTACAAGACACCCACCTTCAATGGCAGCCCTCACTCTACAAGAGAAAACCTCACAACCCCTTATAAGAGAAACCTCAATGTTGTCAAGACTTAACTCATAACCCTCTCTCAATGGTTAAACGTCATACGGCAGCCCTTGCTGGCCCTTCTTTTCTCTTGCTCTCAGGCTCACAACCCTTTCAAGAGATCTCACACTCTCAATGTTATTTTCTGAATACTTTAAGCTAATGCCCTACTCCCATATTTATAGCCTCCAATAGGTGTCCCAATCCTAGAAGGAAAAGGGAATCCTAAACTAAATATGAAAAGAAAACCCACCTAAAATAGCAGTTCCCTCAAATACAAGAGAAAAGAAGTTTCTAAAATCTTGTGGGACTCTTATTTAGAGTCTTACTAAAATATTGACAAATTAACACCATGTAATATATGTAAGTATCCATAACCCTTCGATGACCATTTCGTATTTCTTTGGTGGCGGTTCCATTGGTGGATCAAACGTATTTGACGATATCTTTCATACCTATCATGTGTACTTTTGCCTTAATAAATATGCCATAGTACTCCCTTTTCTTAAAAAAAAAAACAAAATTAAAAAGAAAAAGTAAAAAAAACCTGCCTGTGCTTTAGCACAGGCCATTCAAACCTTATAAGCACAGAATATTAGGCTTATATTTTGAAGCGTTGCCATTTGAAAGGATCGACATGTTAATCACTGTATTAAGATTCACTCACGTAAATTCGTAAAACCTTTGATGAAAAAAATTATTTGAATCCAAATTGCCATTTGCATTAACGTTTTATATATTATTTTACGTTATTAAATTACTCTTGTACCAAAAGGAGCAGGGGAAAAAAATTTACAACATAAATTTTGTGTGGCCCTGTTTTACGTAATCGATACTAGGGTTTTTATTTTTTATTTTTATTTTAAAAAAAGAAACCGATATCAAACTAGTTTTGATTGAACTAAAACTTGTCATAAGGATGACATTAAAATTTTATATGATGAACAATGAGTAGGTTTTGACTAAACTTATAATCATATTGTGAGCAGTTAAAAGATTTTGACTCCTAAAATTTAATTTGGTATATAAAAAACTTGACTAATGTCTCCAACGGAAGGTACATTCAATTTACCAACTAACCTAGTTCATAATGTGACAATACATGATAAAAGGAAGAGAAGTACATATATATATATATATATGACTAAATAGTCCTTTTTCCCAAGTATTAATACAGTTTGATTCCAATTATCTTTTTTTTATCTAAAATATTTTTTGGTGACTTCTTTTTTACTGTTTAGTCCTTTTTTTAACAAATAACAACATTTTAGTCTTTTGTTGAAATTCGTGTGGTGTTTTACTTGTATGTATTACCAATTTTACCATTTCTTTCTTAATTTTTAAAAGTGGACAGTTTTAGAGAGAAAAAGTTTGTTATTTTTTGTTTTAAATCTTTAAAATGATATATCTTCTAAACCATAAATCAGATTTTGATAAAATTTATATTTTTGGAAAGCTTTCGACGAGATCTTCAAAACTAGACTAGATAATAATACTTTTTACTTTTTTTTTGAAAGGCATGCAAATTCGAATTTGCATACTTTAAAGTATTTCTAGAGTTATAAATGCATGCAAAATACAATTTGCATACATTTAAATGTCTTCATATTGTGTTTGCATGCATATAAACGTTTGCAAAAACTATTTTGCATGTATTTAAATGTCTTTACAGTGTGTTTGCAAGTATATAAATGTTTGCAAAAACTATTTTGCATGCATTTTAGTAGATGCAAATTGTGTTTTGCACCTATTTAAATGTCTTCATAGTGTATTTGCAAGCATATAAATGTTTGTAAAAACTATTTTGCATGCATTTTAGTGATGCAAATTACGTTTTGCATGCATATAAATGGATGCAAATTGTATGCAGATCGAAAGCTATAAATGTTGTTTTGAACCTAAGTCTATATAAGAACATTCAAAATTTTTTCATTCTTTTGTTTAAAATCATGTAAAATATTTTTAACAACATCTTGCATAATTGTTTTGCAAAACACATTTTGCATAATTATTTTGCAAAACACATTTTGCATAATTGTTTTGCAAAACACATTTTAAAGAAAAAATATTGTTGACTGGTTTCATTTTAAAGATCTCAATGTAAGATTTCTAAAAATATAATTTTTATGAAAAACTGATTTGTATTTTAAAAGTTGTCATTTTTGTTTTAAAAATAAAATAAAAAAGTTAGTTGGTGATTACTGCTTGTGTATTTATTGCTGGGATATTTTTGTCCAGCAAAATGCACACGTGTAGTTTTTTACTTTTTTGAACTAAACTGTCATAATACTTTTAGCTGGGACTGAACCATCATATTACCCCTCAAATAGGACTAAACCGTTGTATATGAGGTCATTTTCTGCCCGTTTAATTGCTAGGGCCAACCTTATCTCCAGCTAACGTTCTTCTTCAGAGGAATCTGTATGTAATACTATTAATTCAAGTGTTTGGCATTACCTTCATTTTAGTTGTTAAGACCGGTATTAAAAAATTTTAGTTGGTAAAGTCGTTGAATATTGATAATGGTAATAAGTTATTAAGAAGACTTCGATACATTTATGTATCCAATCCAGATTAAGCCGATTGAACCAGCCGAGTTCAGTCTAGTTTAAAAAAAGCTGTTTTAGAGTGTCTCATCGGAGGATAAAAATGGACCGAATATTATGGTTTAACATTCTCTATTCAAATCCAATTATCAAAACGCGCGAGAAATTTTTTTTTTTTCTATAATACAGATGTAAAATAACTGGATTAAGTATCATTAGCTCGAGGTCTTAGGAACAAAAGCGTAAATAATCAAAATTGAATCAACTTTTTACTGGGACCGTGCCAGACCTAACTTTGTCTGACCTAGAAATATTCAGACTTATGTCAACCCCACCAACCACTACGCCATTCCGCTGTAAATAAACTATCTTATAAGGATTTTGTTAACATGTGCCCTTAGGGCACATGATAAGCTTTTCGGTTTTGTGTTTTGTTTAGTTTTTTAAAGTTGTCCAAATGAGCTGATTTTTTTATAGTATGTTATTTATATACTATTTGGATCATATCTAAAAAAATCAGCTCAATCGGAGTCCTCTAGCACCCTCTAGCATCACAAATACTTAATTTAGACTTTAATAGTATGTATAAACGGCTGACATTTAAAGTGATTTGTTTAGAGGGTTAGATATCTCCGATTGAACTGATTTTTTGTTGACATCTTATAAATAATGATAATATTATGTTTACAAAAATTCAGCTGATTTGAAGACCCCTAACTTGCAAAAAAATCCCTTCAAAATATTCTTATCGTGTGCCCTAAGGGCACACGTTAACAAGACCCATCTTATAATATTTCCATTGTAGTCTTGAAATTAGAATACCCTAATGTTTTTTGGTCGGTAATTAGAATACCTAGATCATAGTATCAAAAGTTGGCAACTTAAACTAAACAAAAAATATTCAGATGTTGGTCCTGTTGGGACCTGACCGTTACGTACGCTAATTTTAAGTTATTAGGCCTAGCCCAGCAACAAGTTGGGTAAGTTCGATCAGGTTATGGTTGATTAGATTAATGGATCAAAAATGCTCAACACTAACTTATACTAATCTTTTAAATGGATCAATTTTATCAGTTATAATCTTGACTAATTTAATCTTCATCTATATAAAAATAAAGCAACTAATTAAGATCAACCTTAAACTACTAAAATTAATTGGTGAAAAATGTTCGACCCTAACTTTTCAAATCGACTCAACATCAAGTTAAATGAGTTAAGATTAAGAGGTTAAACTACTAAAATTAATTGGTGAAAAATGCTCGACCCTAACCTTTCAAATCGACACAATATCAAGTTAAATGAGTTAAAGATTAAGAGGTACCAATCAGTTTTTGCAAGGTCAGAGCTCATTAAACAAGGCAATATGAGTTTTTTTGGGGGGTGTTTTCACAGGTGCGGATATAAAGTGGGCCCACAGGTGACCACTGCTTTAAGTCACAGCATCGAGGATTTGTTGTGTACTAGAGAAAGAAACACATTTATGCGGGTTTGAATCGTGTAACGTGGAACGATCTGGTTCACCAAATAGCCATACCAACCCACAACGTAGGCGATCTTTCTGTTATTTTAACTTTATGACAGCAATCGTCTCATTAATGAAACCAAATCAGTTACGTGACCTGTTCTAGAACTATTGTGTTGTTTGGTGGGAGCATCTTTCTTAACCCTCCGATTTCGATTAAATTACAAGGGCATTTTGGAGAACCCGGTCTCTAGGGGCAGAGCTAAGTATCATTTGGGTGGGGCACGTGCCCCACCCAAAATTTCAAAACTTATGTTGTACTAGATCCTAGCCTTCTAAAAGTGTCCCACCCAATCATCAACTTAAATTATTTTTTAAGTATTTTTTTTTTTCAAACGTTGATTTTTCTCTCCATTCTATTTTGTTTTTGACATAGTGGATCCCACTTTTACTTTGAGTTAATTGAAAAACTCTAGAAAGATAGAAAAACAAGGGACAAATATGTTTTGAGATTATCATACTTTTTGGAGTAATGCTAGGGGACCAAAGGAAGACTATTGGCCCGTGGGGTTGACATTGAGATGATTCATGAGTTCATTTTTTTTTTTGAATGTGTTCATCATGTAGATTATCTTTATAAAAATCAAATAATTTTGAAACTTCTAATCCCATAAAAAAATTTGATTTGATTCTAACGGTGTTTGAGTAGTCTATTTTACGGTTGACTTCCAACCAACCTTTATAGGGTTAGAAAATTTAACGTGGCTTAATTTCTTGCAAGGATGATCTACATGGTCCTTATAGGAAAAAAAAAGAGCTCTTAGATAATCTCAATGTGAACCCCACAAGTTAAATTTTAAGATTTAAATTATCTATTAAATAAAAAAGGCACCACAAAAGAATAAAAAAAAATTGTTATTGTAGGCTTCGCCACTGCCGGTCTCCACTATGGCACTATATGGGCTACAATCGAACTCGAGTAGTCCTGAAATCAGTGCAAATGTCATACAAAACTCTTATTTAGATTAGTTGGGGGTAGTAGTTTAAAGATTTGAGAGAGGGCAAGTGCCATGAGAAATCAGGGTTGGACAGCACAATTAGTGTTGCACGGCACAGATAGTGCAGTACAACACAATTAGTATTGTGCATTTATTTCTTTCTCTCTCTAGATTTCTCTCACTATCTCTCTATTTATCTATATTATATTCTTCAATAATTTTTGGGACTGTAGAGAGTGTGTCGTACGACACGGCAGAGATTGTGTCATACGGCACTCTCTGCCTCTTTCTTTAAATTCCTTCCCCCAACTCTAAATCTAGGATCGGGAGGAGGGGTTTGGTTATTTTTCAGTGCCCATTGTACTTGCCTAAACCTCAAAAAATACTTTTTTTTTGTTTGTTTAAAGTGTCTATAACTGTTAGAAATTTCGTCATACCAACGGCACATCCTCGACGCACAGCGGAACAGGCTTAAGGATCTTGAGACTTAATAACAATGAATCAACAAGAAAATATAACGACGAAGATAAAAACAAGCATCAACTACAACACAAGATATACGTGGTTCACCATCACGGGTTATATCCACGGCCAAATCGGCGCACCGGAGAAACTTCCACTATTATCAAGAAAATATTATAATGCTTCTTATACAACTAACCAGATGAACACACATCAAGGATGTTACAAGACTTACCGGAGAGCACCAACGAGAATCCATTAGAGATCGACTCTCTAAACTACTCCCAACAGCACACTCACATCATCTTCAACCTTAAAAGTCTATCTCCATAGTTGTACATAGTAATAGAGGAGATAACACATAACGTAGTCTATGCAAACGAAATCGGGCACATCCTTGAAACAACTCACGCAAGCCATCAAGAATAATAAATAGATTCAAACAAATCTAAAAACATCTCGTGCATACCTTCGGAGCTTTACTGGACTGCCCCTAACACATGAGAATCACCATCTCATCTTTGTAACCCTTTCTTTATAGTGTACGGCTACCTACACTTCTAAGAACCACGTAGAACACTCTATCCCACTTCAACTTCACAGGAACCCAATGAAGACTTTCTTTCTACAACCATCTTCCAAGGTCCACGTAGAATACTCCATCCTGCTCTAAAACTTCACAGGAGCCCAATGGAGAATTTCTTTATACACCCATCTTCAAGTTAAACCACCCCAGTTTGTGAATCGCTACAAATCACTTCCTTGTGTTGAACAGATCAAACATTATCTTCACATATCCTCTACCTTAACGAAACTCTCGTTCTTAACCATTAACCATATTATGAATCAAACCCAAACAACCAACTTTACAACTCTCCAAGTCGAATCTGCCACTGATATTCGTTTGTTATGATACAACAAACTACACAGTTTTCCTGGTCGAACTACAGCTCTAATACCAGTTTGTTGGGAATTTTGTCATACCAACGACACATCTCTGATGCACAGCGGAACAGGCTTAAGGATCTTTAGACTTAATAATGATGAAGCAATAAGAAAATATAACGACGAAGATAAAAACAAGCATAAACCACAACACAAGATATATGTAGTTCACCCTCACGGGCTACATCCACGGCCAAATCGGCGTACCAGAGACTATTATCAAGAACATATTACAATGCTTCTTACACAACCAACTAGATGAACACACATCAAGGATGTTACAAGAGTTACCGGAGAGCACCAACGAGAATTCATTAGAGATCGACTCTCTAGACTACTTCCAACAACACACTCACATCATCTCCAACCTTAAAAGTCCATCTCCATGGTTGTACATAGTAATAGAGGAGAGAATACATGGAGAACACTAGAAACTTGGGTTGGGGCAGGGGCCTCAGCCCCCATGAAGAAACCCTCAAACCTTAGATCCTCACAAACCCATTTCTCTCTTAACGAGTCTCACATTTTAGATTTCTCACCATACAAGAAGACCAAAACCCTAGGTTTACCTCTCCTTAAACCTTAGGAACTCCACCACCTTCACATAGGCACCTCTAAGCACTCTCTAACACACCTTTGTGGACAACCTAGGACCTCCCTATCAAACCCACGCACAAAAAGTCTCCAAAAACCGCCTAAAAAACGAAACAAACCCAGGGGGTATCGATACCCACTTTCCGGGTATCGATAACTCACCCATCTGATAGTTTCATAATAGCTAGTATCAACACCCATTTCCATGGTATCGATACCTCCTAGAAATTTACCAAAAACTCTACAATAACACTTGTCCTTGTAGACTTACAGGAGCTAATTTGGTTTTAACACAGAGGCTTCCTAAACGTGCCAGTAAGTTGGAGGAGGACGCCATGCAAGGCCCACTCGGTGCTTGACCACCAAGTCAATTCATAACTTCAAAACCTCAATCCATGAGCAAGTCTGTTGGACACCCTTAAACCCCAAATCTAACATTTAGGCAATCTACTAGGTATCCCAAAGCACCAGTTATCTCTCCCGCCACTAAATTGAGGGTCTTTTAATAGTACGTATCTATCTTTTTATCGACCAGTGGCCATTTTGACGTCCATCAATAGACCTAGTTTTGCACGAAAATTGACTCGAGTTTTCAGCTGTTATATTCATTATTTTATTTGTTAATAAAAATAATTTTGAATATCAACCTTATATAAGCTTCTTTTTTCTATGCAAAGGAAAAAGATTCATAAAACCAAAGAACTACACCCTAGAAATAGCTGGGGATGGCATGCATAAAAAAGAAAGCAAATGGGCAAAGGCATCACTATACTACCAACTATCCCAATTAGGTTGGCAACACTGTAACCTCATTTTAAACACAAATCCGCTACACTTTCCCACCCCTAAACTCTCAGACTTATTAGGTGCTATTGGTTCAAGACTTTGAGGGAGTCTTGCAAAGTCATGTGTTATTAGTTCAAGATTTTGAAAGAGTCTTGCAAAGTCATGTGTTATTGGTTCAAGAATTTGAAGGACTCTTGCAAAGTCATGTATTATTAGTTCAAGACTTTAAAGGAGTCTTACAAAGTTATGTGTTATTGGTTGTAGACTTAAAGTCCATGACTTTGATGGATTTGCCTTTTTGATGGACTTTAAAGGACTTTTATGTGTAATGAGCATGTGTGAAATCCGACCAAAATAGGTGAGATTGTTGTGGACTTCATATTTTTATAATTAAATATTAATAATTAATAATAATAATTAATCATTAATAATAATAATAATTATTGAATAATAATAATACTAATTTTAATTAATATAAATTAATAAATATTATTATTAATAATTAGTAATTACAAACTATTATGATTGATTACTACAAGTAATTATTATACATAATAATTATAACTATAAGAAACTATTATTTATTTTTAATTATTATTTATCTATTATAATTAATAAATATATATATTAATTCATAATAATCATAAATATGATTAATTAATATTATCAAATTTAAAAATAAATATACTTTAAAAACTATCATTACTAGTAAAGAATTAATTATTAAATACATAAATAGTTATGATTGATAACTAATAAAAATTATTAATCATAACAACTATTATTTATTTCTAACCATTACTTTTACTTATTATTATTAATAAATAAAATAATTTATAATAATCCTGAATATAAATAATTAATAATAATAAATATAAATTTTAAACTAATATTTTTAATAATTAATAATATAAATAGATTATGATTGAAAAATAATAAAAATTATTAATCGTCAAGAGTCTGCAGGACTCTACAGAACAAGTCTGTAGGAGTCTGCATGAGTCTACAACAAGAGTCCGCATGAGTCTGTAGGAATCTGCAGGACTTTGTAGCAAAAGTCCGCAAGAGTTTGTCAGAATCCGTCGAAGTCCATCACTTTTAAGACTCCTTTAAAGTCCATAAAATTTATGATTGAATAACCCTCTGTTAGTTTTTTTGGGATGGATTTGAAGTACCCCACTAGTCTTGCTCTTACAAACGTGGGTTACTAAAAGCACGTCTATTTATATTTTTTTTTCAGAAGCATAATGGGCCTAGACTTGCTAGATGATAGCCCAAAATAGATCATCGACCAACAATGATCCAATTAATATTGGCTAGTTATTTAGTCATGGCCAGCAGAGACGGAGCCAGAAATTTTACCTAGGGTTGACCAAATTATAAAAAAAATTTTAAGTCATATAATTTTTTTTTTAAAGGGTTAGAAGTTTAAGTGCAGTAAAAATTAACATAAAATAGTGTAAGACTAAGTGAGGTTTTAATATATAAAAAAATATTGTAAACGCATAATATATAGGATGGATCCAACAAATCACAATAATAAAACGAGATTCTAAAGAGTAATTTGGGCTAATTACAGATCAAATACAGATGACCTAAGGGCTAATTTGTGTAAGAATGTTCTCCTTACTATGTAGATTATGTTGAAAATAGTCCCAAAAGGAATATGAGAGCCTTGCAAACCCATTGTATAAAAGATTCTGGGCTACTCCACTCATAGCCAAGTGGTTTTGAGTTGGATGCCCACAAACTTAATATGGTATTAGAGCGGGCATACTAAGTTACGTCGATCCTGGGTCTTCTTCTTCGATGGCGGTAGCCATCATTCAATGCTATTGTCCTTCGGATCCACCTTCCACTAGATTCCATGTTAGGTATTCTTTCTAGTTTATAGTATTTTTATTTCTCTTTCTTTTAAGTTCTATTTGATTTTTAATAACATCATTCAAGTAGCAGTAGAGCTAAAGTTATTGTAAAGAGTTGATTTTTCAATGGATGAAGGCTAAATTTTCAATCGAGTCCATTTGATGAAGAAAAAGGCAATTTCAGATCTATGAAAGCCTGAAGAAAATCAAAACCCTCAACTCTCGAAGGAGCCACGTTAGAACCATCAAGACCTAAGAAAGGCTATGGTCAACGCCCAAGAAGGAGTTTTGAAGGAGTTCGTATCCGTTCTGAACTATTTACTTCCAATATTGCTCGAATCTTTACCAATAACTTATCACTGATTTCTTTCATTCACGACTGAAGCGCAACTTCACAAGACAAGTTGATCCTTATCAAGAGCAGGCTCAACTTGTGGGGGCGTATTAGCGTAATGATCCAACTGGTCAAAGAGTTCTTTTTTTAATACAATTATAGCTTTCCAATTCCATAGGTCTCTTATATTAATTAGGTTTCTATGTTAGAATAAATCGGTGAACCCTTTTGTAACCGACTCAAGCTATTATAAATAAAGACCTCCATGATTAATTTAATTTCTCTTTGACCATTACAGGTAAATGATCTCATTATATATATTAGTTACAAAGAATGTTACAGATCATGACATATTAATTTAATTACAGAATATTGATGATGGCAAACATATGATGGCCGACCATTCTGATAATACTAAACTATTGAGAGAGTAGATAATACTAAACAATTGAGAGAATATTCATCATTACAGAATATTCATCATTGTTAACATGTGATGACCAACATTCCACATACCATTGTTTATATGGAGAGGAAATATCAATTATTATTTGTTTTTATAGATTATCCTCACAAAAAAATAAACCTATTTTAAAACTTGTAACCTCATCATCCATTGATTGCAATTAATAGTAAAAGAAATTATCCAATCACGTATTGTCGATTTTTCATTAGTGAATGATGGGATTATAAATTCTAAAATTTTCTGATTTTAGGTGAAGATGATCTAGATGGGAGGTAAATCAGATAAGGGCTAATGGATTAGTACTTATTATTTAGTTGGATGGAGGCAAGTAGTATTATCAATTAATTTTGTTAAATAGTATTAAGTTATTAACTAATTAATGTATTCTGATAAAAAAACTAATTAATATATGAAATTGAATTTTTAAAATGCTGGGGGTCGCCATGGCCATAGGGTAGCTTCGCCCAATATAGTCATCTATGGTCGTTCGAATTTCTCTTTTTTGTTTATGATTTTTTAATTTTTAATTTTTTTGTTTTGTTTTGTTTTGTTTTTCTAAAAATAGGACTTAGGTGGTTCCCCTGATAGCCACATAGACACCTTCCACACAGTGGCAGATCTAGGAATTTCATTTGGGGTGGACGAGTCAATATTGTTAACCGAGTCAATGCTAACCGCACTAGAGTTGACCAAGTCAATTAAGTGAGTTAGAGAAGAGAGAGAACCCATCGATTCCACACCTCCATTTGCTACTCTATTATATTTTTGTGTGAATCTGTCTTCTACGAGGTTCTAAAAAGAGATGGAGAAAATGGATGAAATGGTGTTTAGGGTCGGCAAGTTTCTTTGTTCTTTTCAATGGTAGTGCGTCAGATACCTTCAAAAGTGCGAGGGGCATTCGTCAAGGTGATCCACTATCACCCTTTATTTTTTTCATGATTGGTGAAATTTTTTCAAAGCTAATGAGCAGGGCTAAAGAGATGAATCTGATAAACGGTTTCAAGGTGGATCCAAATAGAACAATGATATCCCACTTACAATTTACGGATGATACAATATTGTTTCTTGATGTTGATGGAAGTCCAGTGGAGAGGGTTAGGAATATTTTGATATGTTTTGAAGCCATCTCTGAGCTGAAGATAAACCTTACAAAATCGATGGTGGTGGGCATAGGAGACAACTCTAGAGTTGAGAACTGTGCTACTACTCTCGGTTGTGAAATTATTTTTTTCCTTCTAACTTATTTGGGGTTACCCTGAGAAGAGGAAGTTACACGGGGTGGGTTAGAAAAAAGTTTGCAGAGCAAAGAAAAATGGAGGCCTAGGCATAAGAAACATCAAGGATACAAATAGGTCCTTATTAGCTATAGGTCTGGAGATATTGAAGAGAAACAGGCTATATGGCGTACTGTTATAATAGAAAAATTTGGGAGAAGAGAAGAAACTTGGTTTCCAAAAGAAAAAATGCAAACATATGGAGTAGGGGTTTGGAGAGGTATCATAAACAATGTGTCACGCCCCGCTCACACGTGTGCCAATATTGTCCCTGCTTTAGCCACCCCCCGGGGTACAGGGTATACCATAATTGTCACGCCCCGCTCACACGTGTGCCAATATTGTCCCTGCTTTAGCCACCCCCCCGGGGTACAGGGTTTTGTTCTTAGGTGAGCCCAGAGAGCTCACCTAAAAGGCCTCGACACACTGTAAGACGATTCGTAACCTCATAGCCCAGGGTCTGGACACTCTCCTAGGCGATGTGGGACTAACCTCCCACCACCCCATAGGATGAGCCGTCCTCGACTCTGATACCATAATTGTCACGCCCCGCTCACACGTGTGCCAATATTGTCCCTGCTTTAGCCACCCCCCGGGGTACAGGGTTTTGTTCTTAGGTGAGCCGGGGTGGCTAAAGCAGGGACAATATTGGTACACGTGTGAGCGGGGCGTGACACAATGCTGAGTTGATAACAAAGAGGTGGTGCAGTGGCCAACCTCTGGCAGTGAAATTCCATAGGTTATAGAAGATATCAAGGAAACAAGAGGCTACAGTTGAAGAAATAATCGAATCGACAGGAAAGATGAAGGCATGGGATATGGGCTTCTGCAGAACTTCTAATATGGATGAATTTCCTAGGTTGTTTGAATTCTTGCAGGTCATTGGGGAACCGAAGGGAGGGGATGAGGAAGACGAGAGAAGATGGATTCCTAATAAAGGTGTTTTTTCGACAGCATCGTGTTATGAAGTCTGCAGAAGAATTGAAGACCCAGAGGTGCAATTTCTGGCTTTATTTATCGGGAAAAAAGAAATCCCAACCAAAGTTTCCTTTTTTTCTTGGGCAGCAGCGTTGGAAGGTATTCCTACTCTAGACAACATTAAGAACAAAGGCTTTCAAATGCCTAACAGATGCTTAATGTGCCTTCATCAAGAAGAATCCCCCTCCCACCTTCTTTTGCATTGTGAATTCTCTAAGGAAATCTGGAATTATTTTCTTAGAGACTTTGAGGTGGCCTGGGTGATGCTAAGAGAAACAGTTCAAATGATGAGCTGCAGGAAAAGAAGAAATAAAAATAACCTTCAAGATTTCATTTGGAATGTTCTCCCCTTTGTATTTGGTGGGTTGTTTGGCTAGAAAGAAATAAGAGATTTTTTTAGAATAAAGAGCACAATATTGACCGTATTATTATCGAAGTTAAGGGCCTTATGTATCTTTGGGGAGCTAGTGCAAACGTTTTCTCGAGTCTATTTTTTGAGGATTTAGTTGTTAGATAGAGGGAGAAGATTATGTGTATGTAATTGTTTTCACATTTCTTTAGTCTTTTCTTTCTTTCCTTCTTTCTCCTGCTTGTATCTTCTTTTTGGTGTTGTCTTAGCACCCTAAACCCTAAACCCTAAACTCTAAAAAAAAAAAAGCTATAATCTTAATATGAATCTTTAGTTATTGACACAAGTGTCAAAAAAAAAGACCAACTACCAGTTTGATTCTATAATTTTAATATGAATCTTTAGACATTGACACAAGTGACTAACTACCAGTTTCCTTTTACGAATTAATTTATTTGTGAGGAAATTTTTTACATAACTGTTTGGGTTTAGGTTACACTCAAACTGTTTACCAACAGGACATGTTAGTTTCATTTGAGTCGTAAAATTCTTTTGAATTAATTTTTTTTCTTAAATTTTTACTTATAATTGAGCAATTCGAAAAAAATATATCTTTGAATTTTTCATGTGTTTTGTACCAATAGGTGATTGACCAGTCATCTTGATTCATGATTAAGAAATTTCAAGTACATCAAAAAATATGGCAACACATTTCATATTAGCCATTTGAAAAATCATTAGTGAAGGAACAAAAGGTAAATAAATAAACAGAAAAATAGAAATAACTAAAAAAATTGAGTGCTTTTTGTTGGAAAAAATCAACCAAACTTCAATACAAATCCGTAATAAAAAATAAAAATAAATACAAATAAACCTTTATCTTAAGATAATATTCACCCCTGTTAAATGGTCTACAATAGTTAACTGTCTCCTAAGATACAACGATCTTACCTTCTCAAAGTAGCAACACTTTAAAACTTCAAGAAGTAGCGAACGAAAAATTGTTATGAGCTTTCTCTAGAATAAAAATTGTAAGTGTAGAGATGAATTTTTTATGATTAAAAATGGAAAGCAAGTGGGATAATTATAGATTAATGGTAATTATTAGGGGAGATACAATGACTATTCATAGAGACACCAAGTCCCTAATATATAGTCGTACCTCTTAAATTAAAATAATTTAAATACCCAATAGCCACAACCTTCTAAATTATATAAAACAAGCGTCGTGAACGTGTATTGCATGTGTTCCTTATATTGGGAGAGGAGTTTTGGTAGTTTTAAATTTTTAATTGAATAAACAAAAATCGTTGATGTTAAAATAGAGGATTTCAAAAATAAGTAAATTAGAGAAATCATGGGAGAGATTTAAAGAAGTGACAAGAGTTTAGTGTGAAGTATCCATATTGTCCAATTTTGAGGGGCAAAAAGTTACAATAATATCCCTATATATTTTCTGAGAAAAAATATTTCTAAAGGTTTTAAATGTAAAAAATCTAAAAAAAAAAATTGGCTGAATTAATAGTATAGATAAATTGGCCTACAAACTCCATTGTTTCTAACACTTATATATTAACACAACAACAAAATTTAAAAATTTTATGATTTAGATTTTTTAAATTGGTTATTGGATTTGACTCAGCCTAGTTATCTAATCTACCGAGCCTGCTAAGAATATTTTCAACGTTGATAATGACATTAACTAGGCTATAATGCTCATGAGCCCTCTGCATATTCTTTGTATCTATTATTTATCCTCGCTTGCTTCTTACTAGAAACTAACGATAACACATGCCTTCAGCAAAAAATATAACGTTGCACATTTTCGTCGTTTGCGATTTAGTACATTCGGTATATGTCGACATGCTTTCGGTATATCGATTATGTGTCGTTTGCACCATGCTCGTGCTTAACACTAAAAATGTATTATTTTTTTTTAAAAAAAAATAGCATGGCAACTGGTCTCATTTTGAAGACCTTCCCAAATCTTTCTTAAAAATATAAATTTTGTCAAAAAATAATTTATAGATAAAAATTTATGACATTTTTATTTTAAAAATTTAAAAGTTGATAAATTTCTCTCTCATCTACATGTATACATTCTTTTTAGCCAACGTCTTCAATACTTTTTTTTCTACAAACTCATAAGAATCATATGTCGGTAGGATACTTTCTATTTACTAAATATGTCATTAATTAGTAAGTTATATTTGTATGTATAAGACAAATGGCGACCTAGATTTATGAGAGGACGAATCTAAAACATCTTTTGTCTTATAGCTATTGTGTTTTATTATATAGATTTTGTATCACATCGGCATGTCAGACTCACATAAATATGATCCCAGGGATTATATTGAGCTACACAGTGATAAAGTCATTCTTACAAAAAATATGCCATTGGATATCTTCACGTAGGCCCAACATACAAGTGTAAATGCAGTGTAAGAAATTAAGAATAAGGTGGATGGAAATGGAACATGAAAAGGTTTCAAAATAAGGTGTAGCACATTGAAAAATATGGGGTGGAACTATTCGAGCTCATTTATCTGCGCGTAGTAAGTGGCATACGTAAATCCACGATTCACATTGGCTCAAAATAAATCCATATGGAGCCTCGTTATAATAATACAAATCACATGTATGTCTGATGCACGTGCTTGAAAAGAGCATGTGTATTTTTTAAAATTTTAATAATAATAATATTATTATAATAATAATAATAATATACGTATGTTATTTATTTAATGTGATTAGAGTTAAATTAATGTTATTTAATGTTTAGAGTAGAAGTATCTAATTAATGATGAGTGGAATTATTTAATGCTTGTTGTTTATATAATACCAGTATACCCTTCACTGAATATATAATTTATAATTTTTGCCATCCATTTTGCTTGTAATAAAATATACAAAAAGGATAATTTCAAAAGTTTTCTTGAGGCAAACCACTTTAAGTTAGAGAATATTTCAATCCAGGTAAAATAAAAGGTGAAGCAAGATTATTGACCTGGAAACAGGTTAGGGTTAGGGTCTACCCTAAGTGGGTGGACGAGTCAAGATTGGTCAACCCGAACTTTGACTTGTTTATTAAACAGGTCAGTTTTTCAGACCCTAACCTTGATTAGTTTAACATTTTTCAGATATGTTGAGCACATAATTGTTACATAATTACCCCTCTATTTATATTAAATAGTACTCATTTTTGTATCTTTTTAATTATTTTAATGTTGTTTGTAGGAATATTGGGGTTAACTCTCACCAAAGATTTAAATATATCCTACAATCGCGTGGGTCCCATTCATATTCCATAGGCAAGCTCCCAAAGGTTGACCAATGAAAGTGATATTGTATATTAGCTAAGTTGCACCTTGTTACACGGAATCAAATCAAACAAAAAGCAAGTAAAGATAGTGGATGGACAATGTTGGGACAAATAAATCTTTAAATAATTGTTGATTAAAAAATTAAAAGAATGCATTTCATTCTTTTAATCTGAGAACATATGGGAGATACGGTTGGAAATGGACCTTATCACTTGGTTTCCTTATTTAATAAGAGCATAAAGTTTGAAAAGGAGGAGAATGATTGCCTTGGGAATACGTTACCACTAGCATGCGTGGTCCCCTTAAATTGTGGATTAAAGTTTTATAAAGGGAAGGAGAGCAAATGGGAGAAGACATATGGGAAGAAAGAGAGGGACGCACAAATCCAGCGAGGCCTTTTGGCCTTTGGACGGAAATCAGATCAGAGAAAGAGGAGAGTGTGATTTTGTTGTAGAGATCTTTAATGTTGTTCTAACTCTCCACTAGGGTTGAGATGAAGCCTAATTTGTTGTATGTTAATTTGAATCTATTTCATGTCTATTTTGTGTTAAAGTGCTTAATCTTTCTTTATCTTCTACTTGTGTTCTTCAATCTTTATTTTTCACCATTGGATTTGATAGATCATGCTTGGATTGACACCCTTGATGGTTTATGCTTATCATAGAAATTAATAAATATTATAGATCTAATTATTAGATAAAGATTAGAAATTTCGAATCTTATTTGTGATTAATATTTTTATCATCCGAATTAATAAATAAAGTCTTTTGTTAATTCGAGTTTGGACAATTTAATGGAATGAATTTAGTTAATTTATCATTTTTTATGGTGGATTCAAATACCCTAGTTTCTCTAAATTTGTGAAGTTTTTATTTAGTTAATTTACTTGTTCTAAATCATCCAAAAATCCCAATTTATTTCAACCCTTAATTTAATTAGTTTTACTTGTTCTTTAATCCTTGTGGATCGACCCGTACTTGACGTTGTCTCAATAGACAACCGTGCGATTGGGGTATAAATATTATTAAGTGATAAAATCAGGGCCAATCAATTGGCGCCGTTGTCAGGGATTAACGGTAATATGTATTTTTAATTTTATTTAAGTAGTTTTAGTTTAGGTCATTTTTTTCTGTTTCAAAAAAAAAATATTATTCACGTTGTTCATTGGTACTATTTTTTTCAGTATATAATAAGAATTTTAATTTAAAAAAAAAGGAAAAAAGATTAAAAAAAAAATCGGTACTATTCAACTGAAGGTATTGAATTCCGATGACATCAGCATGGTTTTTTATGATGTTTAGTTAGTTTTTAATTTTTAGTTTTATAAATTTTTTTTTAAAAAAATGGTACTGTTTCCATCTTTGTAATTTTTTATATTTTAGCTATTTAATAAATAAATAGAAAAATCAAAACACAAAAAAAAAATTAGTACTGTTAATATAGGTGTAGTTTTTTTTTGGAATTTAATTTAATTAAAAAATAAACAAAAAAAACTTCTTAATTTTTTTTTGTACAATTGTAGATATCTAGGTAACGATGGGTGGTCCTTTTGTTTTTAATTCTTTAATAAAATGAAAAATAAAATAAATCTTTATTTTTTTATTAGGGTACTATTCAACATACCTAAGTAGGTGGTCCCTTCCATTTTTTTTAATTTTTCTTAATTTGTATACTATTTTAAACAATAAAGCAGGAAAAAAAACACTGTTTTTCTTTTCGAACCTATTAGAACTTGTCTTCGATGACATCATCATGATGTCATGTTGATGCCATTAGTTTTAATTTGATTTTAATACTGTTTTTTATTTTTGTTATTATTATTAAAAAAAAACGAAAATGGTACTGTCCATCAATACCTCTTCAGCACTATTCACTTAGGATTTTTTTTTTTTTTTTTTATTTACTTTTTGTTGTTGTTGTTAGATTAAACACTTGGGTATTTGTTGTTTTTGTGTTGTGCAGGTTGAAGTGAGAATTCTTTAATTTAGGTAAGTCATCTTGTTAATAAAATATTAGAGAGTTAGATCCGTTTTTATTTTTTTTTAGTCCAGTTTTTTTTTCTCTAAAAATATTTTTTTTTAAAAAGATATGGGAAGTTGGTATCAAAATAATAATGTTTATAATTATTGGGATTCTCATCAACCTTATGAAAGTTTTGAGCCATATTTTAAAAATACCAATGATTATTCACAGATGTATCAATCATCACAATGGAACAATGAGCAATTTTATTGTGATCCACCCACATCATCATCATATTTCTAGAAAAATAACAATTGCCTTCATCGTTATACATCTCAATGCACAGAGTCTATTGAAGCACAAAGTGACATAAGTGAAGAGACTAATAGAATTCTAAATTAATTTTTGGATGTGGGCAATGCTTATGTCCCAAGAGAAACAAGTAGAAACATTGATAGAATTCTACAAGAGTTACACGACATGAGAAATAATGAAGGAGATGAATGTTATCATGAGAACAGATAGATTGTTACACCTAATAACCATAACTTATCATATAGTGTTTCTAGTTCCACTTCTGATTATACTGATGATCATTCACCTATTTCAGAGGAGAAAATGTGGACTAGAGACACCATAGCTTTAGATGATGTAACATGTCAATGTTATAATGATGATGACAACATGATGTTAGGGGAACATGTTTATTTTGAGAACATTATTTTTGAGTCTCATGTCTCAGAGGCAGTGCACACCTCTACTGTTTCCTTCTTCTAACATGTTTGTTCTGAAAACTTGAATAATGATGATGATAATGTAGGGATTGCAAATATTTTGAATGAGTGTGATGGTACACCACTTGTGTGTGAACTTATACTTGATTCACAGCCTGAGGATCTTATATCAACCTTAGAGGTCATTCCAATTGAGTACTTTGTACCAACATTTCATAGGGTTCCTAGTCTAAGGTTAGAATTAAATTCTTCTAAAATAATTTTGGACTATTTTGCCCTTCATGCCTCCACTGTTGTGAAGCAACCCTTGGAATCTGTCATTTTATCCACAACTAAGTATGTACCAATTGATCCATTTGATCCAATTTCTGTCCCAAGAGAACCTCTAAAATTATTTGTGAAAGGTCCATGTTTTAGGTTTGTCGAATTTTGTGTCAAAGGTAAACTCAAGATGGTCAATGTAACTTGAGTTAGAGTCTAGTGAGTCTCGGTTCACTT
>MVGT01003539.1:15264-74778 GCA_002174775.1 Macleaya cordata
TTTTTACTTTTGTTTGTATTTATAATGGATTTTAAAGGGAAAAAAGAAGAAAACAATATGTACATTTATTTTTTAGATTTCCCTATAAGTTGGATCGCTGAAGATTTTACAGAGCTGATCACATGACTGATTGGGGTCGAGCCCTATGACTCCAAACTCCAAATAAAGGTTAAAATTTGAATTTAGGACTACTTGGTACATGGTTGCGGTGCGCATCATGCGAACTTTTGCACATTATTGTTGCAAATTTTTGCATTTTCGAAGTTATGGTTGCTTGGCAACAGCATTAAATATGTGGCATTACAAACCAATTTGTTCGCACCTCCCAATTTCAATTAAGTTCGTTTGACCTTCACAAAACTCCATACGGTGGGTTTTGGGTGCTGGTTTTTTGTGAGCTTGAGATAGAGTTAGCGAAAGGAGGAGGCCGAGAAGAAAAATGAAAAGAAGAAGAAAACGAAAAAAAAGAAGAAATAAAGACCTTAAATTGGATTTTGAAGGCTTTATTTTTTGTGAAAATGGTGATGATTTATTTTAGTTATCGAGTCAATTCTCATGCAAAATACTTTCATTAACATTTTATAACTGTTTTAAATCTATCTGTTTTAAGTTTCTGTGCATTTGTAGATCTAAATCCACACTGGCATTTCTAGTGGGAAATCTAAAAATGGATCCCTAAAAATGGAAAATCCATGATGAAAATGTGTTTTGCTCTAGTGGGGAATCCCTAAAAATGGGTGAATAAACAAAAAAAAATAGAGAAAAAAGAAGAGAGAGAAAAAAAATCAGTTGAGATATGTTGTGCCGCTCATCCCATTAGCTCCTTCACTAAGGATCCCTAAAACGGTGGAATGAGATCTATTTTTAGGAGTTAAGGGTTCCCACTAGAGCATCAAACAGTTTTCATGCTCCCACTAGAAATGCCCTTAGGCCATTTTCATTTGATCTCTTTGGAGGCCCAACACCGTTTTAGGACATTAATCTTGATAAAAATTTTTCCAAGAATGTAAATCAGGCAGTTTTGGCTGATTTAAGCTTTTAAATTCGGCTAGAATTGGCCGAAAATGCTTACATAAATCGATGAAAACTAGCCTGAGTTAAAAAAAATCACTTTTGAAGTTTGGCCAGGTTGGTGACTGCCACTAGTTAGTTTGAGTAATTTTGAAGACAAAGTAAATTGACAAAGTTTAACCAAACGGGGCCTGCCAATAACATTTTTGGGGTGCCTTTAAAGTTTTATGTAAAGAAATACCAAGTAAAGCCTTATTACTGCCCTCGTTAGAATTTACACTCATTAGAATTTACAAGCCTTTTGCACGTGTTCTTCATGTTGGACTTGTTCTTTACTTTAGGTAACAGATTTGTACCAAAGTGCACATTTTGAGAAGAGTTACTAGATATGGGCACCATAGTCAAGTGGAAGCGGAGTGTAAGAATAAATTAGATGGAGCATGTAAAAATTTGAGGATGATTTAGATGATGAGGAGATTACCCTCACAAAAGATATCATCATTTGGATCTAAGTAATCAAAGCGCAGAGCGGGAGCGTCGGAACGCCAAATTTAAAAATGCCTAGGCTTGAAGCGCCTTCAGAGCGCCTGACTTACTCCCACATAGTTGAAGTTTTAATTGTTGATCGACAACTTGACTACCATTGACTAGAGTACAATTAACCAGATTATTAAATAAATTTTTATTAACCAAATTATTGAATAGTTAGTAAAATAATTTATTAATTTTATTAAGTATTTTTCTAATAATATTCTTTTTTTAAAAAAAATTATTATTTTCTATATTTCTTATAGGTATATTAAACCTAAGATTTATTATTTCCCATATTAATTATATTTGGACGAACTTAACAATAACAAATTAGACATTTAAAAGTATTTTTTTTGATCAAACGTTCCGAAAAAATGGAACCGAGCTTCGAAAATTTAAGAACCGCGCTCCAAACATTTACGAATTGTGCTTCCAACAAACCCAAACTGCGGATCGAATGCGCCACTCCCAAACCGCGAATTCTCGATTTGGGAGCTAGAGCGCCCCTATCCTTGCGCATTTTTCGGTTAATAAGATTTGGAATATAGCCATGTGGACCCGTACATGGGAATAAATGGAGTGTACGACTAAAGTTTGTGGAACATCTAAAAAATAGAATAATGGTTGGAATATGCAAAAAGTGGGTGGATTTAGAAATAGGTGTGAATGGAATAAAATAGATACGCGTGATCTATGTAGCAAATTAGAGTGGAAATATGGAACCCCTTTTGTCATAGTTTATTATGATGTGTGTGGGTGTAATTAGTAGCAAAGCAGGGGTATTTTTATGATATGAAAGCTGCTGGCTGAATCAAGCTTTATAAATGTGGATAGCCCCAAATAGAAAATGTGAATGCTAAAAAACAGAACTTAGCTCCTTCTGAAAGAGGAGCAAAACCAAATATTCCATTCAGACAAATCAATACAAGTGCATGGCTTGTCAAACACCTCTTCATCTAAGCTTTAGATTAGAGATCAGAAGAACTGGACCCATCTCTGAGATTGTTATTTAGTTCACAAACTCTACTCCTGTTAATGGTGTCCCAGCATGAAGTTGAAGGGCAGTGTCACCAACTACCTGTCGAAACATCACACAGCAACTCATAATCAGATGGGAAAAGTGAGTAGTAGACAATTGAATTTTTCCGATAAATAATACTACTGAAAACATACATACTAGTGCTAGGGCCAACAAAGTTAGGCTTGGACCCACCATTGCTAGGTCTCACCTGGGAACTTCATGCCAGTAACAGACTCACCCCAAATCAGAGTAACTAATTCCAAAATGGTTAAAAAGAAAATATATCAAACTCAATAATAATCTATGATGCAAAGAGATCTTCGCGATGCTATTTTATCAAAGGCAACGACTAGGCGACCGAAGTGTATAGGTAAAAATTACCTCGCCTTGCCTAAGACCATTTTCCTCAGGTTTAGGCGATGGGGGCCTAGGCGATCTCCCAGGACAAAACTCACTTGTTTTGCTTCTTTTTTCATTCTTCACTCCAAACTCTCTCTAACCTCCTAAAACCCTATTTATTCCCATTTTCAACACTCAAACTCCATTAAACCACTTCAAGACAAGATTTGTGAACTTGTATGCTTCATTGATTTGCTAAACTATGGTAACATTGAGAAGGGGTATATATATATAAAAAGCACAGGAGGGCACTTTTTCTGGGCGACACTTAGGCGAGACGTCTAGCCCATCGCCTGGCCTCAGACAACCGAGTCCTGACGAATCTCATCAAATGGTAGCTCCTCCCACTTGCCATCAGTGCCATGTACCCTTAGTATCCTTTAGGACAGAAAATGGTATACCAAGGTTGTTTCTAATGTGATTCCGTTGGTAGTTGTAAGTGGAGGATATACAGATGAGTAGGATTAAGGTGAGTGAGGTGGCTCCAACTTCTGCCCAAACAAGTAGATGGCTATATGGTTGTTACACAGTGAGGAAACTGAAAGGTATGGAGAAGGAAAGAGATGAATAGGAGGGCGTCTGAGCTATGCATGTACGGCACCCGGTCAGAAACCATGTCACATGGATACGCACGCGTGCCAGCGCAGACACACATGAAGTCAGGTTCCCAAGAACCCTTGGTATATATGATATACCACAGTCCCCTTAGACAAAGATATTGTAATGACTCATATTACAGGTAAGCCAAGAGTATACATGCTCTAATAGGTACAGCAACATCAACAACCAAAGGATGCTAGTCTCAAAGGCCTAGGCCCTAGAGGCTAGAGCACCTCAAGCAACCACTTTCCACTTTGTTTACACTTTGAGCAATGCTTCTCAACCCCCCTACAAGTACCGAATGTGAGTACTGAAAAAGGTGGGATTGAAATCCACCGTCAGATTCGAAACAAAGTCTTAAATGTTTTGGTGGATTTCAACACCACCTTATTCGGCACCTCAAATTCGGTACACTTTGCGGGGCTTATAAGCATTTTCCATACACTTTTGGTGGAAATCATAACCAGCATAACATTTATTCTTTTCAGTGTAAATATGATCTCTGAGGGCTTGTTTTCTCATTTATCAAAGTGCAATAGATGTATATGGAACAACACAGTTATAATCTAATATGCAACTTTAAAATCGAAAAATATTTTTCATATCCACATTAAACTTGATAGAGAGAAATACCTGAGCCATAGTCCTATAGGAATATTCCGTCATCCCAGCAACACGAGGTGTGATTAGAATATTTTGAAACTTCAAGATTGGATCATCTGGATTGAAGGGTTCGGTCCAAGCAACATCAATGCCAAGGCCTCCCAAGTGGCCTGACTCAAGGTAGGATGCAACAGCGTCATAGTCCAGGAGACCACCCCGAGCAATATTAACCAAAAGAGAACCCTGAAACCAAAAAATAAAATAAAAAAGTAAATGAATGAAGATAGCAAATACTGTTTACCTAGATAATACTCTTTGGTGTTTTGTTCTCCCCGGTACTTGAGGGGAGGTAAGACATCATGCTTTTGGACACAATCTGACATGTTACAAATGTTGGAACAGGGAAATCAATGTTAATGACGAATATAACAATAAACAACATTACCAGCACATCAAGAAATAACAAACTCTGTAACTTATATCCTTCCATCATAGGCCTTCCTGTAGTTTTACTAGGAAATGGTGGTTGTAACTTATAGAATACTCATGCAGGTTACAGTTTAAGGAAAACGACATAGTGTGTCACTGGATATTGGAATTGATTATTTCTTACTCTGTATGTTAATCAAACAGATGAATATTGGAACTAAATTGATCTTTACTCTAATTGATAATGTTTCCTAAATGATTGTTTGATTTTTCATTCTAATAAGAAACTTTTTTTTTAAAATTATACTAAATTTGTTGATTAGCTATTAATGCTCTTCACAGTCTTTCAAGGTTGCAGTACCCCCATTCATGCATCCAGGTAACACGTTTTACACGAAAACTTGCTGAGAAATGCAAATACTACAGGAAATATATCATTCTCAAAATGAGTCTCCCCACATTTCACGATCAATTCCATGCAAATTTCCCCATAAAGCCGGTGGCAATGCTTCCTAATCCAAAAAGTCAAAGTCCCACAAATATGAAGCAAGATATAGACAACATATCTTTTTCATTGAAGAAAGAAATTTCTTGTTCACTATGCCAGCCTAAAAATCCACAACAACCAGATAATGTGCCTATGTGTCAGAAAGCAACAAATATGCCACAATTTGCAGTACATAGATGGAAATAGTTAAAAAGAAGATAAGACTGACTGTTTCACTGTTCAAAAGCAAGCAAGGAACAACTATGTCGGCCTCCTTCTGGACCACCCTTCTTATCAACCAGACCATCAATGCCATCACTTTCAATGCTCAATGCTGGTGAACCTAAAAGATGATGAATACCAGGTTATAATTTATCATTCTTGATAGGCTGTAAGACATTTGCTTGATGGAGGTCCAAACACAAGAACCAAAGAAATAGTGAACAAAATATCTTCAACAACCTTATTTTCTCTATTACAACCAACTGGAAACTATCTAAATATTTGTCATACCATTTGGTCGACAAGAACCTCGAGAGTCCATTGGCCAAGTCCGTTTTGTTGCAAGGATTTTCACACCAAATGGCCGTAAGTGTTTTGCCAAATCAATCCCAATATTTCCAAATCCCATAATGTACACCTGCATGGGCCAAATACAACCTTATTTAGAAAAAAAATGCAAGAAATCATGTAAACTAGTATTATAGTGGTTATTAATGCAGAGATGAGGAATAATCTTGGCAATTGGAAAACATCAAATTTGATCTATGGTCTATGGAGATTGGACCATGTCATATTACATGTTAAGGCATGCAAGCAATACTTCAAATCCAGATTTCTTGAGCAAAAGGGATGGAAATATTATTTATGTACTTGTTGAACTCTCACTGTCCCTTTAATGATCTTTTTTTGTGATTATTGAGCAAATATCAAAAGTAATATTAGATACATTACAAAATTGGCTGGGGATATTTCCACGCAAGTTTTTTCTAGATCAACACAACAATTGTTGGGTCCAGAATCGACAGTACAAAATGGCTTGTCGTTTATGTAGAACCGAAAACACAATTACAAAGTGTTTCTTTGGTTTTATACAATTGGCAAACCCTTTTATGGAATTTGTACTGTCGGTTTTAGATAACAAACGAATGATTTGGCCAAAAGCTGTGTTGATTCAGTAAAAAGTTGTGTGGATTTATCCTTATCCTTCCAAAATATAGCTCATAGTATATACATATTTATGCATTTCTCTAGACACTGCAACAAATGCCTGAAGTCTCAGAACATGAGTCGAAAAGAGAGAAATTAAATGCATTAGTAAGAAACATATTACCAAGTCAGCCAGGAAAAAGAATCTCACGGTTTTTCCAAGTAGTGTTTCCCCAGTTGGCTCCCCTAACCTTTTCTGCTTTACAACAACTTCCATCTCCTTCTGTAATATAAGATAAAGATAAGGTTAAGTAGGACATGATACAATTATTGTGTTAGTAAACAACTTTATAAATTGCATAAGGTTTAAGCAAGGGAGCCTCCTTATTCCAAAGCCAGGTTCTCTTGTCTTCTTCCAAAGAGGAGAAAATTCAAAGCATTAAAATGGTAGAAAAACAAGAATAATGGCCTCAGCTCTCCCTTTCATGGAGGTGAGACTCGTAAAGTTATATCTTGAACAACAACAAAAAGTTCATCCGCTACCACTGCATAATCCTTGACCAGGACAACTTTGGCCTCTGTCAAGGAATAAAAGCAAGAACCTGATGCCTTTAGAGAACTCACTCTGAAGCTTCGAACACCTTCCGCACCCTTAACCAACAAAATACTTGAAGATCCCAACTTAAAGTACAGGACCCATATTGTCCTGGATAAATTATTAACACAGCTTCATTTAGATTTGAAATCCCTCGTCCCACAACCACCTCAACATTTGGAGAGGCAGAAACTGATTGGTTACGCTTATTCTTCCTATCCAAGCCAACTTGTAAAGTATCAGTTATACGCTTCTCAAACATAAAAACCACACTGCTATTGATGAAGAATAAATACAGGTACTAAATAGGAAGGCCCGAGGGTAATTAATTATATAAGTTTTAGATTATTGGACTTAAGTAACCTACTTGCTTCCGTAGGAGGCCTAACATCAGATATATGGCCATTTCTGCGCATGATGCTGAATTTCCAGAAACATTGCCAGGATCCTAGCAACTTTAATTCCGCACTTTGTAGCAGCATCAACATCAACACCTAGAAAATAGAAACTATATAGTCATGCACAGATCTACAACAGTGGAGAGTTTACTGCGCACTAAAGGAAAGCATTTTGTAAATTACAAAATAGAAAGAAGAAATAAAGGGATGACCTTCCAGGCCAACTCCAAATTGCATTATAAGCTTCATCCGAGTTGCACGACCAATAACCTCTGAATCTAAACGTCGATTTTTCACAACACAAATATGGTAGTTAGCAATAACATCAGACACATCATCAAGTGGGACATCATCAACCTGTGAAAATTGTACACAATTGCAAAATAGATCACATTAACTCATGGACAAGCTTTCAATCCAATAGAAAATCATTAAGCACTAGACATTAAACATCAACTCAGACAGAATTACCAAATGAGGGAATAATAAAATATAACGGCATACTATAAGGAAACACATATCATCACAGGTGCATATGCACCATCATGTACACCTACCTTTTCACCAGATACGGAGGAAAATAAGAAACTCATCAATTGTTCTTTTACGCAAGAACACTAGTTATTATACACCAATAAGTTTAGAACAAGAACAATTATTGAAGTTAGATTTTAGTTGCACGAAGTAGGAGAGGGTGTAGTAGGGGACATGGGTGCTAGAGCTAGGAAGTGATAATTGCAAACCACTTCTAAGTGGAAATAACTTAGGAAGCAGAGAATGTTTCAAAGCGAGAAGGAGCAATAGTAGCACCTAGGCTAAATGCTTCCTGCAACTAAGGTTAGGAGACTTAAGACAAAGTCTACACCGCATTCCTCGAACCAAACTCCTGCATATTGTGGTGAGGCCAACTCAAAGATATCACTGGGTAATCTAAACGTGCAACATGGTTCAAATTTTGAGTTGTTTTGAATGTTCAAAAAGCGAGACCGTCTCCATATGTATTGATGCTGTTCATGTATCATTTTGGAAGGCTTTCAAATGCCTTCGAAACATTCGGTAATCTCCACAAGATGATCTCCTCGTCCTTTTGAGGAAACTAATGTATAATATAGATTTGAGATCAGCCTAAAAAAAAAATTTCAAAAAAAATATATATAGATTTGAGATCAATAATTTCATTAATGGAAGTTATAATTTGACACAATTCTTAAGTATTTCTTCTTTTTGTTTCACGTAATGAATAAAGAAAAACAATTTATCTAATCAGCATCAAATAGTATATATCCTTATCACAACAGATTTTAAAGGGGGAGGCGCATTATAGAAAAATTGGTTCCTTCCTTTTATTCCAACAACATTTGCAAAAATTACGATGAAAAATCTAATAAGTATATCACCTAAAAAAATAGAACTAATAAGGGATTTCTTACTCGACACTTCAAAGTAAGACTCTATGCCATAAACATAGATAAGTTCATGAATTAGAATAACATGGATGACAAAAAGATAAGATAGTAGAACAAATTACCTGGACAAATGGATAGTTCTGCAAATATTCCCTTGTGTAGTTGTGAGAAGCAGGGAAATGAGGACCACAAAAAAGCACACGTGTAATGTCACTATTAGTATTTTCAACCATTTTCCCGACCTTCCCTGAGAAAACTGCGCTGGAAGTTCGCAATGCTTAACTAGATGTCTTGGTAATCAACTTTTTGAGATCTAAAGAAATAGGAGATCTCTTCATGAACCCCACGATCTGATCAATGGGTTCTATTGGTGTTGCGGTAGCCATTTCAAACAAAATCCAAGTATAACTAGCATCAAACTCTACTTGATCACAAGAGAGGTAGTACACTAGGGCTCCCAATTAGGGTAGAAATGGCAAAATAAGCTGCAGTTCTAAACAATAAACATAAAAAACACTATCAACAAAAACCATTTAGTAGGCATGAGAAATTGAAAATGTTGCAACACGGAATCAAAATCAATTCTATTCATTCCATCAAACTAACAATAAATAAGAATATATCAAACTAAAGATCGTCTAAGGATTTCATTTAGCAGCTTGTAATCATCGATGAAATTCATTACTATCAACCAAACTTCCATTGGAATTGATTGTTTGTGTCATACTTAGAAAAGGAAAGAAAGAAAGAGAAAAAAAAAAACTATATCTAATATGATTCGTTGATTTATGAAATAATGTTCAAGGCACTCAAAAATAAAATGAACTGATTGACATGAATTCTTTCTGTGGGTTTTCTCATTTTCCTTTACTCATTTCTTTGCATGCATGTGCTCTTTCCTTCGTATGGGTAAGAGAGACAAATGGATTTCAAAAGTCCCTATGTGGAGGATGCTCCTTCCATAGGAGAAACAAGGAAATTGTCAATTTGCCAATCAAAATAAAAAAGAAAGGAAAAGAAAATGGGAAATTGTCAATTTTGAGTGTTCATATTTATGTTTATCCCCAACTAAGGTATTTTTGTAATGTCTCTTATTAATATATAAAGCTGATTTCATGTCTAAGACAAGATTCACCGAACACTTCATTTATTTTTGGAACTAAATTTAACTTATTACCTGAACCTATTCTAGGGTTTGCTTATTGTTTTCTTTTGATCTGTTGACATAAAGCGAGAGTATCAAAAGAAATTGAATTTTTCCCTAATGTTCATTTGAGTTAATGAAAACGAGGTTATGAGTGATTGAGTGTTATCTCAATTATCCATGAAGATAAATTAGTATTTATAAATATCAAACCTTGGTTAGGGCTACATTCATGTTGGGTGTAAAAATCATGTTTATATGACTCATTTCAAGCCTCAATAGAAATTTCTCGAATCAAAGCCCAAACTATCCATATGTCATCTCGTTTAACTGGCAATGTTGATAGTTCTATCACAAGTGACAAACCTAGTTTAAAATCACTAAAAACAAATTCAATGGATGAATTATTTTGAATTGATTCGGGCAGCCAAGTATTTGTGGCGAGCAGAACCAAGATGAAAAACTTAGAATGGAATTAAAATTTACAAACACCAAACCAAAGAAACATTCCTAGCTACCAAAACCCTAGGTTCAGTATCGTTCATCAGTATTGATCAATGATCAATAGTGAGTTTATTTCATGCTATCCAAGAACATATACAGAGGACACTTCATCTTCTCTGTTTTTAGCATAAAAATTGGAGCACCATTGGATACTTCCTAGTTTTAGACAAGCAGGATCTTAATATGAAAAATTAAAGCATTAAGAAGTGAAAAATGGTTGCCCTAGATTCAAAAGTGACACTTCTGGATCTTTTCACTATTGTAGTGGGTTTCTCTTTAGTTGTGGCAGCTAAAGTAGCAAATTGAAAGCTTCAATATTCAATTGGTGAGGGTAAGCTAAAATGGATCAAATAGAACAAGAGAGAGAGAGAGAGAGAGAGAGAGAGAGAGAGAGAGATGAAACTAACAAAGATTGAAGTGCAGAAATCCTAGAAATCGAAGAGTGATAATGAGATTAGTGGGAGATGTGAAGTGATTTTAGAAGAAGAAGAAGAATGAGGAGGAGGGATTTACCTGAGAAGAAACAGAGCTGCGACAATGAAGAAGATTTGGGAGATTGGATCCCCCGAATCTGTGTGTGTTTAGAAGAAGAAAACCCTAAGAAGTATTTGGAGTTTTGAACGTTCGGGCCTGGAGGGAAGAAGTATAACTGGGATTAGTCAAAACAGCTAGTCTTAGCGAATGTTATAACCGTCATAGTAGATTGTGCCTTAACTAGAAAATTCTGTAGATTTTTGGGTAAGCCTAGCATCAAGGCAAAAAGAATTATAAACGGAACTGTTAATATATTTCACATACCCTCGTGATTCGCACTCCATTCTAAAGTAATATGAATCTCACCATAAATTATGCCTTTTGTACCAAATTCTGTAGCTTTTTCTGTAACCCTAGCACTGCCGGTTTATAAATGGGTCTGGGTTGATATTAGGACATTCAAAATAGATGGAGGGAGGGTCGGTTAAAGGGCTCTCCAAAATGTCTAAGATGGTTAGGGGAGGCTCATTTTACAGGGAAGTCTCTCCTTTTTCTTTTTTACACCCCACAAAAAGTACACCCACTCCTACCATGATTACCATCTCCACCGCCATCGCCACCACCACCACCATCAACAACAATACCTCTACCACCATCACCTTCCCCAACCCCACTCTCTAAAAGTTCTATCTCTATCTCTCTCTTCTACTCTTAAATCAACCATTGATGGTCGAATTTTTCTGAACATTTCGACCATCCCTGGTTGAATCATGATTTTAACCATTAATTGTTGTTTTTTTCTCAAATTTTCGACCATCACCGGTTAATTGTCTTTTTTCTTTCCACATCTGGGTGGAGGTTTTCGATCTCTCGATCTGATCTTTCTCGTCTCTCGGCTCTCTCGATCCGTTTTCCTTGGTTTTCTTTTTCTGAATTATAGAGGATCACAATGGTGGTGGAGTTTATTTTGTTTTGTGGGGTTAAGATGAAAAGAGCTTTCTCTTTATCCAAAATGGCTTGGGCTTCAAGGCCCTACAAAATCGCTTGCCCCTAACAAAATCAGCCCTCCCAATATCAATACCCTTAATTAGTTATACCGTGTGTGGTTGCTTGTCTATAGAACTAAAATAAAAATAGAAGGGTGCTGTTAAAGGGGTTCTCTAAAATGTTGTGGGGGTGGGGGGTGTAGACAAGTTAAATAAGCTTTTAACCCATACTAAGGGGGTGGTGTGGGCATAAATTAAACTACTACCTCCAACCCCCTTTTTATCTCCAACACGTTCTTTATTTCTCCAATAAAAAACTACTTTTTCTCTCCAACCATTTTCTCTCTCTAAAACGTCTCTTAAATTATTCGACCACCAAATATCGAAGTTGTTATTGGCGGAAAACTCTATGGAAGATGATGAAGGTTCAAGTAAGGAACACCATTAATGGAGGAAGATGAGTTGAAACAAAGTTCACCATTAATGGAGTCCCAAAAACTTAAATATTCATTTCCGAATGGTTTAGGTTCCTCAAATCCAATGAAAGTCTCTCAATCAAATAGTAATGAGGTAATACAACTGATTCATATGCTTTATTTTATTTTATTTCAAACGTCTTTTATTGATATTAAAATTTCTCGTTTTCATTCGAGCATGGTTGAGTTTTTTCTAAAAACTCGACCACCACTAGTTGATATTTATATCTAAATTCAACCATCTGTGGTCGAGTTTTTCTACTAAACTCAACCATCAATGATCGACCGTTTTTGGTCGAAAATCGTTGATTAAAATTGATAATCAGTGGTCGAATTGAGGAGTTTGGGCAATGAAGGAGAGAAGTTTAGAGAGAGAAACGTGAGAGAAAGATGTTAGAGAGAGGGAAAAGGATATGTCGATTGCTGTTTTGGACTTAGGAGTGGTTGGGTTTGGGATTTTTAGGGTTAGGTTTGAAAAAATACCAAATCAATTGTAGGATCCGCGAAAAAAACTTTTTCTCCTCGACCGCGAACGACCGAAGAGAAACAATTTCTCGTATTCCTAACTAGGGGTGGAATCGTCTAATGTACTTATGGAGTCGCCACCTGATTAATCTGGGAATCAGGACCCAATTTTGGAAAACCATTTTGTTTTAGCAGAAAACTTGGCGATCTTTCGACTAGTCTGGTCTGTGTAAGGAGATTCTTGGTAAGGAAATCCTGGTACGGGTCGGGAAGGTGTTAGGCACTCAACAACCGCCTGATCGTGAGATCGACCTCTACTTCACGACTAAGGGTATTTAGATAGAATTTTATGATTAAAAATTATTAAATTACACTAAGAAAGAGTGTGTACAAGAAAAAAGTAAGTTCAAGCCCCTCTAGTATATGTTTCATGCAATTGAAGTTTTGGGGCAAAAAGTAAAACACACTCTGATACGTAAACTCATATTTACGTGTCGCAAAATTGCAAATAGACTTGCGTCTATTCACATACAAGCAATGTTGGTCGCGAACCTCTCTTCACGGCCAACGAGAAAATAAGAGGATTCATCACGACTATGCAAGCCTAGATGCACAACAGACTAGCCCTGCAACAAAGTGTAAATGGAATCTGGACCATTCACATATGAGATGGAATACACGTGACCATGAGTTGTATATAGGAATACTGGGGCCCACACACGTGCTCAAAATACGTGTGGCTAAACTGCGAAGCCACGTATACGCACTTATGATATACGAGTATTTTTTTTTGAAAAATGATGACATGCGCAAATCAGTTATGCTCGTGAACCAACTGGGATTTCCTCAGAGACACGTGTAAACTGGGATATATGTGGCGGCGAGATGCTCTTTCTTTTGAAAAAAATGAATGACATGTCTTAGGGAAGATCTAGAAGTCCTAACTAGAATTTCTAATCCCTAGCGTTAAACATGATCCAAATTTTAATATGCAAATGCTTCGACTAAGTGACATGCTTTAGGGATGATCTAGAGTCCTAACTAGGATTTCTAATCCCTAGCGTTAAGCATGCTCCAAATTTTAATGCAAATGTCTTGATTAAGTGATATGCTGTAGGGAAGATCTAGAGTTCTAACTAGGATTTCTAATCCCTAGCGTTAAGCATAATCCTAATTCTAATGCAAAATGATTATGTGATATACTTTAGGGAAGATCTAGAGTCCTAACTAGGATTTCTAATCCCTAGCGTTAAGCATGATCCCAAAATCTAATGCAAAATACTTTGATTAATAGAAAACGTTGTTTTTCTTCTTTGTTTTGAAAATCTTGATTATTGCAAAGGTGGGGTTAGTCTAAGAATCAACCCATCTAATCGAGTGTGCAAGACCATCGACGTGGCGTAGGCACACATGCCACACTTAGGAGTGCCAGTCCATGGTGGTCACATTTCGACGAGTTTAGGTAAATTCCTAACCTAATCCCGAAATTAACACACAACCCTAATTTCTAATGCATTTCTTAAACTAAAGAGCCTAACTTAGATTAACTAATTTAAAAGAGAGAAACCTAGTTCAGTTTTATTTGATTGGTTAGGGTTTTGGATTAGGGTTTTAGGCATATCCGAGCCTAAAAGAGAAAGGTGGGCCTAAGCAAAGATGTGTTTTTGCTAGGCCCACACAAGAAAATGGGTTTATGAAGCCCAATTCCATGGTGTGAGTTTAAAACTCATGAAATAAGCCCAACACTCAACAAAAAAGTAGAGTGGGCTTGCTTGAAGATGGGCTTACCAAGCCCATAAAGCTTATTTGAAATTTTATTCTCACTATTGGTTGATTTCTAAGGCACACCATCAAAAGTGACAAGTTTCTAATGTAAACCCTAGGGTTTCACCTAAAACTAAGGTTGATATACTTCAATTTAAACCAACAAAATAAAGTATTAATATGAAATTAGCAAAATAAGCAATTCTACACATCAAACATCCACTTAGGCATTTCATCGAACACATTTAAAGTGAACTTTCAAACTATCATAACTTCACTCATTCTTGAGCCCATTTTGTGTATTTTTTCATGATCTACAAGACTATATTTTTACATTTTTCATTTCATGCTTGTATGAAAAGATTCCAGCACGTTTTTGGCCTCTTTTTATGGTGTAGTGACTTGAAAATCAACCCCATACACCCAAATGCTAGATAACATGGTTAAATGGTTGATATTCTTACTAAACATATCATTTTTGGCACTAAACATGAATTTCATGAAAAACAAATCATTATTTTATGATGAGATGATATACAAAAGAGGCCAATCTTGTTAGATTATCAAATCACTTATTATTTCATGATATATGAACATTAACTAAACTAGTACTTATCTAAAATGATGCTTGAAGATTCATATATGTTAAAAAATGATGAAAAAGATCACTAACAATGTTATATTTATTCTAAAAAGGTAACTAATTAGTACATCAAAATAAACCCATGAAGTGAGATTCATGAAATGACAACATTTATTCACTTTCTTTTTAAACTACATCATACAACACTTAAAAAAGGAATCTCTACAACAAGTAAAAATGGGGTGATGATCACCTACCTATTTTTCTTAAGATCCACCAATGAGAGAGTGATGAAAACCCATTGATCAACCCTCCATTAAGCCATGATAATCTCTTTTGTTGATGGTAAATGAAGAATCATTTGAAAAGTGATGTGATCTACCACAAACTCTCTCTAAACCAACCTCAAAATGGAAAGAAAAACTTAATTAGTTTGAGTTCTTCCCATGATGAGTGAGGTTTGAATGTGCAAAGTTTATATTAGGATGAGTGGTGTAGATGTAGATGATGGTTGATGATGGTGGTAGTAAAGAGTAAGGCTAAGATCTAATGGAAGTGAATCTGCTCTCACCTAACTCTATTTCTTTCCTTCTCAAACTCTTGAATGCTCTCAAGCTATTCAATGTAACTCGTGAGATCTATCGAATGCTCATCACGAGATTTATTCAATGCTCTTCAAGAGATCTATCTAATGCCTCCTACTTGAGATCTATTGAATGCTCATAAGAGATCTCTTGAATGCCATACTTGAGAACTATTGAATGCTCCTAAGAGATCTCTTGAATGCTCCTAAGAGAACTATTGAATGCTCCTAAGAGATCTCTTGAATGCTCCTAAGAGAACTATTGAATGCTCCTAAGAGATCTCTTCAATACCCTACTTGAGAACTATTGGATGCCTTTACTTGCTAGAGATCTCCTATATTTATAGGAAAAAAAAGGGGTTGGTGGGGTGTAAACAAGATTAGGGTTAAGGGATGAGAGTAGATGAGAGAGATCTAAAAAAATGGGTGGAAAAAAGGGCAAAAATTAAAGTTTTATAGCCTTTTCAATCTCCACCGGTAGATCTGATCAGATCTAACGGTAGGTAGCAAAACGGCCAACCGTGAGCCATTTTCTGCCAACCATTAACGGTTCAGCCAAAATGGCTCATGGAGAGCCGTTGGCATATTCCAGGGAATATTCTAACGGTTCTCCCCCTCTGAAAAGTGGTTCTGGGTTCATTCCGACTCCGATTTTGGTTTCGATTTCAATTCTAAACTCAAATTAAGTCCAATTTCTCTCACATTTTTGAAATTTCTTGATCTTGAACATTAATTAAGGATCAATTAAGTTTCAATTAATCCCGGGGAACCCTAAAGTGGTTAAATTAAGGCTAAGTTAAGAACAATTTTGGGGATTTTCACTAAATCTTTCAATTAGGCACAATTTTGAGCCAAATTGAACTCAATGAAGTTGAATTGAGTTAGTGGGAGACTCAAATGAGTTGAGCCAAGGGTCAATGAACTCTAATGTGGTCCAATTAAAGTCAATCTAAGTCCGAATTTTGGGGGTTTTCACTCGATTTATTCAATTAGGCCCGAATTGGGCCAAATTATGTTGGGGGAACACCAAATTGAGTAGGTGCAATGATTAATTGGGTTAAATTAGAGGTGGTTGAGGCCCGATCTTGCAGTTCACACTGAATTTTGGATGTTTAGCGCCTGGGGGCGAAAATTGGTGTCTACAGTTTTCCCCTCTTCGCCAGAGGTACTTGTAACCGATGGCGGAGCTGTTGCACCGAATTTTCACTCCCGGGTGCCTCTGCAGAAAGCGTGTATTTCTCTGACTTCCACCTAACGTACTCCTTTGGAATTAAGTGGGCGTGGTCGGCGAATTAGAAACCTAACTAGGCAACCGATTGCCTTGGTCGACTAAGTATACTCCATTGGTCCTTAGCGCCATGTGGGTCTCGCGAGATCCCAAGTCATAACTAGATACTTCCTTGGGTATCTACTCATTAACATGTGCACAACTGGGTGTGTGATTGTGAGCAGATTAATTTTAAAAAAAAATTTAATTTTTGGTGGTTTTTAGGAGGAGATCATCTGGGCTTTCTTCATCTCTGCATTGGAAACTATATACACCACTCAATCATTCAACTCTTCAGTCTTTACTTGAAAGCTATGGACAACTTGCTCTTGTACTGATTTTGAATTTTGGCTTTCTTGATTTTGACCACTTTGGCTTCTTTATGATGATTCTGACTTTGATTTAATTGATCTTTACTCTTGATAGTCGAATTTCACTTTACGCCTCAACTTGTCTTATTGGGGAATGCCCAGACTTCGGCGTTGTCGCCTTTATCCCCCCTTGGACTTGTACTCTGGAGCTTTTGCACAATCTTTTGTCGGCTTGGTGATCTGGAGGATCTGTTATATGTCAGCTTCACTTTGTAACCTCTTGACAGGTTGAGAGACTTTGCGAGAAAATCCCTCTCTCATCTTGAAAGGTTCTTTAAGCTGATTTTCCTGATGGCTATTTTTTCAATATTTAGCTTTGGCTCTCTGCTCTGAAGGTTTTAACGAAGTTTTAAGTAGTTCATCTGAGGAGTGAGCTTCATGTTCTCTTACACCGATGAGCGAGGTTGGCACCTCAAATTATACAGAGTGCCCCCCAAGATCTTGGCCGGCAGTTAGGCTGGCAACTCATGGTTGATCTTCCCGGAAGCCCCTAACCCTACCTTCTTCCAATACCTCACCTAGATTTTGATTGTTCTGTATTCCTTGGTAGTGGATTCCCCTTTGTAAGTTTTGACATCTTCTCTACCCTTTTGTGTCTACATAACTTTTCACGAATTGACAATCGTCTGATTCAGGTGGCCCGCCCTTATTGCCAAGAGCTCCTTCAGCAAATGGGTGGCCTAAAGATACTTGTATCAAATTTGGTTGAAGAATATGCTAACCACTTGGCTAGCCTCCGCATCTATACGCAGACGAATGTAGGGCTCCAGGAAGAAAACGATCGCCTCAAGAGTGAGCTTGCAGGTGATGGCGTAGAAGATGATGGTGGGACTCTAACTGCTTCATGTTTTAGAGGTGAATCGAGTAAGATAACTCGTCGGCGCACGAGGAGTCCCCCTGAGGAATGATTCTCAAGTCCCCTTTTTTACTTTGGAAATGGCATAAAGATGCTTTTATGTAATTGTCTCTCTCATTATTAAACTTACTTGAATGAAATACATTTGTTTCTTAGGGAATTTGCCTCAGCTGCCTAACTAAGACCATGCAAATCATGGCTATAGCATCCTATGGTTTTGTCCTCATCGGCTCCCCAAAAAACAAGGTTTTCAAAAATAAATCATTTTTTGGCAGTTTTGAAATTCATTTGAGAAAACAAATTTGGAAACCATTTTCTTTTTCTTTTTATTAAGAAACCAGTTATCAAGCCCAACCTACACGTAGCCGATGATAATTGATCCAGAGTGCTAAATCTGAACAATTTTGGGGATTTTCACTAAATCTTTCAATTAGGCTTAATTTTGAGCCAAATTGAACTCAATGAAGTTGAATTGAGTTAGTGGGAGACTCAAATGAGTTGAGCCAAGGGTCAATGAACCCTGATGTGGTCTAATTAAAGTCAATCTAAGTCCGAATTTTGGGGGTTTTCACTCAATTTATTCAATTAGGCCCGAATTGGGCCAAATTGTGTTGGGAGAACACTAAATTGAGTAGGTGCAATGATTGATTGGGTTAAATTAGAGGTGGTTGAGGCCCGATATCGCAGTTCACACTAAATTTTGGATGTTTAGCGCCTGGGGGCGAAAATTGGTGTCTACATCAATTTTTGATAACCACCCCCTAGTAAAACTACGTCCATCCCCCTAACTATTTTGAAGTATTTTATCCCTCCAATATTTTAGAGAATCCCTTTAACAACACCCAAATATAAAGGTGCATAGATGAGAGCCAAGGAATTTGGATTTAACCTCAACTCCACCTATGATTTTCTCACAACCAACTTTGGTTTTTTAAAGGCCAAGCAGTTATTGTACCACTTTCCATCTCAAAAACGCCATCCACTTAAAAGGAGTCAAAAAATAAAAGGAATTTTTTAATTTTACAATATTGTTACCCTTCATTTACATCGGTCTATGGGGGTCCCACATAGAATGATCCAAGGGCTAATATTTTGTGAGGACAATTTCCTCACCATGTATCTCTCACAATAATCCAAATCACTTTAAAACTTTTATCTCCATCAAAATTTTATTCAAGTTTTAATATGAATCAGTTTTCTAACTGTAAGGTTTAACCATCTTGTAATGAGGTCAAAAGTTTTATAATGATGTGATTTTTTTATTTAACACCCCACTTTTCAAATCTTATAATCCAATTCAGATCATTAAACTCGAAAAGAAGAGTATTAGATAAATACATGATTAAAGGTATTATAGGGACAAAAATTAGTAATTCTTTTTCCATTTTCCATAAATTCTAAATTTAATTTCATTGATAATCAAGTTTGATTAAAGTAAATCCAAAGGTTCATACGAACCAATACATATTTTAGACATATATTAATCTGTCCAGAATCTGCATCAAGTCTGTTGTTTTATACACAAATAATTCATCTTAAATCATTTCTAAGTTATTCTAAGACTAAACGAAAATAGAAAAATAGATCTAAAATATTACAGAAGAAAGTTTTTCAATTTGAAAATCATAACATACTGTAAAATCGATCGAAATTGGGTCTATCTGCACTGATAGTAGAAATCCAATAACGTGATATGATGTTTAACTCTGATAAAACTAGACCATAAATAATCCAAAAATTATGAAATTTTAGGAGGAAATAAATGGGATTATTATAAAAATAATCCAACTGACGGAATATAATTCTGGTCCCAGAATTAATAGAAACAATTAAAAAATCGTAGTACTATCAGATTTTAAGTTCAAAACTAAACTTGAAAAATTACAATTGCAACATGTGAAACCATTATCCAAACCAAAATAGAACTTAAAGCATCCCATAATCCCTTTGATATAGTACATAAAGTAGTGTGATCAAATAAATTAAGCACACTTATAAATTTATGCTAGAAAGTAAGTCTTTCCACGATTGTCAAATTCACGATCTATTCTCCAACACCCTCCTCGAACTCTGTGGGGGGAAAATTATTGAGGTGAGCAAAGCTCAGTAGGAAACTAACAAAAAATAATAGATGCAAACATGTATAAATGAGGAAATGTATTTAAAATGCAACAAAACATAAGCAACAATAGAAACTATATTTTTCAGTTAAAGCGTTGCTAAAAACTCTGCACTGTTACTAAAATTTCACAAAACCTTTGCTGTTTGTATTTTCAAGGCCTTTTAGCCACGTTTTTAGTTATATACAAACTGTCACAAATATCAGATTAATATTTTTAATTAATCTTACCAGTCAGGGCTTGTTCCGGTGAGCCAACCACGATTATCAACAATCGTCTTCCGCATGAACCACATTTTTGTGGAAAGCCATTAGGGCTTACTGACCATTGATTTTATTGAATCATCTCACTTTCATATTCACCACATTTAATCTTGCATTAGATCTCAGATCACCACACTATTTCATCAGAAAATACAATTTTAAATAGATTTCATGTTCTAATAAATAAAGATGATAGATTTTATTACCTACATGATTTGTTCAAAAATAATATAATAAATAACATAGGTTTTATACTAAGGTTTCGACCCCTACCTTGATTTGCTTCCAATACTAGTATGAAAACTTCCTTTTTGATGTTGAAAAATACCTCTTCTTCAAATTGAAAATCTTCTCTTTTGATGTTGAAAAATACCTCTTTTAATTCTTTTTTTTAAAGAAACCTCGGCAGAACGAGGAGAAATACCTCTTCTAATTGAAACACCCTTCTTTTTGTATAGGTTTAATGGTGGAAAAATAAGGTTTAAAGTTTGAAGAAGTAAATGAGCTTGATGTTGAATGGTTTAGAAGATGGAGTGAAAATAGAGAGAACTTCTTTAAGGTACCCATTTTCATTTGGTTTAAGCCTCCTTATATAGGCTTCCAAAAGGTTTTTTATCATGATGGTGGAAAATGGTAGTGCAACCATCATTATTTAGTGGTGGTGGTACATCTATTATTAGCTAGTGGTGATGGTGCATCCATCATTAGCTAGTGGTGGTGGTGCATCCATCATTAGTTAGTGGTGGTGAGTTGTAATGGTAGTGTATACATTATTAGCTAGTAGTGATGATATATATTTAATAATAAAGACTAATTTTTATAGATAAGGTTTTGTGTACAAAAACTTTGATGTAACTTATGCCCCTTGTTTAATGAAATGAAGACATGTATCAATCAAAATGATCTTATGGTCTAAATTAAAAGTTTTGAGTGAATAAACAGTATTCCTTAATGTTAATCTACAACTAACTATATGTATACAATTTACTATAATGATCATAACACTGAGATCATAAGTCTGAATATTACAAATGATACCATTCTGAAAACTAGATTCAGAAAGCTATAACTTCATTAGAAATAGCTCAAGACCAATTAGGAACATAAGATGTCCAAAAATAGGTCCAAAATATACTGACAGATATAAGTAAGAATTTTAGAAATAATACATAACATGTTGGGTTGTTTTAACCCAAAGAAAATAAAGATTGGCCTAGCCCATTTAATTACAGATTCATGTTCATGCTCAAGTCCATCATACAAATATTGGGTTAGACCATCTAATCTCATAGACTCATGCCCAAGTCCATCAAAAAATATTAGGTTACTATACTTAATTATGTTAAGTGTAGATCTCATACACTAATAAAATTTTGGGGTGCTACATGTTATGAAGAAATCATTGATCCCTAGAAAAAATCATCCCTTGGATCATCTCATTATGGGGTCCAAACATTGATGTAAATGAAGTGTAAAAATAAGTGGGATATTATTTAAGAAAAAAGTGGAGTTGAATTAAAATGTCCAATCTTATTTTTGGACTCCCTTGTAAGTGAGTGGCATTTTGAGAAAAAATGGGTGCAACTAAGCTTGATCTTTTTTGAATTTAACCTCTGTGTGAAGTGTCCATTTCTTTGTCAAATGACAACATTTCTCTCGTGCTACAAATTTCAATCTACTGAAACCATCTTAACTATGAGTGCTTTTGTTCTCACCTTCAAAAAATTTTGACCCCCTTTTTCAAACTATCTTTTCGAGTAATTTTAAATCATTCCCAATTATTGATAATATTTCGGTATGTTTTAAATCACTTTATCTTGAAAAAATTGAAAGACACTTACACTTAATCTTGTCTCAAGTGGTCCCATATTCAAACATTTTAGGACTAGCTTAATTTCTTCTTAGTTTTCTGCTAACAACAGTATTATTCACAGATTTTTTTATGCAAATCCAGTTTTGGAATTCACAATTATTTGTACTTTATAAATATCTAGAAATATTTTTTTTATTAAAGACGATGAGTTTTTCGAAATAAACCCATCAATGAAAGAGTTTTGCTAAAAAGGAGAGCGTATTGGTTCCATTATTCTCCAAAAGAAGCTCAAATAGATCATTTTTCTGTGATAGGATAACTCTTTGAACTTTTTTCTTGTTTTTTCAATTTTTAGATCGAAGAAAACTGTATTCAAATTACTGATATATTCTCTCTTAACAGTGGGAACAATTCAAAAAGTTCGCATACAAGGGTATGAACAATAAAAATGTCAAACAGTTAAAAAATGTTCACACTGTAACAATCGAGCATTGTGAAAATGTTTGGTTAGGGATGGTTGAACAACTTTAAATTGTTCGACTATTACAGTGTGAACATATCATTGTCCTATATTTTTTTAAAACCTAAGTTAAAATTTACAAAAAAACACAAAAAACATAGATTCAACATAATTTTAACTCTAAAAAATTAAAAAAAAACCTAGATAAACTTGATTTACCTGGTGAATTGGTGGTAGATTTTGTGTTAAGTTTTAGATTTGAGGGTATTGAGATCGAACAGTTTTGAAGGTTTTGAGTTAATTTAGATTTAGTCAATGGGTTTTGACCAACCATAGATAGCCCCAATGATTATGATTTCTTTGTATGCCATTATCCAAATACAATATCCCGTATCACTGGTTGCCTTTGTCCCATTTTAATTTAGATTTCAATAGCAGCCACTTTCTATTTTAGGAAAAGATAATGACTTATTACATCCAGGTTGTATAGGTCATTTAACAGAATAGAATTTGTTAATTAAGCATGAAGGACGATTATGCTAAGTATTAAGGACGACCACTTTATTATTTAAGAGAAAGGGAGGCACTACACCAAATTGTTAATTTTGTAACACATATTTTTGATATCTGTAACTTTAAATTAACGTTACAGATGCATAATGTATTTTAAAATTTTGAAACATTGAGGATGCGTCATGGATTAGGAGCAAGTATAGAGACATTTTCAACATTAGAGAACCTTTATAGGCGCCTATAACTTTAATTTAAAAAATAATACGAATTCGAAGTTCCATAACGTATTTCTGTTACGTTCAATTTGTACGTGTTTTGTATTTCACAACCGTTATAAATTAACTTCCGTAACATTTCATAACTATTACGAAAGATACGACATGCCTCAATTCGTAACAGTTTTAAAATGTTACGATTTCTAATAATGTTACAAAATTTTATATTTTGTCATATATTAGCTACCTTTTTGGGTGGTGCCCCGTAGACGCCATATAGGCGCCGTGAGAGTGCTACCAAGACGCTCTCGCCTGTTCAGGTAAAACATCACGATCAAACCAACCAAGAAGATCCTTGTCAAAAACTGTCCTGACGCTTAACGGAATGGTCCCCTGGCCACGTGCCGAGAATATCCCTCAACCTTGTCCTTTTCTTAGAAGAGGAAATGAAGGAAAAAGAATCAAGAGGAAAGACCCCAAGATAGTAAGGCTATAAATACCCCAGGAGGTAAGCCTGGGGGGACGGAGGAATTGGACGAAAAGGGACTCTCTCTCACTAGGTTATCTCTCTCTCAGATCATTATTATTCTTCTCCTTCACCCTTTTCCACCCTTCATCCCGCAAGGCCTTCTCCGGAAGGAGTGACAATCCTTCAAGAACCACTGGTTCTATTGGTGTGGTTCGAGGTTACCTCTGTCATACCCAGACACATTACCATCTCTATTTCTCATCCATACATTTTTTGGCGACTCCACTCATAGGCAACCCAGGGCTGTTACAACTTCCTGAATGGTTCAATCTACACATCCTACAACAGAAGTAAAATGGCAATTCCAGCAAGAACAACTCCTGAGTCATACATCTGCTGACAGAATTAGTTTGAATCATACCCCCTCACTTCTCCGGTGATGCAACCAAGAGCTTTGTCTGCATAACCTGAAGCAATAACCAGTTGCACCATCGCAGGGATTTTAGCAGCAATATAACGATATCAGCAAGATAATGCAAAAACCAACGCAGAACTGGCTGCATGTATGAGGTTCATTGCTAACCAACTTTAGTCTCTCACACCAGAATCCAACCATTCTCCCAATTCCTCTGAATTTTCAGAACACACAACCCCTCACCATCCAACCCAAAAAGCCCGTGCTACGTCAGTCGCATCAGACGTAGGACAATTAGACCAACCAGTAGTTCAAGTCAGCAACCAACCAACGTCACCACCCTTGCTTGCACAATAACCACCAGCTACTTCACCCAAAAATCCCTCTCCCTCAGGTGCCATGGTCATGGTACCATGATCTCCAAAACCCACACCTAAACCCACTTTGTCTTATGAAGATATGGAGAGGATGATCCAGTCTCATATGCATAGAATACCATCGCTGAACTTTCAAGTACGACCCCCATACCCTGTCGAACTCCTATAACGCCTTTGGCCACACAACTACATCCCACCGACTTTTGCACTTTTCAGTGGTGACAGAAGCACACAAGAGCATGTCCAATTTCAAGAATCCATGGGAGTGTACCAAAATGACGACGAACTTTGCGTCAGGGAATTTTCTCGGTCACTCACAGGCCGCACCTTCACATGGTATGTGAACCTACAACCTAACTCAGTCAAAACATGGGAGGACTTGATTGAATTATTCTCCCAAAAATTTTATCGTGCCTCGATCACCTTATCCACAGCGGATCTAGGGCGCCTATCCCAGGGAACAAATGAGCGCCTGGAACAAATGAGCGCCTGAAGCGCTTTCGGGACAGATCCTTGGACTGTCACGAGAATGTTCTGAGGGACACTTAGTTGGTCTTTGCATCAAGGGAAAGATGCAAATATTTCGCGCTGCACTCGAAAATTTGGACATCAAATCATTTCACAAACTTGAAGAAGTGGGCCTTCGAACAACATCTTCGATTGAAGCACAAGCAACAGTAAAAGGAATTTGAAGAAACCCAAGAAGAATTTTGAGGAGCTACCTCCTTATCCTTGTAGTTTAAAGGAAGTCTTAAGTATTCTCGAAGCGTGGATTGGAAATAAAAAAATTCAGTTGCCTATAACAAAAATGTCATACTAAGGAAATTCCAAACTGGGGTCTTAATTTTAAGTACGGCTCTCCACATCCAAAGAGAATTAACAACTCAGAAATTCACTCCACATTGGTAGGACCATACACAGTTGTCAAAGCCACAATGGTACATACATCTTGGTAGACGAGAAAAATCGTGAGTTTTGCCCCGTCAATAGGAAATGGTTGAAGCGTTACTACGCATAGCCAAAATACGTAAGGAATACAAATACAAAGAAATGAATCTGAGAAAAGAGTTCTTACTGTCCAATGGTACATACAAAGGCGCCCTCTAACCACATAGCCCATAGCGCCTTAAAAATCAAACAACTGAGAAAACACTTTTCTCAAGATTTCCAAACAAATCAACTACCAGCATTTCTATTTGGGGTCTTACAAGGAGCACTCTCACCCCAAAATAATAATACAATACCCTAAGTACAAGGTGACCACGCCTAAACTAAATGGCAATAAAATAATGCAAAGAAATGACATTAAAGCCACCCTTGCTCTGGCAACGTCGAGAGGGACACACACTATGGGGGTGACCATACCAGTCAAAAACCGCATAACACTGCGTACATGAGCAGTGCACTACATAAACAAACAAACCCACCTTGCAAACGTCAAATACATACTTTGTATTACACAAGGTGAGGCCATAAGTCTCGACAATCACCCAAGGTGAGGCCACAAGGTTCGAATAAAGTTGGACGACACCAACTATTCTTTCTTTCTCTTCTTCCTCTTCCCACTTTGTCTTCTCCAACAAACAAAACACGAAGATAAAACAAGGACTTGAGGAAAGAAAAGGTCAAACAACCAAAGTTGAGCCATCAAAACACAAAAACAATCTCTGAACCTCCGCATCCAGACTCGGGGAGGAAATTCAAGGGCAAGACAATAGCTATAAAACCAACTAACACCAACAAAAACAAAGCACATTCGATGCAAAGCAAAGAAAGAAACCCCCAACTATTCATAGAGAGAAGAAAATCTCCAACAATAAATCACGCCATTAATGGGTCATCAAATCAAATCCCGCAAATCGAGGTGAGAATCCATTAAATATATATATTTAAATGGTTAATACAAGGTGATAGTAAAATCAAAATTCAATCATTACAAACTTTCAAAAGCAAAAAAAGGGGCGCTAGGCACAGGCTTATAAAATTTATACTACTTAAATAAAATTTGGAAACTCAAGAAAAGGGAGATGGAGTCCAACATGTTGCGCCTCAACCTCCGCTACGGCTTGGTGCTCAAACGTTTCATACTCCTTTGGAAATTGGAGCCTTGATTCAAACGCAGCCAAGGTCGCCTTCGTGGCTGCAATATCTTTCTCCACTTCCTTTATAGCTTGAGTAGTCTTGTCCACCTTAGAAACCAATTCTGGAAATTCGAACTCTGAATCTTCTCCCATTGTCTTCCTCTGCATAAATAATTCTCAAAACCACCCTACCAAAAAAGATAGCCTTTCTATAGAGTCCAATACTCCTTCCCATTCTGATAACAACTCAGAGGTTACGTCACCAAGATTTATACATTGCATTGAACCAAACATCTCCAAAAATTTAGTAACAACAATACCAAGAATGCGATCACTGCTAAACAACATGGAAAACAAAAGGGCCATGAAGCGTAACTAAAGCTTCATATTACGAGTTTGATCAGGAACAGATAACATATACTCTTGAATTTGAGCCCGACCACTACAAGTATCAATCATCTGAACATCTTCTTGAGAGGAAGTAAAGTCTTTTTCTATATTGGAAGGATGAAGAGGAGGATCCTGACTTGGAGCACGGGCTTCCGAATCGTACAAAAAAAACATCAGCATATAAAAATACTTGAAAGATTAAGGAAACAAAATTAAGTAACATTTACCTGAAGAGGAGATCCACAACAAGAAAAATGATCTCCGCCATGAGGATTGGCGCCCTCAAAAGATTCAACCCAAGGAGATGGTTGAGGAGGAGATTGATGAGAGAAATTTTCATCACCAACTGGGGACTGACGCCTAGAATGAATAGGGCGCCCTGAAGAAGTGTAATCCTCTTAACCCGAAGGGATAACGCCAGTAGAGGGAACCTCCTGTCGATCCTCAGCAGCAGGAGAAACTTCTAACACAACTGAAGAAGCTTCGGTATCCGAAACTTTAGAAGAAACTTTAAGAACAGTGGCGCCCTCTCTAGAAAAGGTTATGAAGGAACCTTACCTACATTATCATCCTCATCAGAACTAATCTCTATAGAAAAGGCCTTTGCCAAAACAGATAAGAAATTGGCACGATAAATGGAGTTTGATAGGTCAGAGCGCTTGATAGGATGTGAAACCTTAAGATCCTCATTGCGAACTGCACTACTTGACCCTATATCCTTCTTTAAAGAAAAAGCATAGAAATAAGTGAAATGGCCCCTTTCAGTCTCAATCGTCGCCACCAACTTGCAGAACTTAGGTGGATGAGGGACCCTTAGAGGATTCGAAGGCTGAATAAAATATTAACAAAGAGTCAAAGTAAGATAAAATAAAGTCTCCATTACAAAGAAAATATCATTCGAAAAATACTTACTAAATAAGAGGTAGTGGCACGTTTGCTCTCGGCAAGGGAATCTCCAGAACTAGAAGAAGGAGAAGGGCGTCGGGGAACACTATGCCGCATAGGCGCTGCAGAAATGGAAGCTCCGGATTTCTTCAATTCCCTCAACCCCTCATAAAAAGAAAAGTCAACAGGATCTAAATGGGGCTGCTTAGTTGGAGGGGCACTACGGAACTCACGGAAGCGCCCTAACTGTTGGAACCAGAATTCCTAGGCAGACTTACTAACAAAGGATGCACGGTCTTGGAAAGGATATATCAACTTGAAGTTTCCGCCTCTAAGATTGTCATGGTGATCAGTCTCTGAATAGGTAAAAGCTGACCAACACCTTCCCCAATCTACACGAGGAATAGATCCAAGAGCCACTCCTTGATCAAAGCCCATCTGGCAAGCAAAACGGTCTACACGATACGATAACCTAGGTTTACGCTCAGGGCAAACTCATAAGCTGATAAACCTACTCCCACTCCGAAATCAAGAAAATGACCTTCCCATTCAGTACACCACAGCGGATGATCTACGCCTTCTGGAGCCTTTGTGTAAGGGCGGAAGATGAACACCGATTGTTGATCTAGATATTTGAGTAAAGGTTTACCACTGGGCTTCACCTTGCTCCTAGAGAAAGTACGAAAATACTCCGCTGAATACTCCCCTTCATAAATAAGACCGTTTGGGTGTGGTTTGCACGGGGATAGGCTCCGCAAGCGACTTGGGAATGGGGCGATAGACCACTAGGCGCTCCCATGCCCAAATTTGAAGAAAATTCAAGTCAACACAAGTATCCACTAAGAATTCGCTATTAGCAGAGTGGACATCTTGGACGAGCTGGTCAAGGCGCTTGTACTAAGTACCTAAGAATAGGGGACCCAAAGCGATCTTCTCTCCCTTGGCCAACTTGATAGCTATGGGGAAGAGATGTTCTTTCACTTTGTCTTAGGGGGCGCCCTCGAAAAGCTAACGAGATAGCCAAAAGGCTAAGAAAGCAGCAAAGATGGTTGTAGGGTTATGACCATCTTCGGAAGCACTTCCGCCGGGTCCCCAATAACGAACCCAACTGGCAAGAGTCGCTCGGCGCTTGACAGGTGCCACGGGCTTCTAACCTTTCTTAGAAGCTTTATACCCACCAAGGAGCGCATGCTGGATCCACTTATCAGCCTCAGAATAAGTGCAAAGCGTCAAGAGATAATTCTTCGCTCACCAGGAGACATAATAAGAAGGATACATCATCTAAGCCTAAGGAAACCTCACCCCAAGAGAAAATAAACGTATGGTTCGCCGGATACCACCTGCTCAACAAGCCCACGAGCCCTTTGAAATCTTTTGAAACTATCACAGCCTTCGAACATACTACGGCTACGCGGATGCTAGCTATCTCCAAGTGATGAGAGAGATCTTCAGTAGCATAGACGCTCTCGACCCACTTATCCCAACTGAAATTCGGACGCCCGTGGCACCGGAACTCGATTGGACCAGATTCAAAATCTCCTTTTTCCAAAGAAAAATGAGGAATCTTTGAAATTTCGAAGGCACGGGAAGTTCCCTCCTCATCGGAGACGAAGAACTATTGGTGGTCGGATGGAGGATCGAAAAAAGCAACGGTCTCAGCAAATTGAAAGAAACGATCCGAATGAGCGAGATGATCCTTCCAACTGTTGGCAAAGTAAGAATCCTCCTGATCTACCCCTGCATCTCGAGTTCGGGCTATGAGAAACTAAAAGGAGGAGAAAAGAAAGCTTATACGAAATCTGCAGCGTATACCCTGCATCTTTTCTGTCGAAAACGAAGAAGAAGAAGAAAGAAAGAGAGAGAAAGGTTTTGGATTCTATTTAAATTTTTTACTGAGGTAGTAAAAGACAAAACTAGTATACATATACCCTGAAGAAATCATTGATGTGCGCGGGAAATGAGCCGTTATCATTAGTAGCATGTTCCATAAAAAGGGGAATGGCGACTAGGTTCAAATCACCAGCTACAGGTATTAATGAGAAGTGATGAGACAGTTTTGCACGCCGTAAAAATCGAAGAATCACGATTTCCCCGTCGCGCAGGGGACTAAATGTATTAGCTACCTTTTTGGGCGGTGCCCCGTAGACGCCATATAGGTGTCGCGAGAGTGCCACCAAGACGCTCTCGCCTGTTCAGGTAAAACACCATGATCAGAACAACTCTATGGGGGGTCAACTTTATTCTAAAGGGGGTCAAACGAGATAAAAAGGAACAGAGGGCAAGAGAAGAAAGAAAACCTGGGAAGAGTGTTGGAGCGCCATCTCCTAGAGATAGGGTGCCACTACAACAAGGTGCCCTCCCCCAAAGTGCCCTCGCCAGGACATTTTCATAAGAAAAAGAGAGAGGCACCAGGAGAAAGAGTCCGAGCAATACCATTAGGATATCTTCCTTTCCTTTTCTTAGAAGAGGAAAGGAAGGAAAGAGAATCAAGGGGAAAGACCCCATGATAGTAAGGCTATAAATACCCCGGGGGGTAAAACTCTGGGGGGGGGGGGACGGAGGTATTGGAAGAAAAGGGACTCTCTCTCACTAGGTTATCTCTCTCAGATCATTGTTTTTCTCCTTCGCCCATCTCTACCTTCATCCCGCAAGGCCTTCTCCGGAAGGAGTGACAGTCCTTCAAGAACCACTGGTTCCATTGGTGTGGTTTAACGTTACCTCTGTCATACCCAGACACATCACCATCTCTATTTCTTATCCATACATGTCATAGTGAGGGGAGATTAATTGAGTGTTTTATCAGAAGTTCCAAGTTCTAACCTAGGGTTAACCACCATGAGGTACGTATTATTACATATTTTCAACTGTTTTTTTGGATCCATCTTGATTTCTGGTCGAGAAATATAGATCATTATATTGTTGTACGTTGAATTTATTATTATACTTTAATACTAATGGAACGTAATACATACAGGAATGACAGTGAAAGTCATGTTGATGATCGATCAAGAAAATGGAGAAGAGAAGATGAAGTTTACCCTAACGTTCCTATAGGTTTTATATTTCACCCTAGTGATGCACAACTTTTGTTAGATTATCTCAAAAAGAAGATTGATGATCCTGTTAACTTTCGAGTTCCTTACATGACTGAAATCAATATTTATGATTGTCATCCTGAGGAACTTTTAGGTATTTCTAATACTCTTTCTCTCCTTCATGGGTTTTTTTTTTTCTTCTAGGGCTTTGTTTTAAGTATATACACATATGAATATATCTTTTAAACTTAACGATCGTTTCATCTTTGTTATTTTTTTATTTTCATTTTTTTATGGGTAGGTTTTTATATATTATTTTTTTTATGCATTATCAGATGGAAAGAAAGAACGTTATTTCTTCACACCATGAAAGAGATAGTATGGTAATAGAAGTCGGCCAAATCGAACTGCGAAAAATGGATACTGAAAAAGTCCAACAAAGAGGGAGCCCGTCAAACGGAAAAACATTAAAATTGGTCTCAAAGGATGTCTTAACTTTGTAAAGCTCCTCGCGGAACAAAAAAAATGGTTGATGCATGAGTATCAGATCGAAGAGCATCAAAGATCTATCACAGAAGGAGACGATCGCATGAAGGTATGTTATACAATAGGCTATACCAAATTAATTTTCAGTTATTGCATATACTAAATTAGTTATACTTAAATTATAACCATATAATATTTGTTTTTTTGTTTTTTTTTTTTTCAGTTGGATGACTGGTTTTGTCTAAAGTATATGAGAACCTTCGTAAAGGCTGGAATAAGCAGCAGGATCAGCAAGAAGAAGAAGAAGAAAAACATAATCAAGAAGTACTGCTTGAGGAAGAAGAAGAAGAAGAAGGTTGTCATCATGATCAAGTAGTAGTAGTGGGACAGGCGCCACAACAAGTCGATGATATTGATGTTGATCATCATCAAGCAGTAGTAGTAGTAGATAATCAAAACGACGATGCTGGTGATACAGTACCACACTTGAAGAGCTTACCAGAATGATAGGAGGAGGAGCTGATGATGGTTCTGATATTGATGAAGTACAGTTTATTATTGGAGCTGCTGGTTATCATAATCATTATGATGATGAACAGTTGTTGTTATCATCCCATATTAATAATTTACCCCGTCATCTGGAACAATATTATCATCAGCTGCAGTCATCCACTTATTTTATGCAGCAACAACAGCCAGATCAACAATCTAATAATGCATTTTTCTATTCCAAGGGCGCCAACTGCATTAATGACAACAATAACAACAACAACAACAATAACAACAATGCACAGGTGGTGGTGGATGATGCTAATCAAGAAGAAGTTGGAGGTGGGCATGATGAAGATCATGGTGGCCAACTGATGGGCCAGCATCAAGCAGTGGATTTAAATGGCCTGAACTTCTTTTTCAAACAAATGAAGGGCAAATATATCAATAAAAAATAAATAAAACCAAGTCAAAAAGTAAAAATGCCATGTGTACCAAAGACAAAAAAATTTGAGTTGCATTTAAAAAGCCAAAAGTTAGTTGGGTGGGAAGTTAAAGCATAGCTAGAATTGGGGTTCCACCCTAATTTCATGTTTTTTAAATTAACATGCAAATATATATATATATATATATATATATATATATATATATATATATATGTTTCAAAATTAAGGGTCTTTTTCAATTCCAACATATATATTGATTTTTTTTTCAATTCTAAGAGATTAAATTAATTAAATTTTACCTATATATGTCTGTAGATGATGACATTCATGATCAATGCACCCAATATGGCGCGGTAGCAAACCACCCGGAGACATCTAATTGCCACAACCCATTTTATTATTACGACGATGTACATGGTAACTATACTTAACCTGCTCGTGCATGTGTATTGAGTTTCATGCTACCTTTGTGTATGCCAGCTGTGATGGTATCGAGCGGCGCTCCCTCTGGTCGGATCTTTCGGCCATTGCATCTGTATGATCGGTCCCTGGCTTTGTGGGGGGGGGGGGGGATTTCAACGTGGTCTCTCATCTTGCTGAAAGGTTAAGTGGCAGGATGACCCTGGGACCTTATATCGATGATTTCAATGAGTTCATTGCAGGTAATGAGCTGGTGAATGGGGGGGTTCATTGGTTCTAAATACACGTGGTGCAATAATCAGCAAGGCACCCATCGCATCTGGGCCAAGCTGGATAGGGTTTTTATCAACATTACGTGGGTTCATGATTTTCCTCTGATTACAATCCATCACTAAGCTCGTATTTGCTCAGATCACTCTCCGTTGGTTGTTTCTCTCCATCACCAAATCAGGCGAGGTCCTTCTCTGTTTAGGTTTCAGCATATGTGGATCACGCATGCGTCATATGAAAGTCTTTTGAAGGATCTTTGGAACCTGGAGGTGGTAGGTAGGTCGTTGCATGTTCTGGTAACCAAGTTGAAGTTCTTTCACTTCAAGTTGAAAATCTGGAACTCTCAGATCTTTGGTAATGTTCATCATAATCTTCATATCCTTGAAGATAAAATTTTAGTTGCTGAAGCTACCTTGGAGGGTGGCTGGCGGGACGACATCGGGGTTGAGCTGAACAGATTCAAAGCCCTCCACAAATAGGCAGTGCTTCAGGAATCCATCTTCTACAAACAGAAATCGGGGGTCTAATGGCTGGAAGAAGGGGACGATAACACAAAGTTCTTCCATATGGTGGCCAAGGTCAGGCGGGGTAGGAATTTGATTTCAGGTCTGTTCCTGCCTAATTGATTGTGGTTTGAGGATCTAGGGTTGTTGCATAAAGAGGCCATCAGTTACTTCTCGGATATTCTCACTTCTGAAGGTTGTAGCTCCCAAGAAGATTTGTTAGGAAATATCCCCTACTTGGTTACAAGGGGGGGATAACGATATACTTCTCAGGTGCCCAGATGAGGAGGAAGTTAAGTATGCGGTTTTTAGTATTCCTACGGATAGTGCACTGGGGCCCGATGGGTTCTCGGCGGATTTCTTTCAGAATGGCTGGGAGGTGATCAAGTCTGACATCATTAGTGCGACTATGGAGTTCTTTGGTGGTGGGACTCTACGTAGGGCTTTAAAGTTTAATTATATCATGCTAATTCCTAAAGTGGACAATCCTCTTCATTTTACTGACTTCAAGCCCATTAGCCTCTGCAATTTCGCGTACAAAATCTTCAACAAAGTCTTATGTCACTGTTTAGCTCAGCTACTTCCTCGCATGATATCTAGGGAGCAAGGGGCTTTTGTCAAAGGTAGATCTATCTTAGAAATGTTGCTCTCACTCAAGAAATGACTTAGGCTTTAGGTAAGAAGGTGTCTAGGGGTAATGTGATTCTGAAATTGGATATGGTTAAGCGTATGATAGAGTTGAATGGTCCTTCCTCAAGGCGGTCCTTCATAGGTTTGGTTTCAACTCTACTTTTGTTAATTTGATTGATGCTTGTGTTTTTGGTTGCATTTATTCGGTTGTAATACTAGGGATCTACGATGGTTTTTTTGAAGCGTCTAGGGGGCTTTGACAAGGGGACCTTCTGTTTCCTATGCTCTTTATCTTCTGCTCCAAAGTCCTTAGTCGGGGTCTCACAGAGGCCTTTCGATCGGAGATGATCGCTTCATATCACACGCCTCGGAATTGCACGCCTATTACCCACCTTCTATACGCAGATGATACTATCATTTTTCTAAATTGAAGAAAGTCGTCCATATCAGGCTGTATGGAGTTTTTAGATAGATATTGTGCCTGCTCAGGTCAAAAAATTAATGATAATATGAGCTCCTTCTCTCTTGGTTCAGTCCATCTGCAACATGATGGGGTACCAACGTAAGTCTGCGGTCATGAACTACCTAGGAGCTCCAATTTATGAAGGATGGGTTAAAATTGGTTACTTCGACAGTCTGTTATCAAAGTTTCGTAAAAAGCTCGCGGGGTAGAAGGCGAGCTTTCTTTCACAAGGGGGTAAGCTCATTATGATAAGACATGTCCTTTCCGATATGGCCATCTATTTGTTCTCTGTCGTTGTCCCCAAGATGGTTCTGCAGAGGATCAATATGCTTATCTCCACGTTCTTTTGGGGATCTCATGAGGGGAAACCTAAACGCAAGTGGGTCGCTTGGATGAATATCTACAGACTGGTGATGGAAGGCGGCTTAGGCATCCGTAGTATTGAAGAGGTGGTTACCAGTTTCAGACTTAAGAGTTTATGGAATGGTCCGGCAAATGAATCCATTTGGGCCTCTTTTATTTGTGGCAAGTATGGTATCAACATCACCACCCTCCCTAAGTATGTAGTTCCAGGCACTGCCTCTAAGTTCTGGAAAGAATGTGCAAACCTTATTGATGTTCTTGTTAAGAACTTGGCTTGGAAGATAGGTAGAGGTGACATGAGTTTTTGGTTTGAGAACTGGAGTAATAGAGGTATTCTGGCGGATGGCTTGACCAAAGGTGGGATTTCTAGTACTATCACGCTTAAGGAGGTGGTGGAGGTGGAGTTCTGTATCCCAGGGTTATCTGAGTCATCGGTCGCCCATGTCAGGGGTATGTATGATTCTCGGTTCCCCGCGGAATCGGATGTGCGGCTATGGGCTCCCACCCCAAGTGGTTTATTTTCAGTTCAATCAGCTTTCAATCAAATCCGGGAGGTTGTTCCAACTTGCCCTTTTGCTCGCTTTTACTGGGCGAGCTTTATCCCTAAGAAGTTGTCGGTTTTCTTTTGGTGTTCCCTCCGTTATGCGGTCCCTGTCGATGTCAGAATCCAGAGTTGCGCGATCAGCCTTGCATCAGGTTGTGTTTGTTGTATGCAGTGTCAGATTGAATCTCTTGATCATTTGCTTTTGAATAATGACATCGCAACGATCTTGTGAGACTTCTTTGGCCATCCTTTTGGTATTCATCGCGAGGACTTTCTTGATTTTAGAGATCTGATCTGGGCTTGGTTCAATGTGGCCAAAAGGGGTTCCCAGATGGGCGGGCTAGCCATCCTTATCCCCCTGGTTATCATTTGGGAGATCTGGTTGGAGCGGAATCGACGTCACCACAATGAGAGACTGGCGTCCATCAATTTGATTTGTTTCAGGGTGATAAAATGGGTCCGATATGTGAATCCCAGGCTAAAAGTGGATAAGACAGCCCAGCTTCCATCAGGAGCACCTTCTTATGCTGGGGAGTCCTTATTGTTCCGGTTCGCAGAAGACTTATTAAGATTCTTAGGTGGTCCAGGCCTCCTTCGGGTTACTTCATCTTTAACACGGACGGGACCTCCATTGACCGTGTTGCGGCTGGGGGGGGGGAGAGTGGTTCGGGATAACAGAGGCAAAGTTATGGCGGCCTTCCAAAGCTTTTACGAATCGGGCACGAACAATCTTGTTGAATCTCGGGCGCTGCTAGATGGTCTGACATTATGCTGGGACATTGGAATCAACAGAATCTCAGTTAGAGTTGATTATAGTTTGGTGGCATCTTGGTACCATGGAAAAGTGGAGGTCCTGTGGTCTCTCGCTTGTTGGTGGCTTAAGATCAGAAAAGTTACTCAGGATTTAGACATTATTGTTGCCCAGGTTTACTGAGAATTAAACACTCCGGCTGATTTTATGGCTACTTTGGGCATTCAAAACAACTCCGATTAGATATACCATGCTCATTTCCCTCCCCTTCTGCTAGGCCTTGCTCGGCTGGATAGACTGGGGATTCCATATGTAAGGAAAAGGTAATCGGTTCGGTCGGGTGGTTGTCCAGTATGGTTATATCTAAGTCTAGGGGTGTTGTAGTTTGTAAGCAGACAGGGTCCCGCAGCTTGGTGTGTTCGTGTACTCTTTAGGAGGTTCTGGCTTATGTCCCCCTCCTTCTAGGTCTTTTCATTCCTATCAATAAAGTTCCCTCACTCCGTCGAGGTTTTTTTTTTCAAGAAAAAAAGAAATAAAAAAAACCTAGCTCTAGCTATATTTGGAAAGAATCACTTTTAATATTGCATGCATGCATACTTATTTTTCATGGTTCTAATTAATTAATTAATTAATATTAACACTTAATTAACAAAATAATTTTTGGCCGATCTTAATTTGCAGCTGTTGATCATGATCAGATGCTTGATGATTATTATGCTATTGATTTTTACACCCAGCATAATTATGGCGCCACCGCGGAGAATAACTTCTGGGAGACATCTTATGAAACGCTCTACAACAATGTCATCGATCTATGGCGGCCCGACGAACAACAATCCTACACACGATCAATCTGCCGTACACAAACTTGATCAGCTAGGGATTTTGAGATACTCAAGAGAATTTCTTTTTATTTTTTATTTCAATTCTTTCGTGCTAGCATGACACCAAGTTTTGGTGTTGACACCAGCACCTTTTGGCCCAAAACAACGGCCTAGGACCCACATTAGGGGCTGATTTTTTGGGGGCATGTTCTCCTCATCATGTAGATCATCTCAACAAAAACTCAATCCATTCTAAAACTTCTAACCCAATCAAACGTTGGCTAGAAATCGGTTAGAAATAATCAACGGTAAGAAAATAAACGGTGATAAATAGAATTCAATGTTTGATCAGGTTAGAAGTTTTAGAATGGATTAATTTTTTTTTGAAATGATCTGCATGACGAGGAGAACATGGTCCCAAAAAATCAGCCCATGATGTGGGCCCTAGGCCCTTTTTTGGGCCAAAAGGTGCTGGTGTCGACACCAAAACTTGGTGTCACGCTAGCACTGTCCCTGTGTAAAAATGTTGCATTTTTGATTTATTAATAATAAAGGTTTCAAAGTATTAGGTTGAAAGCCCTCCTTTTATAACGGTTTCATGCAAAGAACAAGCACTTTTTATTTTGTAAATTTTATCCGTACTTTTTAGCGTTTTGTAAGCAAAGGAGTTAGTTCCTTCTTTTATTTTAAAACTGCAAAATTTTGGTACCTAACTACCCTTCCCTTTACTAAACACGTATACTTCTAACTATTTTTTCTTGTGGGGATCGATGACGAGGCAGAGAGAGAAATTAAGTTGTTTTAAAATTAAAAATGCTATAACTTTTAATCTACAATTTAGTTTTTAGCCAAATTTATATTTTTGGAAAGAATTTTTCAAGACCTTTAAAATGAGACCAGACAACAATATACTAAATTCAAAAAAACAAAATCTTTGTAATTAGACTATGTAAACTCATAACTGTTTGTATAATAAAAATGTTTATGCAAATTGTAATTTGCATAGAAAAAACGATGCAAATTATAATTTGCATCGGCTATTTTAAATACTTTTGAGCATCTGCACTTCTCTAAGTCTCTATGCAACCACATTACATAAGAAAAAAGCTAAAAAAATTACATTTTAAATAATGCAAACTATAATTTGCATAGTAAAAAAACAATGCAAATTATAATTTGCATCAGGCTATTTTAAATACTTTTGAGCATCTGCACTTCTCTAAGTCTCTATGCAACCAGATTACATAAGAAAAAAGCTAAAAAGTTACATTTTAAACAATGCAAATTTTAATTTGCATCGGCTATTTTAAGTACTTTTGAGCATCTACACTTCTCTAAGTCTCTACGCAACCACATTACATAAGAAAAAAGCTAAAAAATTATATTTTAAACAATGCACACTATAATTTGCATTGTAAAAAAAGATGCAACCTATAATTTGCATCAGCTGTCTGAAATACTTTTGAGCATCTACACTTTTCTAAGTCTATACGCAACCAGATTACATAAGAAAAAAGCTAAAAAATTACATTTTAACCAATGCAAACTATAATTTGCATAGTTAAAAAAATGTAAATTATGATTTGCATTGAATATTTTTATATACTTTTGAGCATTTGTACTTTTTATGTTCAGGAAAGTGTTGTAGTTATGCAAGTTCAAAGTTAAATGATGTATGCAAATTAAAGTTTGCATACAATTATTTGAGTTTATAACTTGGTAAATGGGTTGTTTCTGGATTTTTTTTTTGAATTTAGTATTCATATGTGATCTTGTTTTAAAGATCTTGAAAAATCCAACGGTATAAATTTTGTTCAAATCCGATTTATATTTTGAAAGTTATGGCCATTTTTATATTAAAATTCATTAATTGGAGTTTGCTAACGTGCACCATCCTTATTCAGCAGATTGGTTTTTGTCTTTTTACATCATGCTAACGTGTGCCGAGGACTATCCATACATTAAAAAAAAGCATGTCCTCCACTTCAATTTTTTCCCATAGAAGGGCATCCTACTCATTTTCCGTAAAAGTTTAATTTCTTATTTTATGTGTAATCAAAATTATATATGTCACCCTTGTACACGTGAAATCAAAATCTTATATGTCATTCTTTTTATAGTGATCTCGCTCTATGCTCTAGTTACTTAAGTGCAAACACATGAAGACATTTTTGTAAAAGAATTCATGGCGTGGTCAATTAAAATCCCTTTTGATAGAAAGGGACTCGGGATATCGCTAATTTCGGGTAACTTGGGTTGTATCGCAAAAGAAGGAGGGGACCTTGGATCGTCTCCATGTGGGGCAATCAACCCGTCCAACCTCTTTATTTATTTATTTATTTGGTTTTTTTTTCCATTTATAACACAACTATGCTTCGGTTAATTGCAAAATCCAATTTTTTCGCCAAATTTACCTTATAACCACAATGCATTTTTTTCGCATTCATCACTATAGATGGCATAAGGGGAGCAAAACGAAATAAAAAGTTTATACCAACAATTCCATTCCCCATAATCAATACAAGTGGCTTATCAAATACCTTAAGCTACCACCAACAATGGGCGCAATTAATTTAGAAATTAATATTTGCCTACATATATATATAACACATTATATGGGCCAAACGTATTGGTTATTCCACAACTAATAAGTCTAAAACCTAAAACCTCTTAAGTTAGAGGAGGATGCAAACCAACGAAAGAAATATTAGCTACATACGATACTGGCATGTATAGGTCGGTTTTTGTTCGTTGAAAGTATAGGTCAGTTTTTTTAGATGAAAGTATAGGTCGGTTGTATTGAATAGAATTTGGATCCCATATATGTAAATTTTATTTTGCATACTAACTTATGCATATATGGGTTTCTAACTTATGCATATATGGGTTTGTATCGTTTCGCGAATGATTTTTTTCCTTCAAATTTGGTAGTCATGCCTGATCTTATTTTAAAGATCATGAAAAATGCTTTCCAACCATATAAATTTTATTAAAATCTGATTTATATTTTAAAAGTTATGGCTATTTTAATGTTAAAACTAATTTAAAAGTTAATTTTTTCTCTCTCTGCCACCTGTCCAAAGTAACATAGTGTTTCCATCTTTTTACGTTAGATTAAAGGCTTTTTCGTCTTTTTAACTGAATTTTTTGGTAAGCGTGCAGTATCTTGAGCTGTAGGGACCAAGCGCACAAAAAAAAAGGTTGTCATATGCATGCTTTTTAACGGCATGCAAGGATGTCAGCCTCATCTTCTGTTTTTGTTTTTGGTAGGAGGAGATCTAAGTAACAACATAGATACATTGTAATCAGCGTGTGAGAAGTGCAGAAAATGCCACAACCACCACCACGGGTGCAAGAAAGGCTACCACCGACAATGGGCGTAATTAATTTAAAAATTAATATTTGTCTACACATATATATAACATATTATATGGGCCAAACTTATTGGTTATTCCACAGCCCAATAAATCTTGAACCTACAATTAGTTACATACGATACTGGCATGTATAGATCCGTTTTTTTCGTTGAAAGTATAGGTCGGTTTTTTAGATGAAAGTATAGGTCGGTTGTATTGAATAGAATTGGGATCACTTTATTATTTAAGTAAGAAGTACGTTATACTGAATGGTATTAGGACCAGAAAAGGGATATTAGCTTCTTTTTTTTTTTTCGGAAGCTCCAGCCTTAATCACCATGAGGTAAGTATTATTACTAATCTTTCTAACTTTTTTTTTTTGGTTCATCTTGATTTCTGGTCGAGAAATATAGATCATTAAATAGTTGTTGAATTTATTATTATACTTTAACACTAATGGAACGTAATACATACAGGAATGACAGTGACAGTCATGTTGATGATCGATCAAGAAAACGAAGAAGAGAAGATGAAGTTTACCCTAACGTTCCTATAGGTTTTATATTTCGCCCTAGTGATGCACAACTTTTGTTAGATTATCTCAAAAAGAAGATTGAAGATCCCATTAACTTTCGAGTTCCTTACATGACTGAGATTAATGTTTATGAATTCCATCCTGAGGAGCTTTTAGGTATTTCTAATACTCTTTCTCGGCTTCTAGGGTTTTGTTTTTTTTTCTTCTAGGGTTTAGTTTTAAGTATACAAATATGAATATATCTTTCAAACTTAAATCGTTTCATCTTTGTTAATTATTTTTTTATTTTCACATTTTTTATGGGTAGGTTTTTATTTTGATCTTTTGTATGCATGATCAGATGGAAAGAAAGAACGTTATTTCTTCACACCAAGAAAGAGAAAATATGGTAACGGAAGTCGGCCAAATCGAAAAGCGAAAAATGGATATTGGAAAAGCACAACGAAGAAGGAGCCCGTCAAAAGGAGAAACGTTAAAATTGGTCTCAAAGGATGTCTTAACTTTTTTGCAGGTAAAACTCCTGGCGGAACAAAAACAAAATGGTTGATGCATGAATATCAGATCGAAGAACATCAAAGATCTATCACGGAAGGAAACGATCGCATGAAGGTATGTTAATCATAGGGTACCAAATTAATTTTGCAGTTATTGCTTATACTAAATTAGTTATACTTGAATTATTACCATATAGTGGTCATGATCGACATTATTTTTTTTTTTTAATTTGCATATAATTCTTACATATTAATTACATGATTTTGTTAATTAAGTATATAATATTTTATTTTTTACTTTTTTTTCAGTTGGATGACTGGGTTCTGTGTAAAGTATATGAGAATCCTCGTAAAGCCTGGAATAAGCAGCAGGATCAGCAACAAGAAGAAGAAGAAGAAAAAGATAATCAAGAAGTACTGCTTGAAGAAGAAGAAGAAGAAGAAGAAGGTGGTGGACATGATCAAGTAGTAGTACTGGGACAGGCGCCGCAGCAAGTCGATGATGATATTGATGTGGATCATCAAGTAGTAGTAGTAGTAGATAATCAAAAGGAAGATGGTGATCATTTAGACAGTATCACACTTGAAGAGCTTACCAGAATGATAGGAGCTGATGATGGTTCTGATATTGATGAACAGTTGTTGTTATCTGGTTCCACCTCATCATCATCCCATATTAATTTACCAGTACTAGTACCCCATCAGCTGGAACAATATTATCATCATCAGCTGCAGTCATTGTCTTCGTCGACCAATATTCCACCAATACAAAATCTTCCAAGTACTTATTCTATGCAGCAGCAGCAGCAGCAGCAGCAGCAGCCAGATCAGCAATCTAATGACGCATTTTTCTATTCCAACGGTGCCAACTGCATTAATGAACCGAACTTCCTTAACAACGTACAGGCGGTGGTGGATGATACTAATCAAGAAGCAGGCGGACAATTAGAAGAAGAAGTTGGAGGACAACGTGATGAAGATCAAGAAGATGGTGGTCAACTGATGGGCCAGCAGCAGCAGGTGGTGGATGTCAATGGCCTGAACTTCCTCATCAACAACAACAACAACAACAATGCACAGGTGGTGGATGATGCTAATCAAGAAGAAGAAGTTGGAGTTGGGCATGATGAAGATCATGGTGGTCAACTGAAGATGGGCCAGCGGCAAGCAGTGGATGTCAATGGCCTGAACTTCCTGATCAACAACAATACATATGGTAATTACATACATAACTTCACCCTAAAACTGTTTTATTAGAGATGATAGGCTTTACAATGTATATTACATAATGGGGCCTACATGCAATGCATTCATGGGCTGATTTTTTTAAAGGATGACCAACATGGTTAGGAGAACATTTAGTCACCTGAAATCAACCCGTTCTAAAACTTTTAACCTCGATAAAATCTGCCCGTTCTATATTAATGGTCAAGATAACATCCTCTCCAAAAATTGAAGAGTTAGAAGATTTAGGACTAGCTGATTTTAAAATATGATGATATACAGAGTGAGAAAATATCCTCTATAAAAATAAACTCTTAGATGTATTGCATGTAGGCCCATAAGCGGGGGGATATATATATAACCTCCCTCTTACATAATTATATATATGGGTTTAGTATACCAACATGAAGGAAAACAAATTAGAAAATAAAATACCTTGATTATGGGTTTGATATACCAACATCAAACTATTACAAACATACACCACGTACTAAAAGAATCACTCACACTTGGTGTCGGAATAGTTGAACACGCTAGGATTTTGAAAAAACCTAGCTGCTACTGACCTCTAATTTCAGTCATTTGAAATGACATAAAGAGCCTTTTTTAAATTAACATGCAAATATATATATATGTGTTTCAAAACTAAGGGCCTTCAAAAAATTTCAATTCTAACATATATATTGAATTTTTTTTTTACCTGTATATATTGAATTTCAATTCTAACAGATTTAATTAATTAATTAAATTTTACCTGTATATGTCTACAGATGATGACATTCATGATCAATGCACCCAATATGGCGCGGCACCAAACCATCCGGAGACATCTTGCCATAGCCCATTTTATTATTCAGACGATGTACATGGTAACTATACGTAAAACCTAGCTCTAGCTTTATTTGGAAAGAATCACTTTAATATTGCATGCATGCATTCTTATTTTTCATGGTTCTAATTAATTAATTAATTAATACCGATTTCACTTAACTAACAAAATAATTTTTGGCCTATCTTAATTTGCAGCTGCTGAACATGATCAGATGTTTGATGATTATTATGCTATTGATTTTTACACCCGGCATAATTATGACGCCACCGCGGAGAATAACTTCTGGGAGACATCTTATGAAACGCTCTACAACAACGTCATCGATCTATGGCAGCCCGACGAACAATCCTACACATGATCGATCTGCCGTACACGAACTTGATCAGCTAAGGATTTTGAGATACTCAAGAGAATTTCTTTTTATTTTTTATTTTTTATTTTAATTCTTTAGGGAACATAAAACTGTGTATAAATGTTACATTTCTGATTTATTAATAATAAAAGTTCAATTTCTTATTTTTATATGTAATCAAAAGGCAGAACGGCCAAATTACCCAAAATGATTTTTTTTTTTTCAGTATGTTTAGTCGACCAAATTTTTTTTTCGGTTTGCCCTTTAACTAATTTATTTTTTAGATCTACCCTTCCACATGTTCTTTCCTTCTTGATTTCTTTCAATCTCTTCAGTTGTTTCACTACGTACAACCACACTTTACCCTTCTCTTTCTCTCTCTCTCTCTCTTGCGACAAATCCCTAATAGATAGTTACACTAGCCAATTAATTAAGGGGAGTCAAACACACTAGTACTCCAACCTCCAAGTTGAAGAAGAGAGTTCATAGTGCCAAACATTGGCTCGAATTCAATATCCTTCAAGATATCTCTGCTCATCAGATCCTACAATTTGAGGAAGAGAATAAGAGAGAAATGGGAAAAGATCTGAGTAGGAAAAAAACGAGAAAAGAGAAAGAGAGAAAAAAAGGAAAAGAGAGGATAGAGAGAGAAGAGAGGGACCTAAGAGAGAGAGAAAAAAGGAAAGAGAAAGAAGAGGAAAAGAAGAGAAAGAGATAGAAGAGAGATGAAGAAAAAATTCAATATAGATCTATGCAAAAACGTTTTTGCATGAATGGTCAAAAACATTTTTGCATGAATTATGCAAAAATATTTTTGCATGAACCATGCAAAATCATGTTTTACAGATGATTTAGTATAGATCTATGCAAAAATGTTTCACATAATGATTTAGCATATACAAAAATATTTTTGTGTGAACTCATGTAAAAACGTTTTTGCATAAATTTCGTGAAATTTTTTTTTTTTTTTTCCGAAAACCATTCTTGACTAGTCTAGTTTCAAAGTTCTCAAAAAGTGCTTTCTAAATATATGAATTTTGTCAAAATCTGAATTTTAGTTGAAGAGATATAACATTTTAAAGTTTAAAAATAAAAAAGATAACTATATTTCTCTCTCATACAGCTTTACAAGTTTGAAAAAGATAAAAAAGTAATTGAAAAATATAATAAGGGTAAAATAAAAACATTAAAAAAGAAAGAATTGACTACATAGATTTAGAAAAATTTAAAAAGGACTAAACAGATTCAAAAAGCTTTAAAAAAGGTATTTTCAGTCTTATTAAATTTTTTTTGTACTAAATGGATTAAAAAAATTATATATTAGATGTTTTGGCCATTATCCTTAATCAAAATTATATATCATCCTTGTACACGTGAAATGATACGTCACCCTTGTTAACTGGCCAGTCCGACGCTTCTGATCCCGCTCTATGCTCTGGTTACTTAAATGCCAACACATAAAGGCATTTTTGTAAAAGAATTCATGGCGTGGTCAATTAAAGTCCCTTTTGATAGAAAGGACTGGGGATCATAGTAACCCGAGCGCGGAGCGGGAGCGGGAGCGAGAGCGAGAGCAGGAGCGGGAGCGTCGGAGCGCCAAATTTAAAAAAGCCTAAGGCTCAGAGCGCCTAACTTACTCACACGTAGTTGAAGTTTTAATTGACTACCAGTGACTAGATTATGATTAACTAGATTATTAAATAAATTTTTATTAACAAAATCATTGAATAGTTAGTAAAACAATTTTTAAATTTATTAAGTATTTTTTGTAATAATATTCTATTTTTAAAAAATTATTATTTTCTATATTTCTTATTTGTTAACTATAAAGTATACTATATATATATAATAACCAAAATTTATTGTTTCTCATATTAATTATATTTTATAATAGAAAAAATGAATTTTTACTGTCCAAAAAGTAAGTGAGAAACACAACCATATAACGTGTGCTTTAAGGGCACTTAATAAGGTTATTTTTGAACGAGTTTTTTTACAAGTTAGACGTCTTCAAATCAGCTGATTTTTTTTATATATAATATTATCATTATTTATAAGATGTCCACCAAAAATCAACTCAATCAGAGATATTTAACCCTCCAAACAAATCACTTTAAATGCCAGCCGTTCATTCACACTATAAAGTCTAAATTAAGTGTTTGTAGTGATATAAGTCTCCGATTGAGTTGATTTTTTTAAAATATGATCCAAATAGTATAAATAACATACATGCAAAAAAATTAGTCCATTTGGACAAACTTAACCAAAAAAAAATAGACATTTGAAAATATTTTATTGATTAGGCACTCCCAAAAATGGAACCGCGCTCCGAAACTTCACGAACCGCGCTCCGAAAATTCTCGAACCGCGCTCCGACATTTTTCGAACCGCGGATCGAAGGCGCTCCCGCTCCCAAAACGTGAATACGCGGTTTGGGAGCGGGAGCGCCAGCATGTTTGGGCGTTTTTGGTTACTATGCTAGGGATATCGCTAATTTCGAGTAACTTGGGGTGTATCGCGAAGGGGGACCCTTAGATTGTCTCCATGGTGGGCCATGAACCCGTTCCAACCTCTTTTTTTATTTTATTTTTTTGGTTTTTTTCCATTTATCTTAAAAACACAAGTATGCTTCGTCAATTGCAAAATCCAAATTTTTTTCCCAAATTTACCTTATCACCATGGATGGCCTAAGGGGAGCAAAACGAAATAAAAAGTTTACACCAACAATTCCATTCCCCATAAGTGGCTTATCAAATACCTTTCTAATACCCAAAAATATGTTCTAGATAGATCAAAGAATTGGACTTACAACTGAAATAGCTAGGTTGCATGAACCATCTGTGATTATTAATCAGTTCACATACTCTACTCCTGTCAATGGCTTCCCCGCATGAAGTTGAAGGGCAGTGTCACCAACAACCTGTGAACATCACAACGCAACGATCAGCCAAGAAAACTGAGTAGAAAATTGAACTTTTCCATAAAAAATCTGAAAACATAATAGTGCATGTTGATTCGCATTTAATGTTCAAGAATAGCCGAGAGTGATTTTGTTGACCCAACCATGTGACTGGTGGGGACCTAAATGGTCAACAACAGTCAAACTACCCATACTATTGTCCGTTTCCCCAGTCCCCACCACTCATGTGTAGGGTTTTGTTGACCCACGTTACATGTGGTCAACAATATTAGACTCGAACACACCATTGTCCATTGGTTTGGTCAGCTGGGAAACCAATGTCAGTAGTAGACTCAACCAAATCAAAGTATGAACATGGTTACAAACATCGAACTCAACAATCTATGATGCAAGAGAATCTTCCGATGAATCTCATCAAATGGTAGCTCCTACTTGCCTGGCATATTTACCACTACTACTAGTATCCGCAAGAACAGAAAATGGTATTCCAAAGTTGTTTCTAATGCGATTTTGTTGGTAGTTGTAAGTGTAGGATATACAGATCAGATGATGTGGCTCCAATTTCGGCCTAAACAAAGTAGAAACGGCTGTGTGGTTGTTGCAAAGTGAGGAAACTGAGAGGTCAAAGTGTGTTAGATGTATATGAAACAACAGAGTTATAGTTATAACCCAATATGCAACTTTAACCAAAACAAATTTATCATACCCACAATATACTTCATAAGAGAAATACCTGAGCCATAGTCCTGTAAGAATATTCCGTCACCCCAGCAACATGAGGTGTGATTAGGACATTTTGAAACTTCAAAATTGGATCATCTGGATTGAAGGGTTCGGTCCAAGCAACATCAATGCCAAGGCCTCCCAAGTGGCCCGACTCAAGGTGGGATGCAACAGCTTCATAATCCAGGACACCTCCTCGAGCAATATTAACCAAAAGAGCACCCTAAAAGCCAATGAGAAATAAAGTAGTAAATAATGAAGAAAGCAAATACTGTTTACCTAGTTCCTAATTTTTGGTGTTTTATTCTTCCAGGTACTTGAGGTGAGGTAGGACATCATGCTTTTGGACACAAAATGACATACATCCACATGTTGATTGTTGAGCATAGTCATTAATTAATGACAATTATAAGAATAAGCAACATTATCCGCACATCAAGAGCAACTTTGCAATTAATTTCCTTATATCAATAGGGATTCCATTAGTTTTGCAAGGGAGAGGAGGTTGTAATTTGCAGAATATTTATGCAAACAGTTTAGGAAAATGATATAGCATGATATCACTGGATATTTGAATTGATTATTTCTGACTCCATAATCCATCTGTTAGCAAACAGATGAATATTGGAACTATATTGATCTTCACCCTAAGTTGATATTGTTCCCAAAACGATGGTTTGATTCTTCATTCTAATGAGAAAACTTGTTCGTTTAATTATACTATTTTTTTTAGAGAAATTATACTAAACTTATTGATTAGCTATTGATGTTCTTTGCAGTCTTTCGAGGTTGCAGTACACCGATTCATGCATCCAGGAAACACTTTTTACACGAAACTTGCTCAGAAATGCAAATATTATAGGAAATATATCATTCTCAAACTGATTCTTCTCACATTTCAAGATCAATTGCATGCCAATTTCCCCATAAAACTGGAGGCAATGCTTCCTAATCCGAAAAGCCTCAAGTCCCTATAAATATGAATCAAGATATAGACAACAAACCTTTTTCATCGAAGAGAGGAATTTCTTGTTCACTATGCCAGCCTGAAAAACCACAACAACCAATAATGTGCCTAGGTGTCAGACAGCAACAAATATGCCACACCTTGCAGTACATAAAAGGAAATAGTTAAAAAAGAGCTGAGACTGACTGTTTCACTGTTCAAAAGCAAGCAAGGAACAACTATGTCGGCCTCTCTGGCAAAATTATAAAGATCTTTGGGACCACCCTTCTTATCAACCAGACCATCAATGCCATCACTGTCAATGTTCAATGCTGGTGAACCTAAAAGATGATGATTACCAGGTTAAAAAATTTCAGTCCTGATAGGCAGTACAACATTTGCTTGATGGGAAGTCCAACACAAGAACAAAGAAATCACAAATAAAACATCTTCACAACCAAATTTTCTTTATTGCAAGAAACTATTTAAATATTTTTCATACCATTTGGTCGACAAGAATCTTGCATATTCAATGGCCAACTCCGTTTTGTTGCAAGGATTTTCACACCAAATGGTCTCAAGCGTTTTGCCAAATCAATCCCAATATTTCCAAATCCCATAATGAACACCTGCGTGAACAAAATACAGCCTTATTTCGATAATTCAAGAAATCATGTAAAATTAGTATTATAGTGTGTATTGTGTTACACAGGTTTATGTGGCCTACTTGGATGAGTCTTTTTGTGATTATCAATTCTGAACTTCTAACTTAATCAAAAGTAAAAGCATTCTGGACAATGGATTTTCACAATACAAGTATGCAAGTTGTGCTCATAAACCCTATATCAAACACAATGTATCTCAATTCTCATTTATATCAAATGAAGGTACCAACCGAAAACCACAATGATGCGACCATCGTTTTCAAGAAATCCATCCATGATTTGACTTGTGGCATGCTTACATGGAACCATTCACATGGATACGCAGTTAAGCACACATGTCAGCGGCAGACAAACGTACAAGGTGTTGGAAACACTGAGCTCTAAAAGTGCAGGACACCAACGAGTTTACACACTTGATTCATACGGTGGAAGATTCTATTCAAAAAATTTATTCCACATCAAGCATACAATATATAAAAAATGTATTTAAACAAGCTGATGTCCAGTAAGATCACCAGCTTGAGAATGTAAGTTGGCATGTGCCTAACACATGAATCTGGCACCATAGCCCCACCAGACAAATTTTTGGGAAAAGGGTTTGTTATTAAAGCATAGATGAGGATTGACTCATAAAGGAATAATCTTTCGCAATTGGAAAACATCATATTTGATGCATGGTCCATGGAGATTGGGCCATGTCATATCATATGTTAAGTCATGCAAAAAATACTTCAAATCCAGATTTCTTGAGCAAAACGGGTGGAAATACTATTTCTGTACTTATGGAACTCTCGCGGTCCTTATAATTATCTTTTTGTGATTATAGAGCAAATATCAAAAAGTAATATTAGATACATTTTAAAATAATAGTTCTTAGTATATACATAGTTATGCATTTCTCCAGACAGTGCAATAATACCTTAAGTTCCAGAATATAAGTACAATGGAGACAAATTAAATGCATGAATAGGTAACATATTAGCGAATAGAGAGTCAACCAAGGAAAATGAATCTCACTGTTTTTCCAAGTAGAGTTTCCCCAGGTGGCTCCCCTAACCTTTTCTGCTTGACAACAATTTCCATCTCCTTCTGTAATATAAGATAAAAGAGAAGAGTATTAATTTGCAAGAACATGGCTGGACTTTCACAGAGAAAGATAAGGTTCAGTAGGACTGTAGGACATGATACACTTATTGTTTTAGTAAACAATTTTACTAATTGCACAAAGTTTAAGCAAGGGAGCCCTCCTTATCCCGAAAGCCAGATTCTCTTGTCCTCTTCCGAAAAGGAGAAAAATAAAAGCATTAAAAGGGTAGAAAACTCCCAATAATGTAGGTTCTCGCTCATATAGTCATATCTTCAAGCAAAAACAAAAGTTTGTCCGCTACCACTGCACAATCCTTGGCCAGGACAACTTTGGCCTCAGTCAAGGGAAAAAAGCAAGAACCTGATACCTTTAAAGAACTCACTCTGAAGCTCCAAACTGCCTTCCACACCCTTAACCAACAAAATACTTGAAGATCCCAACTTAAAGTACAAGACCCATATTGTCCAGGATAAATTATTAAACTGCTTCATTTATATTTGAAATCCCTCATCCCACAACCACCTCAATAATTGGAGAGGCGGATACTGATAGGTTTTGCTTATTCCTATCCAAGCCAATCCTTTAAGTTTCACTATTACACTTCTCCAACCTATAAACCACGCAACTAGAGATGAAGAATAAAGACAGGAACTAAATAGGAAGGCCCAAGAGGGTAATTAGATTATTGGACTGCAGTAACCTACTTGCTTCCGTAGGAGGCCTAACATCAGATATATGGCCATTTCTGCACATGATGCTGAATTTCCAGTAACATTGCCAGGAATCCTAGCAACTTTTATTCCACACCTTGTAGCAGCATCAACATCAACACCTAGAAAAGAGAAATTACACAGTCATGCACAGATTTACAACAGTGGATCAATTAGAATAGCGCATTAAAGGAAAACATTTTGCAATTTACAAAATAAGAAGGATAGAAAAAATAATGGGATGACCTTCCAGGCCAACTCCAAATTGCATTATAAGCTTCATCTGAGTTGCACGAGCAATAATTTCTGAATTTAAACGTCGATTTTTCACAACACAGATATGGTAGTTAGCAATAACATCAGGCACATCATCAAGGGGGACATCATCAACCTGCGAAAATTGCACACAATTAACTATAGATCACATTATTGCAAAGACAAGCTTCCAGTCCTACAGAAAATCATATAGCACTAGAGACTAAACATCAACTCAGACAGAATTACGCAATGAGGGAATGATAACATATGGAGCATACTATAAGAAAACAGGTATCATCACAGGCGTACATGTATCATCATACCTACCTATTCACCAAATACAGAGGAAAAATGAGAAATTAAACCGATTGTTCGTTAAACACAAGAACCCTACTATATAAACACCAAGAAGTTTCCAACAATAGTAAGACTCTATATGCCATAACCATAGATAAATTCATGAATAACATGGATGACACATAAGATAGTAGAACAAATTACCTGGACAAATGGATACTTCTGTAAATATTCCCTTGTGTAGTTGTGAGAAGCAGGGAAATAAGGCCCACAAAACAGCACGCGTGTAATGTTGCTATTAGTATTTTCAACCATTTTCTCGACCTTCCCTGAGTAACCTGTGCTGGAAGTCCACAACGCTTAAATAGATGTTTTGATAATCAACTTTTTGAGATCCCTCGTGAATCCCATGGTCTGATCAATGGGTTCTATTGGTGTTGCCATTTAAAACAAGGTCCAAGTATAACTACCATCAAAATCTTCTTGATCCCAAGAAAGGTGACACACTAGGGCTCTCAATCAGGGTAGAAATGGCAAAAAATTTGCAGTCCTAAACATACAAAAGACTGCCAACAAAAACCATTTAGCAGGCTCAAGGAATTGAGAATGTTGCAACACGGCAACAAAATCGTTTCTACTCATTTCATGAAACTAACAGATAATAAGAATACATCAAACTAAAGATCGTCCAACGATTTCATTTACCACCCTGTAATCATTGGTGAAAATTCTTTATAATAAATGAAACCAATATTGGAGTTTCTTGTTTTGGGCTGTAGTCAGAAAAGCAAAGAAAGAAACAAAGGGGAAAAATAAAAACGCTACCCAATATGATCTGATTCATTGATTAAAGAAATAATGTTCAAGGAACTTCATAAAATAAAATGAACTGATTCACAGAAATATTCTTTGTATTTTTTCTCATTTTCCTTAGTTCATTGCTTTGCATGCCAGTGCTCTTTACTTCAAATGGGTAAGAGAGACAAATAGGAAACAAGGAAATTGTCTCTCAGTTATAAAAGAAAAAAAAATATAGAACAGAAAAGATAAATGAAATTGTCAATTTTGAGGGTTCATATTTATGTTCATCCCTAACTTAAAGTATTGTTGTAATTTCTCTTTAATAATATATAAAGTTCAAGAGGATGTTTGCATGTCTAATACAAGATTCACTCAATTTTTCTTTTTTCGGTCTTCCTTTGTTTCCCAATTTCGTGGCACTACATTTGACTTGCTATTACTCGAACCGATTCTAGGGTTGGCTAATCGTTTTCTTTCAATCAGTTGACGTAAAGCAATAGTTTCAAAAATATTTGAATTTGTCCCTCGTGTTCAATTGAGTTGATGAACGAGGTTATGAGTATTATCTTGATTATCCACAAAGAAAAATTGGTATTTATAAAGATTGAACCTTGGTTCGGACTTAATTCATGTAGGGAGTAATCATTTTATTGACCCATTTCAAGTCTCTATAGAAGTTTCTTGAACCAATGAAGGAATCAGTCTTTTGAGGATGGTGTTGTTAGGTAGCTGCTCCGGGTAGGTGTTTTGTTGAATCTAGGTGCATGATTTGGGATATCTGCAAGTCCCCAAATTATACATATGCAGTGGCGGACCTAGGAGAGGGCTGACCCAGGCTATAGACTATATTGAGATTTTTTTTAGAAATTTTTTTTTTATTGTCAAATCTATTTACCGTGGGTAAAATCATGGATGTTAAACTTTCTGTTGCCCCCCTGTACTTATGTGATTCGTTCGACTGCCTATGTTGATTGTTCACTCAATGATGCAACTAGTATCACTAGTGATAAACCTAGTTTAAAAATCACTACAATCAAATTAGATGGCACAAATAATTTGGAGTGGGCAAGAAATGAAATAAGCAAAATGAGCATCCTCCCATTTTGAATTCTCACTCATCCCATATAAAGGATGAAATAAGCAGCCAAGTTATTTATTGCAAACAGAAGTAAAATGAGGTGTAATCAGAGTGAGATTAAAATTTATGAACCCTAACCAAAAGAAAATTTTCCTACTACGACCCTGCTTCAGTATCACCTTATAGTCGATTCAAGTTCTTAATAGTCATAAGCAATAGGCAACCAAATTCATGCTACAAAGAGCATACTTCATCTTCTTGCTTTGTTAATATAAAATTGAAGCACCAAAGCTGAATTAACACGAATCAGAATGCATAAAAACCTATAAATCAAAGTAAACAAGAGAGAGAATAACAGAGAGTGAACTGCAGAAACCCTAGAAATGGAAGAGTGAGTAAGAGATTAGTGGAAAATGTGAAATGAAATTGAAGGAAGAAGATTATATTTTAGGGAGAATTTTTACCTGAGAAAAAACCGAGATGCGATCTTTGCGAGGTGGGATCCTCCGAATCTTTGTGGGCCAACAAGAAAAACCCTGAGAAGCATTTGGAGTTTTTGAACGTTGGCGAAGAAGAAGTATGACTGAGAATAGTCAAACCATAGTCAGTACTCGGAATTCGGAAAGCTGAAGTAAGTAACCGTTAGTCACCGTAATGACTGTTATGACGGTAACGGAACGGACAAACCTAATTAGTCTCAGATCCAAAAAGCTGTCAACAACCTATGCAAGAAAGAACACCACTATGAACTTATATAATCCTCAAATTAATTACATCCGTCAAACCTAAACGGCAATACCATGATCGCAAAGTTTGAACTCATGACCTCCTATGTCATAGGGAGAAATGGACCAACTTGTTGGTTCTCCACTGATAAACTCATTTTGCCCCTTGAGTTGGCAAATTATGTAGTGCGTTGCGTATAAACCGAGTGTAATTATTAAAGAAATAAGATTACAAATTTGCCCACTTGGAGACGACCTATTGGCTGGTGCGAACTGAACGTTGAGGTTATCATCTCCACAAAAAATCAGTCCTTGAATCATATTTGTGAAAGACTTAGAATAGGTGTAAATGGAGTGTAAAATTGAAGTTAGTTTAATTAAAAAGGACATAAACGATATTGTATAAAGATGAAGAAGGATATGATAGATATTAAGTAAAATGCCGTTGCATATAATGGGAGTTAAAAGGGCACGTTGAAAACTTTGAATGGAGCTGCACTGTAGATCGGTCGGTTCACCCAAAATGGCTTGGCTCAGGCGACTCCTCTTTTCTCTCTTTCTCTCTCTTCCTTTTCCCTCACTTGGCTTGGCTTGGCTCAGCTTGAACTGCTGCACTGTTAATCTGGTGCGGCCTCATAAATATAGTACGAGCCCCTTGCACATGCTTCGCACGTGTTCTTTATACTGAGTTTGTTCCTTATGCTGGATTACGATCATTCTTAAAAAATTTGTCCCTTAGATCATCCTAATGCTATCCCCGATGACAAGTTTTAGTGAAGTGTAATAAGATGCGCCTACTTTAATATGATCCATGGACTGACATTGATGTACTTAATGAGATAATCATCGTCACAAAAAAAATCCAATTCTTGAACCACCACTACGCAACACCACAAATAGGTGTAAGCTCGAGTATAAATAAGATAGAAATATAAGATTGCATGTGGGCCCACTTGGAGGCTTCCCATGTGCTGATGTGATTTAACGTGGCGAGGAAATCATCGTTACAAAATATTAGCATTTAGTTCATCTTTTAATGAGTGCACAAATACGTGCAAGTAAAGTATAAGAATAAAATAGGTATTAGGTAAGCCCGCTCGGTGATGAAGTATAGACGGATGTGATGTAGACGTTAAGCAGATCATCTTAAAAAAAATTGTCCCTTAGATCAACTCTATACAATTTCATTGGCATGTGTAGACTAAGTGCAAATCAATAAATAGTGTTAAAAAGATGCATGCGGTATTTTGTAAAAGGTTTTAAAGAAAGAAAAAAAAGACAGTTTTTAGAAAAAGGATGAAAAAAAAAGAGAAAAAAAACAATGAAAAAAAAAAGACCACGTGGGTCAGACTTCTCTCCCTGTCTCTTTCTTTTGTCTTTCAGTGTTGCTGTTTGGACCGACCGTTTTACAAAACGGATTTCACTTTCTTTTCTCGCTTTTTTCCTTCTCTGTTCTTTGTTTTTTTTCTTTTTCTCTATCCACCAGACCTGTGAGAGTGGAATTGTTTAAAATACGGTCGTATTATCAGAATAAAGAAAAAATAAGAAAAAAAAATCTACATATGGGTGGACGGACGTATGACAACTAAACAGTTGTCCACTGCGCCATCATCCCAAAACCAGTCAAACACCTTTATCCTTTCTTTCTCTCTATCATTTTAAGTGGCTTAAAGGGCTCAAGCCACCTTAGCCGGCCCAAACGACTTAAGGGGTAAGGCCCTTATATATTAAGTAAAGATAGATGACACTTGATTAATTATTTTCATATATCTCCTATTTTATAATGCAGCTTGAAATCAGCGCCAAAGTTCCAATAACTTACCCCCCAGACTAATTAGCTATTTGAACTTACCCCCTCAAAGATCAGATAATTAGCTTACCCCCTCAAACTAACGGTTTCCGTGATTCAGTCGTTTGAAAGCACACGTGCGTCTAGCATGCACCAATTTTTGACGAAAACACCCTTATGCTCTACTCACGTGTCCTTTAAGTTTCTCTAATTTTACTATTCTCAAACTACCCTTACATGTAGTACCCAACCCTTACAAATTAATCGAACGGTCCTTAAAAATTCTCTTGATTGAACGGTTTAAAAGTTAGGTTTAGAGAGAGAAAGAAAACAAGTTAGTGAAGTAAACCCTAGAAACCATTTCTAGGGTTTTCGTTGACGACGGCGAAGGAGAAGCGTCTGGGATCAAAATCAGTTAATAGAAGGGTGTTAGTTTTCGATTTTTCATATGTGCAAGTCATTGATTCCATTAATGGCATCACTTTGATCATCAAAATATTCCCGTTCCTTCACTGAATTGTTCTTCCCAAAATGAGAAATCACACATGTATAACTCTCAGATAACTCCGTCTCTTCTTTTTCCAAAATGAGTTCTCTGTAATACTCTCTTTTTTACAGTTATGTCGCCATTAAAGGACCTCCGAAGAGGAAGTTGAGAGTTATATCTTGGCTGTTGGATTATAGTTTTAGGATTTTAAGTGTTAGATTATACTTAAAAGATGAGGTTAGATGGGAGTCTGTGAGGGTAGTATAGGTATAAAAAAAATAGGGACCTTAAAGTGAATCACGTGTTTAGCACATGATGGACTTTTTGGTAAAAAAATTAAAACATGGGAGGCGCACATACACCTTCAAACGGAAAAATCACGAAAACTGTGAGTTTGAGGAGGTAAGTTAATTACGGAATCTTTGAGGGGGATAAGTCCAAATAGCCAATAATTCTGGGGGGCGGGGGTAAATTAAATTAACCCAAAAAAAATCAGCGTCAAAATGGTTCCATTCAAGCCGTAGTGCCACGTATCCATCCAATTTTCCTTCTTTCCACCCCACTCTCTTGCAAATTCCACCCCTCCAATTTTAAAAATTTTGTACATATGTTATTCCTACATTCTGCATACACTTAGTAATAGGGCTAGCTTAGAGATGATCCAAGGGTGATTTTTTGTGACAATGATCTCCCTAACATGTGGATCATTTTTAATATATTTACGCAATAATTACATTCGGATTATACCTAACAATGAGTGGTACATGGAGTTGATCCAAGGGCCAATTTTTTACGTCGATGGTCTCCTCATCAGTTAGATCACATCAGTTTATGGGTTATTTGTAAGTAGACCTACTCAATACCCATTTTATTCTTACACTCTGCTTACAGTCTTACACCTATATGTAGGTCTATATAGAGATGATCTAAGTACTTAATTTTTATAATGATGATATCCTCATCATACATATCAAAATTAGGCGATGGTGGAGGTGGCGAATGTAACGACCCAAAATAATTTAGTTGACCAGTCATTGTCTTTCCGAGTCAGTTAGAGTCTAATCCAACGATTTGACCGCGAAACTAATTAATTATTAAAATAATTAAACTTAGTGTTTAAATAATTAAACTTTAAATTAAATAAATGAGTTTTCGATTGGAGGGTAATTTGAAGAATCGAACCGTACAATTGGGTAGNATTTCGTTGGGCCCAGCCATATTTAGAGGTGATTAAAGTTCTGACGAACTAGATTAGCTTAACTCTGATGTAGGTTCATAAAACCTTGTTTAGGTTTATTTAATAAACATTAGTCACCTCGTGTAGTAAGCTTAACGCCTCGAGATGCGACTCAATTTCTTAGAGATTTTGAGTTTCGAGATTGGGGCGTTACAGCGAAGGAGATGATCTAAGTACTTAATATGGAAACCACCACTAAAGAGCTATAAAATAGTACTTACATAAGTTACATGGGACAAACTTATGGCAAACCACAACCATTAGGGCAAAGGCTCATGTGCAATCTCCCTTAATTAAACTTCTCATTAATTTCTCAACTTAATGCAAACTCCCAAAATTAATAAACGGAAATTGCTACTTGTACAAAAAAAGTTTTACAAAAAAATAAAATGGGTAGAAAGATCTTTGGATTAAATTTGTGGGAATCTAACTTAAAACCAATTGGCAATGAGTGGAGTGCCAGGATATTTATGTATTAAGTTTGTATGGATTTTATATCCTATGTGTGACTATTCTCAACATGCCTCCTCACGTGTGGCATTATTTTTAAGCTTAATATGTGAAACTCTATTGGATGACATGAAACACATGTGGTCTTTGGGCCAACCACATATGAGCATACTCAAATACCATATTAAGTTTGTGGGTATCCAACTCAAAACCAATTGACAATGAATGGAGTGACTTGTGATATTTATATATTAGATTCAAAGGCATTTCATCTTCTCCTGTGAGATTATTTTCAACACACCTCCTCACGTGTCACATTATGTTGGGACTAAAAAGACCTACCGGAGTGAGGAGCACATGAGCATTAAAATTCCAACATATTTTTAGAAATTCGACATTTCAGCAAAAGATGAAATCTAACATATTTGTTGCTTTTGTAAATAGCCTCAGGGTGAATGAAACATAAAGATGGAACCTAATAAAAACCTAAATTATAACAACACTGAAAAAAAACTATTACTAATAATAATACTAGTGTGCGGAAGTTAATTAATAAGAAAAGAAACTCGGCGGACGGTAGCATGAGATATTCGCTACCGCCGCCAGTAACACATGGTTTCTTTACCATTGAATTCTATGCTCGTTGGAGCTTTGACAGCTCCAATACTATGTTAAGTTTGTAGGCATCCAAGTCAAGCTAATTGGCTATGAGTGAAGTAGCTCAGGATCATTATGTATTAGGTTTGTAAGGCTTTTTATATCCCATATAGAACTATTCTCAACACTTAGAGCATTATTTTTGTATTTTTACCATTGAGATTTTGACATTTAGTGGATTCCAATAATCAATAGATCCATGAATTTTCACTTTGATAGTGGGATCCAATAATCTAAGGATCCAAGCAACGTTCCACTTCTCAAGAGATCCGTAGTGGAGCAATGATCTGATTGTCGTGAGTAAAAATACGATCATCCGATAATCGGAACAACAATCAGATAGTCGAATTTTTTTAACGGAAAATGAGTAGGATGCCCTTGCATGGGAAAAAAATTGAAGTAGAGGACATGCTTTTTTTTCATGTAAGGACAGTCCTCGGCACACGTTAGCGCGATGTAAAAAGACAAAAAACCCATCTGTTGAATAATGACGGTGCACGTTAGCAAATCCCAATTAATGAATTTTAACATAAAAATGACCATAACTTTCAAAATATAAATCGG
>MVGT01003539.1:76080-88672 GCA_002174775.1 Macleaya cordata
AAAAAAAGGTGATGCATTAAAGTGCATAACACTTGAGGCCATCAGATGGTCGCAGCTCTCATGAATCCTTAGATTATCGGATCCAATTAAAGGATTCTCATTATCTTTACCTTAAGATCTAGCCACCTCACTTATTTTTTAAAGTTTTGTGCATGTAGTAGCATTAATAAATACTATAATTTGGTAAATCCTTGAGGGTATTTTGGGAATTTCACAAACGGCCACCGCGTTTTAATTGTGTAGAAACACCAGATTTGCCGAAAAAACAGTAAACATGAAATTAATGAAGTCTTTATTTTCGAGATTGAAATTGGTGTTTGTGTAGAAAAATAGAAATAATTTAATTTTTCTCATAGCAATTTTCTTGCTCTAAAAACTCACTTTTAAGTTTTAGCACAAAAAATTCAACCTTCTGTATTTATTAATCTTACGGAGTTCGTCTGAACATTGTTTCTGTTCTCCACATTCGAAAAATTTGACGATTTTGATGTTAATTCGTTGCTTTATGATTTTGATATAGATAGATCTTGATGAATTTTTTGGAATTAGAGATTTGAAGTTGCAGAAGATTTGATAGAGTTTATTTGTGTTTTAGAGAGACAGAGGAATTTGCAGATCAGAGTTTTTTTTTTTTTTTTTTTTCAGATTTGTCATCGATGTTGATGAATTTATTGACGAGGATTTGAGGATGCGTGATAGGATTGAAGTTGCAGAAGGTTCAAAGAATTTTAGAGAGAGAAAAAAAGTTTTACTAATCAGACAGTTTCAGATTTTTAGAGTAAAATTTTTGTTTGAAGGCGCATTGATGCTCTCTTAAATTTAATTTAATTTTTTTTGGATTTACAGAGAGTCATGGCACTAGTAAAATCACCTAAAGGGTTTACCGGCATTCCTGTGTTGCCGAAGTCAATTTCATCAATTGTAGTTTCAGTTGGAGGATTAGCTTTATTTCTTATTTTTGCTTCATGGCTTTTGATTTCGTATCCTGTTGGTCCTACTGTTCATGGCTATTTGTTTACTGGATCTGGTTCATCACCATTGCTTGGTCCTAACAATAACAGTAAAAACGAGAGTGTGATTTTGCTTCCTCGAGATTCTCCTCCAGATATGGATGATAAAATACCCTCATCTGGTTCTGTTTTTTCCAATTTTTCCAGTTCTGAAGAGATCACTCAGCCTATTCTCCCGGGTTTGTTTAATGGTTCACAGAGTGTTGAGGGGGGAGAAATGGGTGTTGAAACGGAAGTAAATGATAAGACGCCTGATTCAGCTTCAAATAAAACAGAGGAAATTTCACTGCCTTATCCTCCATTGTCCATTGGGGAGGGAGAAACAGGTGTTGAAACGGGAGCAAGCGATAAGACCCCTGATTCGTCTTCAAATAAGACGCAGGAAATTTCAATGCCTTCTCCTCCATTGTCACAGAATCCTAGCAAGACCGATTCAGGTAACACTCTCTCTCTCTCAAACGTTTTGTGGAGTGTCTCCCTATCCTGCTAATAATAAAGTTCTTTAATTTCTGCATTGAAATAAAACCTAATTAAAGCTTTTCATGGAAAACATACTTTGGCTTGTGCTCTGTTACATGAAATATAAATTTTTGGGTATGTAATGTTAACCTAGAATTAAATGTCCACCCAAGTAAGAAGGAAAATGTTTACTATACTTGTCTATAGAACCTCTTGTAGATAAAATTATAAAACATAAGAAAAGGTTAGTTCTCTGCAGAAAGCTTTCCCATGTAACTACGACCCAACTTTGCTTGGGCATTTGTGAACACCTGCTTGACAGAATCCAATTTCATCTAGTTGGAAGGCTTCCTACTCTCTTGTTTAGATCTTTAGAATTTCATATTTTTTTTTTTAAAGTTACGACTTCATTGTGAATCTCGTTTTAGTTCCCCCAATGATGTCATTCGGCAAGAATATGATCTGATGAAAGAATGTAGGTGATTAGGTTAAGCATTTTTTGATGAGCCAAGGTAATAGCAAATGGTCCACCACGATGAGGAGTCGCACTTTAAATAGCTCTTCAAGCAGACAAAAGTTCAATTCAATTCACTCAAGAACATATTGGCGTGATTCTCTTGACAGTATTTCACAAAATAATTATCTTAATTATATTAAAAGGAATAACAAAATGTTCTAATCAGATCAGACAACTAAGAATCTAATCCTAGTAGGCTAGTATTAGGCTAAATGGAAAATCTGCGGGTTGCCATGAGCATCTGTTTCTCTTTATTTATTTGAGATCCAGATGTTGGATGGTTTTGCTTATTTATTTGATGGATTACCTGACAACTTTACCATGGTTGTAGTCACTAATGAATTCACCAGTTGATTCCCTGTTTATTTATATTATTCAGTGGTCTTGACTGGTCACTTATAGATAACCTTTCAGTACACACACACACACGTATGTTGGGCCAATGCAACTAGGATTAGTTTTTTGCAGTTGAAGTCTCCATCATGTAAGCACGAGATCCTAGTGATATTACCCTCTACTGTAAAAGCATAAGATACCAGGTGGAGAAAAAGCATTTTTCTCCAATCAAGGGAACCAAATGGTAGCTTGTACGTCACATCTTTATTTTGAATTTATCAAGGGAACTACATGCCTTCTTTTGCACTTCTGTATTTTATTCTAAACTCATCAACTGGCTGTTTTGGTGGATTTTTCTTTATTTTGAGATGATGGAGAATTCAGTAGTCTCCAGTGATGAAAAAGAATTCAGTAGCCTTTAGTAATGGTGCCTCACACTGATTATGTTAGCGTGTTTATGAATCACTGCATAAACAAGTTTTCTAACTTCAGATTATAAGTTCATTCCACTTTCAGATTGAGCACACGCTTGAAGATCATATGCCTAACCTGTTATAGTCAACCATTAAATGGATGCTATGATATATAACTCAAGCCATGTGAAGAGATTAAGTTGTAATCTACTAATAAATAACCACACTTCTGGTCTTGCTTAGTTGAAATAAAAATGAAATAACACTTTATTGATTCGAATTTGAAAATTTAATACCATTCAAAAGAATTTTTAGGGAGAGATTGGAGAAAAGATCAAATGGGGTGGTGATGACTCATTTCAACCTCTTTGCATAAAGTTCTTAACATACAAATGAAATAGAAAGAAGCTCTGAACATAAAGCCTTTGATGCCATAATTCGTGTTTTCCAATTGGCTTCCATAATGTCTCCCATCTGGAATAGCTTTTCGTACTTGAGTTCTCCTACAGATAATACTGCAACATCCCATTATGCTGGTACTGAAGCTATGGCAAGAATTCATTTCAGGGTTTTAACAATGTTTTTGCTTCTTCCACAGTTCCACATTCAGCACGTCTTTAGTGGCCTTTCTATTTATCTTTCTGATCAACCTAAATGTGTTTGTCCTCAACTAGCTCACAATCTAGCCCAGAAATACTGTAACTAATCTGATAGACAATCTGGATGACGGAAATCTCTTGATTTAAAAATGTACAAAGGCCATCTGGTTTTTACACAAGAACCTAACTTGAAATGCTCCTCCAAGCATTTCTGGGCATAACATTGAAATCTCCTGAATTAGGCATGCCTATACCTCTATTTGGAGTATAACCTGTAATTTGAATGGAGTTTAACTAGAGAATTTTTATGAAGCAAAAATAAATAGGAATGGTATTAAAAACATAAATGTACACCGACAATCTGGTTTTTACACAAGAACCTAACTTGAAATACTCTACCAAACATTTCTGGCCATAACACAGAAGGGTCTAGATGGATAGAGCAGTCAGCAGTAGAACTCAGAGATGTTGTGATAATAAAATTACAACGTGAAGCTTTCATTAAGGGACTAAGCTGAAATGATGAAATCATTGGTACTGTTTTGTAGAATCTGTTAGCTTGTCTCAATTGTGATATTTCTGAGAGTTTTAGATTAGATGCTGAAAATGTTGTAAGAGAGCAAGTTGGTGGTTTAAATAAGCAAGCTCATTACCAGCATTAGTAAATAGATGATCTTGTGGTGCAGCTGATTGAGGTCAGATCAGTTTGGTGCCAGGCTCGAAGGAAGATGTCTAAATCTTGTCGGGAGATGTTGGTAGCTTCTGGCTTTTGAAAATCTACCTCTATTCCCTGAGGACATGAGCTAAATTCTCCAGAATCTGATAAAGAACCAATACGTTATGTAAATAAAGATACATGAAGAAGTGTGGTCAAATAAATTTACCATTATCTCTTAAGAGTATGCACGACCTATAGGTTTTTGTATAATAATGCAATAGGTTAAATGTAATGAAAGTAGTGTGTGACATTGAATCTTTGTATCATGATTCATGATCTTGGACAGCGATGGATGCTGCTTAGGTCAACCTGTAGTTCAATTAGTTGTTCTCTGTTTTGCAATTATGAAGTTACAGGTTTAATGGAATCACAGTAAAATTACTTGACAAAATATTTTTTAAGGAACATTCTATGTGATTGGTGATTTTTCAACTCTCTTTAGCTCATTTATTTACTAACTGCCTTACGTTTTAATTATAATATATTAATCGCTTCTTGTTGATTTGTTCCTTAGGTGGTTGTGATCTCTACCATGGCAACTGGTTTTTTGATTCATCTGGGCCTCTTTATACGAACAACACATGTCCAATCATAACGCAGATGCAGAACTGCCAGGGTAATGGGAGGCCTGACAAAGACTATGAAAGTTGGCGATGGAAACCATCACAGTGCGTCCTCCCACGTTTTGATGCCAAGAAATTCCTGGAGTTGATGAGAGGGAAGACACTTGCTTTCATCGGGGACTCAGTTGCGCGCAACCAGATGGAATCTATGCTATGCCTCCTTTGGCAGGTAAGAACGGTTGATTCTTATTTATTTTGGGCTTATGTGAGAAATTCTTTTCTGAAACTTTAATTAAGGATATGTAATTAGATAATAGTTTTTAGACAAATAAATATTATCTTTTCAAGTACATTGTTTTCCCTAAATAGCACTGTGAAACTTCATAAAAAGGAAATTAAAAAGAACATCTACCCCGAAAGAAGAAGATCAAAGAAGAAAAGATGACATCTAAAATTATTGTTCTGTGCAAAAAAGTTATTCCTAATGCATTTTTGAACACCAAGAAGTCAAATCTATAGCAGTAAGATACTCTTTATCAAATTAAATGAATTCATAATAACATTTTTATTACTTTTGTTTCATTAGCATAAGGGGCTTTATGTATTGCACTGAGAGCTACCATTTAATGCATAAATGACATTTCTCAGACACCAAAGAGAAGTCATCTGAATTGATTCTCACACTACCCTAAACCCAGAGTGAACCCACAATTTTTTGGGACAAGCTCAATCAACTATTATTTGGAACAATCAGATTATAAGAGATGTAAGTTTGGGCATGTTCTTTTACTCCTTATATAGCTAAAATAGGAAATGTTTTCTGTGGCAAATAAAATTTTCAAGTTTTTCAAGTTTCATCTCAATTGTTTTGTTATAAATTTTTCCTGGATCCAACATTTTTCAGTTAAAATATTGGGAACGTCTTTGTCTTTCTCAGAAGAAGTCTATTGCCTGTTACCTTGTTCATATTGGTGTTAATTTTTTCCCCCAAAAGTCTTAACAAAGAGAATTGCATTTGTATATTAAAAATTGGATTTTCAGAATACTGCCATCATGCTTGATAACAATTTGACTTTTGGTACTATAAGTTGATGCTTATACCATTAAGAAGTTAATGATGATAACAGTATTGCTTAGAAACCTTTTGACCATAATGATGGACACTTTTAGAGGTTGCACTTGTGTTTATGGAGATAGAGGTAGCAAGGAATCAAAATGTGGGAAAGGCAAAATCAACTCTTTTATTTGTTTAGACATAGTTCTTACTTTGTTATTAGTTGTTTATTAAGTCTAATTTTATCTTCTTCATTCAGGATATCCCTCTAAACATGCTTAATCAATTTTTGAAATAAGCCCACCTGCTCATTCTAGATGTGCGCTATCCATCCCCTACTAGTATTTGAGTGATGGGTCTTACCACTGATGAAAAATTACATTGAAACAATCTTGTTTCCTAAAAAAATAAAAAATTGAAATGATCTTGTGGTTCTTTTTTTTTTTTTTTGTTTGATTCGTAAGTGATCTTTACGTCTTCTTTTCTGGGTTCATTTTAGGTGGAAGTTCCAAAAAACCGTGGCAACCGGCATATGCAACGTTGGTTCTTCAAGTCTACATCTGTCATGATTGTCCGCATATGGTCATCTTGGCTCGTTCATCAGACATCAGATCCCTTTGATTTTGCCCCTAAAGGTGTTTCCAAGCTCCACCTGGATGCCCCTGATGAAGGCTTTATGGAGTTCCTCCCTAAGTTTGATGTGGTTGTCCTCTCTTCTGGCCATTGGTTTGCCAAACAATCTGTTTACATCCTCAATAACGAAATTGTTGGTGGGCAGCTCTGGTGGCCCGATAAAAGCCGTCCAATGAAAGTCAACAACATAGAAGCTTTTGGTATTTCTACCGAGACAATTCTCACTGCAATATCGACTTACCCTAATTACACCGGCCTAACTATAGTTCGTTCTTTCTCACCTGATCATTATGAAGGTGGAGCCTGGAACACAGGTGGATCTTGCACTGGGAAGGTAAAACCTGCAACTGAATTGGTGGAAAACGGTTTTACAAATATAATGCATGAGAAACAGGTGACAGGTTTTAACAGGGCAGTTCAAAAGTCAAATAATGGGTCGAAATTGAGGTTAATGGATATCACAGAAGCCTTTGGTTACCGGCATGATGGGCATCCAGGTCCGTTTAGAAACCCTGACCCAAACAAGAAAACGAAACGTGGCCCACATGGGGAGCCTCCACCGCAGGACTGTTTGCACTGGTGCATGCCAGGCCCAGTAGATACATGGAATGAGATTGTTCTTGAAATCATACACAGAGAATACGGGGACTCTGAAACCTCCCCTGCATGATGATGAGATGCATGTGTACATGATCTTGTTAGCCTGCATAATGTTTGTAACTTAAAAGGGCAGCTTTTTCTTTCTCTCTTTTTTTATTTTTTTTAACACGGTGTATTTATCTTGAGCAATAGGGATGCTGCTGATTTCGCAGAGATATCATGGCAGCAAAAGATTTCTTCACATAGTTATCATCGGCGGCAGGTAGATTCTGAACTGTTCAGTAACTTTTTGGTGAATGAAAATAATATATATTTCATCGACTTCTTGTACCTGTTTTAGGATTTTGCAACTTCTTTTAAGCTTTTCTTTATGTTTGTTTTCTTTGTTACTTTTCCTCTTCGTTTAATGAGCTAATATCCTATACTAAGGTTGTCTGGTGCTACACTCAGGAATTCTTTGAGCAGGACATTGATGGGTAGGGGCAGATGCTCCATTTGCACCTCCAGGTGTATGCCGCCAGATGATCTGATCACCTGAATCTCGAGGTTATCGACGACATGCACCTGGGGATCAGATGGATCCCGTCCCATCAACGTTTTGGTCCGAAATCTTCACAATGGTGCAGGATTTCAATGGCGTGAGATGGCTGAGGGGTCACTGGCCACAGGCTGTCTTGCGAATAGACTGACCAACTGGAACAAACAAGTAGACGTACACAATTTGGCCAATTTTCGGTCTGTTTTTAAGTGTGGGTGCAAAAACAGTAACTTGATACAATCTTCCAAAATATGCATATTGAGATCGAAAACAAAGTGAAAGGACGAATTAGAAATCGAACCACAGTAGAAACAAATATTACATGGTGCAAACAACCGCTTGCTCGGTTGGTTTGCATCCCTCCCTATGACATGGGAGGTTGTGGGTTCAAACCTTGCAGGCCGCGGTATTGCCACAAGATTTGGCCCATGTAATAAATTACGGAGTTTGTGTCTTCTCTTTGTCCATGGTGGCGAGTTTCGCTTCGTCTGTGGTGATGACTTCTCTGCATCTGTGGTGACGACTTTGTAGATGATTTTAGTGGTGTCTCTATGTTTCTCACACACCCATTATTAGTGATTAGTGCTTTAGTGGTGTATCTTCGCCTTGTTATTGTAATTCAAGCAATAGTCCATGTACCAAAAAAAAAAAAATTTACAAGGCAAGCCCAAAATCCGAGCAATGAAGAGAAGTGATGAAATCCATGTAAAAGTTATGGAATTAGACATGGGTGTGCAGAGTAGTGAAGTGGAGAGAGAAAGGAGAGAGATAGTAAACAGTAGGTGAGAGAGGGAAGTGTATGAGAGAAATATTGCAAAATTAGAACAGGCCTAGTCTTACCTTAAATAGGGTCCTGGTGAAAAGGGGGTCTGAATGAATTTTGCTATACTTTCAAAGAAAGGAGGATATTGTAAGAGATACAACAAAAATATTCTACCAAAACAGAAAAAGCTGTATCTATGGTATGAATTGAAGAGGCCAGTGTTATTTGCACAAAATTGGGCTAGGATCCTTCCTTCTCTGAGGAATACTTTTTGTTTTATAAGGCCAATCCATGTCTATTTAAAGTGGAAACTTTTAATTGTTTTTGTTTTGTGGGAGTTGCGCCGTGGTAGAGAAAAAAATTAATGCCTTTTAAAATTCAAAATGTTGTAACTTTTAATCTACAAATTGGATTATGACAAAAATTTTATTTTTAGAAAGCATTTTTCAAGATTTTCAAAATGAGACTAGACAACAATATCAAATTCAAAAAGAAAAAAATCTTCTTAACTCAACTATGCAAACAGTTTGCATAATAAAAAACTTAGAAATTATGCAAGTTGTAATTTACATGGCTATTTTGCATACTTTTGAGCATCTGCACTTTTATTGCATAGTAAAAAAACTTTAAAACTACATTTGCCTAGTTAAAAATCTATGCAAATATGCAAGTTATAATTTACATACGCTATTTTTGCATACTTTGAGCATCTGCACATTTTTAAGCCTCTATAAGAAAAGATTGCAAAGTAAAAAAAGCTTAGAAATTGCGTTTGCATAATAAAAAAACTTATGCAAATTGTAATTTGCATAGTAAAAAAACTTATGCAAATTACAATTTGGGTTTTTATAGCTTCGTAAACTGGTTTTTCGAGGTTTATTTTTTATAATTTGGTATTCATGTTTGATCTTGTTTTAAAGATTTTGAAAAATGCTATCAAACAGTAAAAATTTTGTTCAAATTGAATTTATATTTTGAAAATTATGGCAATTTTAATGTTAAAATTAATTAAAAGGAGTTTGCTAATATGCACCGCTGTTATTCAACAGAAAGTTTTTTTGTATTTTTTGTTAGAAAAAATATATGGAACAGTAATGAAAACTTAAACGGTTTAAAGAACTCCAAGGCACGTAATCGCTGTCTTTCAAACAATATTTCACCCCTTAATTGCACTAGGGTATTCGAAATATATTCTCAAGATATAATGGAGTCTAACCATAGGGAATGTGCAAGATTCGATCACAACTCAAGAACACTCTTTTTGATCTCTGATAATGCCAAAATACTCCAACTTTGCTTTGGTTTACTTAGGAATTCGAAGTGTTTAAAGAATGGCGAAGAAACAGTCTATTTATAGCCTTGGAAGCACCATTTCAGAGCAAAAATGGTGACTTTCTGAACTGGTGCGAGTGGGTATCGATACCCACTGAATCGATATCGATACTCATTCAAAACTTGACTTTAGATCACTTTAGTATCGATACCAATATGAGTGGTATCAATACTGGCGTCATCTGAACATTACCAGTCATACCTTTCCAGTAGGTAGTCAGTATCGATACTGGCCTCAACTGTCGATTTCCCTTTGGCCTTGTTGGTATCGATACTACAGTAACACCATCTCAATTTTAGAAAAGATAAAGTGCCAAGTGCACCACTAAAGTGCCTAATGCGTCCTAATCGCCCTTTCGCACACGCGCGTGTGCGGTGGTGCTTTGCATCACCTTATCAATTCCAATGAGGACCCAACACTTAAAAGATAAACTCTAATAAGTGTAATCACTTATAAACCTCAATATTCCATGTCTCTCAAGTAATGTGGGACTAAACCAAAGAAGAGTTAAATCTACAAACCTACCCAAAGCTATTTTGAAAATTTTACAACATTTTTGCTATGTGCTAACGTGCACTGAGGACTATCCGTGCATAAATCATTTTTTTCTACATGCAAAAGTATGTCATTCATATTCCGTATTATTTGAGGTTGTCTCTATGTATAGTATTGATTATATAATGCTTTTATATAATGACTTGTGAGCCCACATGAAGATGAAAAGAAAGGCTGAGTTTATAAATATGGTATGTGAGTCCGATCAAAAATAAATATGGTATATGAGGAGGCCAATATAACCAACAAGATACTGGCCTACTATTAAGACATTGAGAAAAAAGGGAGTCATGAAGTCTTGTTGACCACTGCTTCTAGGGAGGTTTTGCCTCTAAGAACAGTGGGACTAAATATATCCCCACCCAAGTCAAGCAAGGACGAGGACGTAGGTAATATTAAAAAGAAAGTAACATGATGAAATTAAAATCTCCCAAAAAAACACAAAAAATATAATATGGTTCGGTTGGAGAGCCTACGTCAACAGAAAAAGATTTATAATGATTATGTTGGAGACTAGTTGCAAACGTCTGGATTAGATGCATCTCAGCTGAGATTGTTAAAGTAGTCCCAACACAATATTATCTGAAGAAGTTGAATGATCACTTTTAAAAACAAAATGAAATAGAAATCCAACTACATAGGACAACAAGTAAAAATACGGACAAAAGCACAATCAACTCGATTAGTTAATTTGTAAAAATAAATACTTGTTATATAGTCGACAACCTTACCCAAATAAAAATGCAGATCGACAAATAAAGTATATTAGGGATTTCGAAAGGACGATGCTTACATTATTATCATTTGTGAAGACGATATATATATTTTGGAATGGCAAGTAGATTTTTGGCTCTTGGCATTGCAAGCCCAAACTCTTCACTCATATCCAAATCAATTGGCAACATATCATTTGGGAGCTCCCAATCAAAACAATGAACCAACTGTGCCACCACAAATCGGGTTATAATCAAACCTAATTGCATTCCGGGGCAACCCCTTCGACCCGATCCAAATAGAAGGAGTTGGAAATCGTGTCCTCGCAGATCTACATTGTTCTATATGAACCTCTCAGGGATGAATTTTTTCGGGTTTGGCCATGAATCTGGGTCACGTGCGATCGCCCAAGCGTTTACAATTATTCAATATTTTTTAGGTATGAAGAAACCATTAACTGTGGAGTTTTCCATGGATTCATGAGGGATCAACAATGGTGCAACTGGATGGAGCCTTAAGCTTTCCTTTACAACCATGTCTAAGTATTTTTTGGTAGATTTGATTCTTCCACCATCCGGTCCATACCGACTGGTGTTCTTGACGAGCTCCGAAAGAGCCCATTTATGGTGCATAATTTGCGAACGTTACGCCAATAAGGACCGTATTCGGTAAAAGATAAGCCTTTTTGTTCATAAGAGATGTACTTAGCTGCTTCATTAAAGCGTCTACTAGCGAAAATAAGATCGTGAGTTTTGAGGAAGAGTTCGGCGGCTTGAGGAGAGGAAACGACGACGGTTGGGACGAAACCAAGACGGATGTACATTATGGGACCTTAACGGTTGGATAGACGATGAAGATCTCGATGAGAGAATTCACCTAACATGAGAAGGTTGCCTAGAATTGGAAGGCCTTTTGGACCAGGTGGTAAGGGTTTAAGTTTATTTTTGGATTTAGGTTTGTATCTGTGAATGAGATAAGCTAGTACAAGGAAGTAGAGAAGTGATGAAATCCATGTAAAACTACTTATGGAAGACATAGAAGTGCAGTGTTAGGAAGAGAAGTGATCAATAATGGAATCAGTAAGAGAGAGTAGAAGTGTTAGAAGTGAGAGATGCAAAAACCATAGTCCTAGTCTTTACCTTAAATATAGGATGAGGCTGCGGCCTTTGGAGAAAAAAAAAAAAAAACAAAGAAAAAAAGAAAATAAGGTTGGCTGGCCTTGCTCAACATCGATCCTCTCACATAATTCCTCAGAATTAAAACAAGTTGGAGAATGTACAAGAAAAGGGAATTATTAAAAAAAAAAAAAAATTTGAATTTGAGTACAACCGACAAAAATAAAAATAAAAAAATAAAGTCTCTTGTGCATTTGTGGTTCATGTTTTTTTATGTTGGATTTTTTTTCTTTTATTAACTTTATTTTTACTTTTGCAACCGATTTATTATACACAATATTGGGCTGAAAGCCCTCCTTTTATACCAGTTTCAAGTAGAGGACAAGCAATTTTTATTTTATAAAAATAATCCCTACTTTTTAACGTTTTATAAGGAAAGGAGTTAATTCCTTCTTTTATTTTAAAACTCTAAAATTTTGGTACCTAAACTACCCTTCTCTTTGCTAACCACGTATATTTCTAACTGTTTTTGCTTGTATTGACCGATGACGTGGCAGAGAGAGAAAATAAGTTTTTTTAAAATTAAAAATGCTATAACTTTTAATCTACAAATTAGATATTTGCCAAATTTATATTTTTGGAAAGCATTTTTCAAGATCTTTAAAATGAGAC
>MVGT01003539.1:89450-122165 GCA_002174775.1 Macleaya cordata
AATTTGGTATTCATGTGTGATCTTGTTTTAAAGATCTTGAAAAATGCTTTCCAACGATATAAATTTTGTTCAAATCTGATTTATATTTTGAAAGTTATGGTCATTTTTATGTTAAAATTCATTAATTGGGATTTGCTAACGTGCACCGTCATTATTCAACAGATGGGTTTTTTGTCTTTTTACATCGCGCTAACGTATGCCGAGGACTGTCCTTACATGAAAAAAAGCATGTCCTCTACTTCAATTTTTTTCCCATGCAAGAGCATCCTACTCATTTTCCGTTTATCATATTAATCAATGTGATGAGAATATAATAGTAGTAAAAGAAATTATCACTTTAATCATCTTTATGTGATGTGAAATATAAATATAAAAAAAATGTAAAACAAATATGTAAATTTTTTTTTTTTGATCAGTAAAAGATAGTAATTATGGACAACTTAAATCAAGTAGAAATAATTTTAATTTTACCTGGAAGGAGTGCATCCCAAGCATGAAAGTTTATGTATTTTTTTTGCATCCCAATAATAAGCAGCTCCCAATGCTTTATGGTTCCAATAAGGCAATAATAAATCTTATGAAAATACGACTCGATCATATTGTTATTTTCCACACGTATTATATGCACTGAATGGAATGAATTATCAAATAATACTGTCAGTCAAATGATTACGACGATGATGAATGTGACAAAACCAATAAATAACATGTCCTGTGAAAAAGAGCTATATGTTAAACACCGACAAAAAAAAAAAGAAGAAAAAAAGAACAAAGAAAAAAAAAGAGAGGCTACATCTTATCTATTATCTATTATAAATATTTTTTTTTGGGAGGAGGGCACTAATACCCAAGTTATAAGATGACATAGATACACTATAATCAATATGTGAGAAGCGCAAAAATTGCCATCAATATCGTTAGTAAGACGACTGCAGAGAAAGCCACTACCAACGGGTGCAAAAAAAGCTACCACTAACAATGAGTGAAATTTATTTAGAAATATTTGCCTACATATATATAACACATTACATGGGTCAAACTTAATAGTAATTTCGATGCAAACCAACCGGGCAAGCGGTTGTTTGCTATTATCTATTATAAATTATAATATACTATAAGAGAAGCCTTGGTTTAACAAAATCTTCTCTCTTAAATGTAGGTTAAAAAAATCTACATTATAAATATATGATTCAATATATATAAAAAAAGAAGATATTTCCACACTAAATAAAAGATGTTTCTAAAAAATAAAATACTTAATAAACTTTTTTTCTAAAAATTAATAAAAGTAAAAATAATTTTTTTTATAAAAAATGCCCGTTCATTGAACGGGCCACACAAGACTAGTACTTGTATAAATTCTAGGAACCACAAACACTTCCATTTAGGTGTGGGATATGCACCTATCGGATACGAACACGTGTTGGATATGCGTAGGACACGTGTTTGATACAGCACATATGTCTCACGTGACATATGATTTGAAAATATCGCGAACACATTGTAGATATGCCGTGACACGCTACATGGTTTAATTTTTATTTTTTAAATTCTTTTTTAACATCAAATTTGAAATACTAAAGTACAACTAATTAATGTATCATTTTCGTGATTTTTACATTTTAGCAACATAGCGTCACTAATGATACACCAACTCTACAACAAAACTTTTTGTTATTATGTTATTTATTAATTGTTAAGAAATACAAAATATGTTATTGTATATCTAAATACAATATATTCACCATGTCCCTATCCTATTTTTAATTAAGATTTAGTGTATCACTGTATCCGTTTCTTGTGTCTATGCTTTTAGAGTATTGTATGTGTTCTTACGTTGAATTTGTTTTTTATCCGGAGTTTGTATCCAAGATATGTATTAGAATAATAGTAGCACATCTTTTTTTTTTTTCTATTAACATTTGTTTTATTCTTGCATGCTATTTACACTAATGTTTGAGCATAAATAAAGATTATTCAATGGTTGATGTCGATCAATATGATGAGAATATCATAGTCATTTCGATTTTTGGTGTATCTCCTTGGTGCCTGTCTTTTTTTAATCAATAATATCTTACCTTTTTCCCTAAAAAAAATAAAAAAGAATATCATAGTCACAAAAAATTAAACCTTAATTTTTACAACAGTCCACATGGGAATGTAAGCGGAGTGTAAAACTAAAATGGACCAAAATGAAACATGTTAAAGATCTAAGTAAGTGGATAGAAATTTCTAGCTCACTTATCCTCTAATAGTTGTAACGTAACCACGGATGGTTTAAAATTTAAATGACTCAGTTTAAGTCAACCACGTTATATCAAAATTTAAAATATAAAACTAACACAATTAAAGAGTAATAAACAATGTTTTTGTTGACAATTGCTTTTTGAAGGCTTAGTCGTTAGATGGACGGAGAAGATAATGTGTACGTAATTGCTTCCAAATTTTAGCTGTATTTCGCTTTTTCTGTTTTTTTTTTTCTTTCCCTCTGCTCTTTGTATGTTTCTTCTTTTTGGTGCCTTCTTAGCACCTCTCAATAAAAGTGTGCTTTTCTCAAAAAAAAAAAAAACATTGACAATATGTTTGTGTTGGAATACAACTTGTTAGACTTTCTTTTCTACGAACTTGAATTTCTTAATGGTTTATGTGGATAGGGATTTTAAGTTGGGATTTTGTAGGGACCAGGAATTTGGTAGAAAATTAATTAGAAATTATGTTTGAATGGAAAGTCAAATCTCTTTGCTACAGCTGTTCTTTATGCTGGCTCTAGTAATCTTTTCCTTAAATTCTTTAATTATATACGATCCCCTACACACTCTAGATACATATGTAAGTAAAGTGTAAGAATAAAATGGGTATTAGGTGGGCCAACTCGATGACGCGTATAGTTTGATGTGATCTAGACATTGATTAGATCATCGTCAAAAATAAAATCAGCCCTTAGATCGACTCCACTGACAAGTGTAAACTAAGTGTAAATAAATAAATAATGTTACTTGAGATATCCAGTATTTTGAAAAAGGTATTTTTTAAAAAAGAAAAAAAAATCATAGGCAGACGCATATATTATATAGGCCATTATTTAGTTAACCTTTTTACAAACTCACACCGCTACCCAATTTGGCTGGTATTTGGGTCTCAAAACAATAACTTAATACAATCATCAAAAATCTGTACATTGAGATGGAAAACAACGAGAAAAAAGCGAATTAGAAATCGAACCACAGAAGAAATAAATTTTAAATGGCATTTCAAAATCTGAGTAAAGATCCCAAACAAGTACATGAGACCAAAACCCCTAGGTTTTCTGACTTCTAATCTTAGCTCTCTCTCTATACCCAAACCTTCCCTTGAATCCCTATTCATTTCTTCAAGTTGAATCCAACAGTTCTTACATTATATATTATCATTTGTGAAGACGATATTTTGGAATAGCAAGTAGATTTTTGGCTCTTGGCATTGTAAGCCCAAGCTCTTCACTCATATCCAAATCAACTGGCAACATATCATTTGGAAGCTCCCAATCAAAACAATGAACCAATTGTGCCACCACCAATCGCACCACCAACAGACCTAATGGCATTCCGGGACAACCCCGTCGACCCGATCCAAATGGAAGGAGTTGAAAATGGTGTCCACGAAGATCTACATTGTTCTCCATGAACCTCTCGGGGATGAATTTTTCTGGATCGGTCCATGCGTTCGGGTCACGCCCGATTGCCCAAGTGTTTATAATTATTCGAGATTTTTTGGGTACCAAGAAACCATTAACTATGCAGTCCTCCATGGATTCATGAGGGAGCAGCATTGGCGCAACAGGATGGAGTCTCAAGCTTTCCTTAACAACCATGTCTAAATATTCCAGTTTTGGTAGATCGGACTCTTCCACCATCCGGTCCATACCGACAACTCTTTCCAACTCTTCTTGGACCTTCTTCATCACTCTTGGATTCTTGAATAGCTCTGAAACAGCCCACTCAATTCCTGTTGCTGAAGTATCCATTGCTCCTATGAGCATGTCCTGCAACAAATAAATGCTCATTTATTTCTTATATCTTCATTTTGGACCCTTACACTTCAATTATCCAACGGTTGTAACGAGGCATGATCTTGGGATGATGAAATCAAGGGTCAAGATTTTTTGTCAAACAGTTTTATTCAAAGCGTGTAGTCCGAGGATCTTGACCATTATTATAAACCCATAAACCCTTGTTTAATGTAATATTTTTGCCCGTTGCCGGTGAGTCATAACATGACCTCAAGACCATGAGCCTGCAAGCTACAATTAGTAAGGAACACGTGCAACTCATGTGCATAACCCTCGTATATATAGAAACATAAAAATAAATAAATAAATAAAAATAAAACATACAAAGTCTCATTTTAAGACATAGGCTTCATATCTAAGCTATAAAAAAAATATATGACTATGATAATTGAATTCTTACCAGAATGATGGCTTTGATATTGGATCTATCGATTGAAAACTCAGTATCTTTAGATTCCATAAAGGCCAACATAACATCCACGAAGTCCTTCTGATTATTCTTCTCAAATGCGGCGATATGTTCGTCGATGATCTTCTCAAGCATGTCATCATAAGTTTTACTAACAGCCTTCATCCGTTTAGCCAGTCCCTGTATATCAAGCAAACCAATATAAGGAATAAAATCAGATATATTAGGAATCGCGCCGAGCCTCATTCCCTCTTGAACAATATTATGAAATCCCTTTTGATCTTGATCATTTTCTATATACTTCTTTCCAAGAACCATTAAACACGATATATTCGTATTAAGAGCCAAAACCTTGCTGCTAAGATTCACTATTTCATGTGAATTTGCAGCATCTTTGAGTGATTTGATCAAGATTCCTAATTCTGAACTTCTCATGGATCTGAAAGACTCAATTTTGGAGTTGGTAAGTAGTTTTAAAGTGCATAATTTGCGAATGTTACGCCAATAAGGACCGTATTCGGTGAAAAAGCCTTTTTGATCATAAGTGATGTACTTGGCGACTTCGCTGAAGGGTCTACTAGCAAAAATATGATCATGAGTTTTGAGGAAAAGTTCGGCGGCTTGAGGAGAGGAAACAACCACTGTTGGAACGAATCCGAGGCGGATGTACATTATGGGACCGTAACGGGTTGATAGACGATGGAGTTCTCTATGAGGGAATTCACCTAACATGAGAAGGTTGCCTAGAATTGGAAGGCCTTTTGGACCAGGAGGTAAGGGTTTATGTTTGTTTTTGGATTTAGCTATGTATGTGTGAAGGATATAAGCAAGTAGAAGGAAGAGAAGTGATGAAATCCATGTAAAAACTATGGAATTAGACATGGGTGTGCAGAGTAGTGAATTGTAGAGAGAGAGAGAGAGAGAGAGAGAGAGAGAGAGAGAGAGAGAGAGAGAGAGGTGTATGAGAGAAATATTGCAGGAGGTACATACCTAGTTTTATTTTAAATAGGGTCCTGGTGAAAAGGGGGTCTGTATCAATGATATTGTTGTAATTTCAGGGGAGGAAGATATTGATAGAGATACGGCATTAATAGTATACCAAAAAAAGAAAACCTAAATATATGGTATGTACTGAAAGGCCAGTTTTATTTGAGGTTGGATTTGTGATGTCCATACAAAGATGAAACGAAAAGCCCAGCATAATAGTAAGACGTTGAGAAAAAAAAAAAAAAAAAAAGGACATAAAGTCTTAGGTTCAAGTTTAATTGGTCATTTTTAAAGAGTTTTTTTCCCTTAGGACGGAAGGACGATTAGATGCATAATGTAGGCTGATTTATTTGGCCTATATAGTTACTAGGTTCAAGGTGTAAAATAGTAAAAATAAAAACAATAAATAGGATATCCGAGTATACAACTGCAATTTGACAAAAAAAACACGAGAAAAATGAAATAGAAATCAAATTAATTACATATAACATTGGACACCAAGTAAAAACCCACGGACAAAGGCACAATCAACTTTTATTTATACAAATAAATACTTCTTATATAGTTAACAACCTTACCCAAATAAAAATACATAATTCTTTATTGAGAGCAGACTAATATTAATACAATATTAGGGCATGAGAAAGGACTGTGCCTAATTACATTTTTATCATTTGTGAAGACGATATTTTGGAATGGCAAGTAGATTTTTGGCTCTTGGCATTGTCATCCCAAACTCTTCACTCATATCCAAATCAATAGGCAACATATCATTTGGGAGCTCCCAATCAAAGCAATGAACCATTTGTGCCAAAACTAAATGGGTCATAGTCAAACCCAATTGCATCCCAGGGCAACCCCTTCGACCCGATCCAAATGGAAGGAGTTGGAAATCATGTCCCCGAAGATCTACATTGTTCTCTATGAACCTCTCAGGGATGAATTTTTCTGGGTCTGGCCATGAATCTGGGTCTCGTCCGATTGCCCAAACGTTTACAATTATTCGAGATTTTTTAGGTATGAAGAAACCATTGACTGTGCAGTCTTCCATGGATTCATGAGGGACCAACAATGGTGCAACTGGATGGAGCCTGAAGTTTTCTTTCACAACCATGTCTAAATATTCTAATTTTGGTAGATCTGATTCTTCAACCATCCGGTCCATACCTACAACTCTCTCTAACTCTTCTTGGGCCTTTTTCATTATTCTTGGGTTCTTGAGAAGCTCCGAGAGGGCCCACTCAATTGCCGTTGCCGAAGTATCCATGGATCCAATAAGCATCTCCTACAATGAAAAATAAACTTATTGAAGTGAAAAAAAAAGAAAGAAGTAAGACAACCTACACTTATTTAATTCCTAGCTATCATACATGGCGTATCAAAAAACAATGAACATTAATAGTGAAATTTTATTTGTAGCCCACTTTTTTTTTTTTTTGTTGTTGTAACACCATTTAATTTTTATCTTACACTTCATTTACACCTGTGGTACCTAGCTACATAAAAACTTTCTTAGAGCTATTTTTCTGTGAGTATGAACTCATCATGGAGATTATCCTCACAAACAAATTTGTAGTGAGGTGATACCCTCGCTAGAAATCAACATGTGCAAGTACAGTATATATGTATTTAGGGGAAGGATATTGCACCACTTGTTTTTGTGGAGCTCGTATAGAGATAATCTAAAGACTAATATTCAGTGAGTTTGTTCTCCAACATACGAGGATCTACATAATGAGAAAAATATCATCACTAAAAATTAGCTCTTAGATAATCTCTATGCGCCCACTATTAAGTCTGTAGGCATGCCAACTCAAAACCAGTTAGCTTTACATAGGATATTTATATATTGGATTTGAAAGGCTGCTATATGCCATTTAGGATATATATATATATATATCTTCCTCCAAAAAAGAAAACGTAATAAGTTAATTTCTTACCAACATGATGGCCTTGATATTGGATCGATCGATCGAAAACTCCATATCTTTGGACTCCATATAGGCCAACATAACATCAACGAAGTCCTTCTGGTTATCCTTATCAAATGACTCGACATGTTCATCGATAATCTTCTCAAGCATGTCATCATAAACTTTACTAACAGCTTTCAGTCGTTTAACAAGCCCTTGAATATCAAGCATACCAATATAAGGAATATAATCAGCTATATTAGGAATCGCGGTGAGCCGCATGCCCTCTTGCACAACAGCATGAAATCCTTTCTGATCATGATCATTTCTTATATACTTCTTGCCAAACACCATTAGAAACGACGTATCTGTACTAAGAGTGGAAACCTTGCTACTAAGATTTACTGTTTCATGTGAATTTGAAGCTTCTTTGAGTGATGTTATCAAGAGGCCTAACTCTGAACTTCTCATGGATTTGAAAGACTCAATTTTGAGGTTGCTAAGTAGTTTTAAGGTGCATAATTTGCGAATGTTACGCCAATAGGGACCATATTCGGAGAAAGCTAAGCCTTTTTGTTCATAAGAGATGTACTTGGCTGCTTCACTGATGGGTCTACTAGCGAAAACAAGATCATGAGTTTTGAGGAAAAGTTCGGCGGCTTGAGGAGAGGAAACGACGATCGTTGGGACAAAACCAAGACGGATGTACATTATGGGACCGTAACGGTTGGATAGACGATGAAGATCTCGATTAGGGAATTTACCTAACATGAGAAGGTTGCCTAGAATTGGAAGGCCCTTTGGTCCAGGAGGTAAGGGCTTAAGTTTGGTTTTGGATTTAGCTTTGTATGTGTGAATGAGATAAGCAAGTACAAGGAATAGAAGTGATGAAATCCATGTAAAAATACTTGTGGAAGACATGAAAACAAGTGCAGTGTAAGGAAGAGATGAAGTAATCGATGAAATCAGTAAGAGAGAGAGAGAGAGAGAGAGAGAGAGAGAGAGAGAGAGAGAGAAGAAGTGTTTGAGAAAGAGATGCAAAAACCATAGTCCTAGTCTTACCTTAAATAGGATGAGGTGAAGGTGCCTTATTTAATTGGGAATTAAAACATGTTTGAATTTAATTACGCAAACGACGATCGTTGGGTTTTTCTTTTTTGTTTTTTTAGAGGAATCTGGATGGAGCGAGAAAAAATTTTTATTAATAAAATAAAAAATACCCTAGCAGGAGGGGACATAAACCTAACCTCCTTATGCCTAATACAAAATGCAAACAAACATGCATGTAAAAATAAAGAGAAAACCTCCGGCCAAAACCTTTATAAGAAGGGGGACAAGGAGGAAAAACAAAACAAAAAACAAAACAACGTACCTACTACGCACATAAGGAAAGCATATTCTATCCAATCGAACAAGAAACACAATATGAGGAAGGAAATTCGAGGTGGTCCATACCCTAATCGTTGGTTTGTTCTTTATATTAGGTTTATGCTAAAGAGATGCATTAGAAGAGTAACAATACTTTTTTTTTCTTAATTAATTTTAGTGTAACAAAAAATAAGCACTTGAATCATCTGTACACATACTAATATACACAGTGCTGCTATTTGGACCGTCCGTTCTACAAAATGGATGCCCGACACTTATGTGGCATAGTGGGTCCCATTGCCACATAAGTTGGAAACCCCTCAAAATACTTTTGGGAGGAGAAAAGTGGTAGGTCCCACTATATCACATAAGTGTAGATTTTTATTTATTTTTTGAATGGGACTATTGCCCAGGTTACATTGTGGCATAGATACACGCAGTGGGCGTGTGAGAAGCGCAGAGAAACTGCCAAGAACATCGTCACCAATAAACGCAGGAAACACACCCACCAACGGGCATAGAGAAACTGCCAATAACATCGTACCTATATTTATTATCAGATTATATGGGACAAACTTAACGGCAACACCACGACCGAGAAGTTTTGATCCCAAGACCTCCTACTACTAAAGATTTATAGGAGGGATGCACAACCATTGAGCCAAAGGCTCATGTGCACATAAGTGTAGATTTTGTAAAAGCACCAGTCTAAAAAATTTTAGAGGTTTTGTAAAAAAAGTCCCTGAAAAAAAAATCATTGTAATTTTAATCCTTATTTTATAAATTTAGTCCCTACTTTTATGACTTTTTTTACATTTTCCAAAAATTTTATTATAATATACAGGTATAAACAGACTGAAAAAAATAAAATGTAAAAGATTTAGTTTAGAAAGTTGGTAAAAATATATGTTGTTACGACGAAATGACGGACGAGTTAGACAAACTTAAATTGAAAATAATAACATAATTTTAACTTCCAAAGAAAAAAAGTAAATAAATTGGAGGAGTGCATCCCAAGCAAGTTTTTGTATTTCTTGTACCCCAAGCAGCTTCCAATGCTGTATGGGTTGAACATTAAAAATAATTAATAAATCCTATGAAACATATATATTATTTCCATCTTAATGTCCCTTTTTATTTCTTAAGACCCAAGGCTCGCTCCAAGTATCTCATGACTTTTGTCTCTCTTGTAGTCCCTTGTCTCTCTCACTCACGCATTATATATCTACTGGGTAGAAAGGATTATCAGATAATGACAATCAAATGGTTGAATATATATTATTTTTTATTTTAATTTTAATTTTTTTAATCACTGAAAAGATCGAGAGGAAAACAACTGATTCCGAGCGTCAAATAGTTGAATTCAAAGTAGAATATTCAATGGATATTGATGACACAGATGAAGATGAATGTGAAAAAATAAATAAAGATACTAACATGCATGTTCTATAAAAACGAGTTATCTAGTGTATTTGTTTGGTTGAATTTGTTACTATTTATCCGGAGTTTGTACCTAAAAAATGTATTAGAATAGTAACATACCATTTTTTCTCTATTAACATTAATTTTTACTCTTGCATACTATTTACATTAGTGTGTGGACCTACATATAAAGAATATTAAATGGTCAAAATCAAACCGCTGAATCATTTCTACACGGGCTTATTTAGAAGTGTAAAAAGAGTATAATAGCTTACACGACTCATTTAAATTTTAAGCCACTTTCAAGCCTCGTTACGACTAATTAAAACTTGAAAAAACGATCTAATAGTCCTTTTTTCATAAGTATCACTATAGTTTGTTTCCAGTTATTTTTATCTTGTCTAAAACCTCTTTTGTTGACTTTTTTTTTGTTGTTTAGTCTTTTTTTTCTTTTATTAATTATTAATTTTTAACCTTTTCTTGTAACTTGTGTGTGTCTTTTGATTTTTCTTATTACAAATTTTGCCCTTCTTTCCTCATTTAAAAACTTCCATTCCTCCTTCGTCAATTATTTCACGCTGAGACTCTAAATAATGTTGCAAAAATCAATTTACAAACGTACTGTAACTGAAATTTTACTGATTCTGGTTTCATCATTCTTTCCTTCATGCAATTATATTTTTGTATGTGTATTTTGCTTTTATTGTGCACCTATAGTTTTTGGTAATTTTAATTTCTTTTTGTTTTTTCTTCGTTGCTAGTCCTTTTATTTCTTCTAATGTCGGCAACACATTTGATGTTTTCTTTGCTTCCTAGTTTTCTTTTTCTCTTACGCCATTTACTATATAGCACAAAAACATAAAGATTTCATATTACATTTGGTGTAAATTATAATTTGCACAGGTTTCAAATGCATAGAGATAATAATTACAGTTTACAAATTGTGTTTTGCATACATGTTAATTTTTGCAAATTATGTTTTGCAAACACATAAATGTTTGCAAATTGTGTTTTGTATGCATGTAATTTTGCGTACTTTTAAGTGTTTCCAGATTTATCACATACATGTAATTCTATACAAATTATGTTTTATATAAATGTAAGTATTTATTTAAATTCAACAGTCAAAAATAAACTTTTTCAAAGTTTAAAACTATTTTTTAATTGTCTATTTACTAGAGGTTGTATTTTATTTTTGGAGGGTAAGCCGGGGTTAATGAGACCCCAACCGATTTATTAAAATACTCAAGAAATACTTCGAGAATAGGCTTTACCAGCCTGATCATCAAACACTATTTTCTTCAAGTCCTCAGCAAAGGAGCTAAGAATAATTTCTAAAAATTCTGATGAGGAATATAAACTTGCGAGATGATCAGCAGCCTGGTTAGTCTGACGATAAATATGCTTGATCTGAAACTCCTCCAAATCATTGATCAAATATCGAATAAAACGAACAATAGGTATAGCGACCCAAGGGGGGTCCACCAATCTCTTGATGTAAGCAACAATGGTAGTCGAAGCAGTCCCAAGTTGCAAACGAAGATAACTATGCAGATTTGCGAGTTTAAGCCCGGCCTCTAATCCTTGTAGTTCATGCACCGTAATAGACTTAGGCTCAGAAGGACCTGCAACAGCAGCTAGGGCGGTGCCCTGCTCATCACGTATGAATTGCCTATTCCCATCGTTATCATCAAGTGGCTTATCAATGACTGAAGTACGTTGATGGACCTCATCACGTATCAAAAGAAGCACGTGAGAGGGTTGGTGAGCCCCTGATCGAAAAACTCGTCGATTCCTTTCTGCCTAAATATGATAGAAAAAAAGCATTAAAACACAATTTCTTTATATAAACAACCAAGTGATCTCCCACAAAATGATGAATACACCATTGAATTTCCTGCTCAGGTGGAATAGGTGATCTGCAATATCCCAGTTTCTTTATAGGTTGTATTTTATATTGTTAGCGTGCAGTTTATTAACCACAAGGGTATTTTCATCCCGTAAAAAATTAGCGTGCGATTTCGGTTATTTTTGACTGAATCATCATATTAGTTATTGCTGGGACTGAAACGTTATTTTACCTCTTATAGTGGACTGAACCGTCCTAAAAAAGAGAAAACTAACATGAGTAAGAGTAATAATAATGTTTTTTCGTTGATCAGTAACAAACAATGACAGTATGTTTGCGTTGGAATACAACTTCTACAAAATTGAATTTCTTAAAAAAAGAAGGCATTCCATTAGAATGCAATATGCATTAATAGTCTCTTTGGACAAGGGATTTGGAGGAGGGATTTTGTGGGGACTAGGGATTTGATGGAAAATCATGTTATATTTTTCCTCAAAATTCCTGGTCCCCACAAAATTCCTCCCTAAATTCTCTTGTCCAAACAGACTATAAAGTCATATCTATTTACTCTAGATGTTCTTTATGCTGGCTCCCGTAATTTTTTTCCTTCAAATATATTGTAAAAGAAATGAACCCGTCCAACTTCAAGACCAAAATTTGAAATCCATTTACTGTTATGGGTTTATTACTTACAATAAGGTACTATTTTACAACGCTTTAACACAATTTTATGAGCCCACATGAAGATTAGCCAAATTTTAGGTAAGTGGGATGATTTTTTTACCATGTAGATTATCTTTACAAAAGGTTATCCTATATATTCTAGGAAGAACGTACAGAACATCCATTATAAATTTATTTGAGTCCATTTAGTCAACCAAATAATATATGAGTTTATTTAGTCCAAAAATAATATTTGGATAGATCTGCCCTTTAACTAATTCAAAGTTATCATTAAATATAGGCGTATATTAGCACAAATTAACTACTTTTTTTTCACATAAAATTAGCATAACTTTAAAAATATAAATCAATTTTCACAAAAGTTATATTTTGCAAAAGCTTTCGTCGAGATCTTCGAAATGATACTAGACAAAAATAGCTTTTTATATAAAAAAAATTTTGCAAATTTATTTTTGCATAACATAAAACTATGTTTTTAACTAATAAAATTGCATCAAAATTTGAATTTGCATGATTTAAAACCAGATAACATCAAAAGAAGAAGTGAAGATTTTGACGAGTACTTTCGAAATATATAAATTTCGTCAAAATCTGTTACAGAAAAAAAAAACCCATTTGACCTAACACCAAGTTTTATCCTTTGAAGGTACGATCATGGTGGATGACCTAAGGAGATGGGAGAGAGAAGAAGAGAGAAAGAGAAAAATAACAAGATGCAAGGAGATTATTTTGGAGAATAAATTGATTGATTTTTGTTTCAAAATCGATATCAATTTTCTCTTCATCATCAATTTTCGTTTTTCTTAAAAAACTCTAATTTACATAATCAAAACAACAAAATCTAGATCATAAGGGTGTTGATTTCTCAACTTAACACAAAATTAGCCCATCTTATCACCTCTATCACGATTGAGCTACCATTCATCAAGATCTAGAAAGACGAGGTATGAGGAGCAAAACCCCCTAGGTTAAAAACAAGAAAATTAGCTAAAATTTTTAGTATTTTTAGGTTAGGAACTCACCCAAAAAAAACAGAGAAAGATGGGGAGAAGGATAGGATTGATCTCCCCTTCATCTCTACCCTTCTTCTTCTTCCTTCTTCTTCCTTATTAGTTTAGAGGGGTATTTTAGTCATAAATAGAACTGTGAGAGACACACATATGCCTTTAGATAAAAAAATTATGGAGACTGCGAGTTTGATAGGGTAAGTTCATTACAAGATTTTTGTTTAATAGATATAACATGGGGACAATCCTAAACTAAATAACGAATAATTATGAGGGGGTAAGTTAAATTAACCTATTTTTGTTTAATAGATATAACATTTTGAAGTTTAAAAACAAAAAAGATAATTAACTTTCTCTCTCATACAGTTGTATCAGTTAGAAAAAGGCAAAAAGATGATTGAGAAATATAATAAGGGTAAAACATGAGCATTAAAAAGTAAAAAATTGATTAAATAGATTTAGAAAAGTTTAAAAATGACTAAACAAATTCAAAAAGCTATTAAAAAAGGTAGTTCAGCCTAATTGAAAATCTTGTGTACTAAATGGATTAAAAATGCTATGTATTGGATGTTTGGGCCATTTTTCCTATATTCTAATACTTGTGACTCCAAAAGTTGACCAATCCAAAATCAATAGTGATTTATGATACTTGGGGAGGATGATTAATAACCCGCTGCGTATAGGAGCTCCAACCCAAAAGATTAGCCTATTCGGTGGAAGTACGTACTGTTAATTTGTCAATATTCTAGTGGGACCTATTAAGTTTTAGAAACTTTTCTCTTAACTATTTTAGTTGGGTTTCCTTTTTATACTTAGTTTAAGATTGTCATTCCCTTCTGGGATTGGAATACTTATTGGGGTTTATAAATATGAGGGTAGAAATTTTGCCTAAAGCATTCAAAAATAACATTCAAAGTGAGAGATCTCTTATAAGGGCTAGCTTTAATTAACATAAAGTGTTTTGAAATAACATTGAGAGTGAGAAATTTCTTGTAAGGGTTGTGAGGGTAGCTAAAGAGAGAAAGCAAGGAGAAAAGTATATACAACATCGAGAGATGATTGTGAGAGTTAGATCTTGACAACATTAAAGTTTCTCTTGAAAGGTGTTGTAAGGTTTTCTCTTGTGAAGTGTGGGCTGCCATTGAAGGTGAGTGATCTATAATCTGTTCTTCATTACTTTCATTATAGTAGAAGAAAATCATCATCGTCCATAGAAATATGTAATTTTATTGAATCACATAAATCTTGTGTCGTGTGATTGCTTGTTCTTCTTTTTACATTCTAATTTGTGTGTTTGATTTATCTCGAATTAGTCCATCATTCCTAACAAGTACCCCACCACTTAAACTTCTAAACCTCCCTTTCCCATTCCCATTGATGTTGGATTAATCCCCAATCCCACATTCCTTCGGAGTACCCACTAATGGTGGGTACACAACTCCTATGCGCATGCAATTTGCGTGACATCGAAAATAGATCGGATTTGGTTTAATACTCTGATAAGCATATAAATATTACATATAGTACCCTTATATTTATATTAGTTAGTTACTTATTTTATTTAATTTGATTTAATAAGTGTAATTATGTGTGTGTGCCGGTTTTATTTGGAGAACATAAAAATATCTTGCTTTGGTTTGTTGTAGTCCGAAATTTAGCAAAGACCCAAGAAGAATTTAAATCTAGTGCATTTTTACCTACAACCCAACACAGAGTACCCAAGTTTTAACCAATGAAAGCAGTGGTATACTATAATTAAATTGCATACAGCTACACTACATCACAAGCCTTATGAATACTAAAAATCCCGTCACTTGTATGTCTTGGGAGTTATGAATGCATATTTTTCTAATATATGTTTTTCTTTGTTGGCAGCCACAAGATATACATATGAAATAATAAAAAAATCATTCTTAAAGGAAGCGTGGGATACATTTGTTGATTTCAAAGTACTTTTAGTATTCAAAGGCAGTGAATCTTTCTCAACAAGTGGTGTTATGCGTGGGTGGTGGATGGGGGAATCGACTGATGTTTGATTATTTTATGAGTATTTATTGAGCACCATCATCATCGGGTCCTCTCGGTTAGATCACAACATTCAGATTGGCAGAGCACACGCGATAGGTGTGTGGGATTCATGAATGATAAACTATTATCTTAATGGCGCATGCAAGGGGTTGTTAGATGTTGGAGAGTACGACTCTTAAATAGAGAGGAGGGCAGAGAGGGAGATGAGGGAAGAATAAGGCCACTGGAAACAGATTGGATCAACCTATTCTCTTTGTATCATATGTTCATCTCTTGTGTTAATTGTATTAGAACCATGATCTCAGTTATAGGGTTCTAATTCTTAGCTTAGGTTATGATGAAGCCCCAAACTTGAGTAGTTCTAGGATTTAATTGTATTGTTCCTTGATGATCTCTAATGCATTAATTTTATTTCTCATTTAAACCAGTTGATGAATTTATTATTCTTTCACTATTTATGTGATGCATATGTAGTAGTTTGAGTTTATATAATCATCAATTAATTAGGTCTTGATTTAATTGAATGATACATCACTTTTGATTATTTGTGCTGTAAGAAGACAAGTAATACTTTAGAGTTATATTTTTTACCAAGAAATAATTGTCATCTTAATTATTTGAAGAACTCAATGATCCCATCTTCGAGAAAACAAGAGATTTTTATGTCGAGTGTTACTCGTAACTATTAATCGGGAACAATTAAATTAAATCCATACAATTATAATAGTAAGGTGGTAGATTCTTAGCCTTTGCATTTTTCTTATCATATTATTTTCGTAGTTTTCGTTATTGCATTTTTAGTTAATTCAATTGATCTCAAATCGATTACTATCATTTTTGGGTTAGTTTAGGTGATTTTATTTTTAGATTTCCAAGCACAAGTCTCTGTGGGTTGACCCATACTTGCTAGATCTACTTTGGTAGACTGTGCGATTGCGGTATATTTTATTTATTGACAGAAAAAACCATCAATCAAATTGGCGTTGTTGCCGGGGACCTAATTATAACTAATAAAAATTTATTTTTAAAAAAGAGAAGATTAATAATAAATAATGTTTTTTCGTTGATCCGTAAAAACATTGACAATAATAGAGGTTTGTGTTAGAATACAACTTCTTGGACTTTCTCTTTTCTTCGAAACTGAATTTCTAAAGAATTCCAAAAGAATGTAATGCAATATGCAATAAAGTCAAAACATCTATTTACTCTAGATGTTCTTTAATTATGCTGGCTCTAGTAATTTTTTTCTTTACAAATTTATTGTAAAACAAAGGAACCTGTCGAACTTCAACACCAGATTTTTGTTAATCCATTGTTATGGGTTAATTACTCACAATAAGGTACTATTTTTCAAAGCTTTTACACAGTTGTTCGGCTTATATGGAGATGACCTAATAGATAATTTTAAGTCATGATAATTTCTTCACCATGTAGATCATCCTTTCAAAAAATCAAAAAAACTTTAAAAGTTGATTAATCATCAAAAACAACATTAATTCATGATACTTGAGAAGGATGATTGGCAACCATGTTCATATAGGAGCCCCAACCAAAAAAAATTAGCCTTTTAGGTCTTTGGAGGACCACTAATGGTGGGTACACAACCCAAACATTAATTCTTCTATTCTTTGTTGAAAGCAGACAAAAACAGTAGCGCTTATGACGAATTAAAAAAAAATGCTAGCTAGGGAGGGAATTGGCCAATTGATACCACTGCAACCTAATGTAAACACACCCAATCCACATAGTGGTGGGGTTGTGGTTCGATTAGAGCCATCATGTGGTATACAAGAAGGGTGGTGCTACCCCGACAACAATTGCTACATCAATTGCTATATAGCAAAGGTCATTTATGAAAAAAGTAAATAAATTTATAATGTGCGCAAATCACGTACGAAAGGTGTGAAATTAACAAACCACCATAAGATAGCCTTTGTTGTAGCTACAAGCCTATATATAACAAAGGTTTTTGTTGTAGGTTTAGTATTATTCACATGTTTATGATAGGAAAAAAAGATTTTATTAATTAGAGAGAGAAAAATTTACAAAGTATTTATAGCTAGCTACAAAGAATATGAGAAGATTAATGGGTATCCAAAACTACATTCCAAAAGAAAATCCATTACCCAAAATCTATCTTGAATTGAGGATAAACAGCCTTAAACAATCTGTGACTTCTACGGACTTTCACGGGCTAGTACTCTTGAATATGACGGACTTCGAAATATTCTGGCAGAGTCCATAGACTTCCACAGAGTCCTGCAAAGTCAACGAACTTGTACTGACAGAGTTTACGAACTTGTACTGTAAAGTCCACAGATTTCTTACAGATTTCTGTGGACTTGTAATGATAGAGTCTATGAACTTCGACAGACTTCTATAGACTTAATTTATCAAGGTAATTATAAATTACTAATTTTTAATTTTAATTAGTGATATTTATTTTTAATTATTGATATTTATTATTATGATGAATAAATTAATACTAGTAATTTTAATATTTAATAAATAAAATATTATTAGTAGTTTTGCTACTCCCAACAATATTTTTCAAAGAGGTAGAATTGCCTTTTCTTTTCTTTTCTTTTTTTCTTTTCTCTACTTGATGTTCATACCTTATAATAGTACTTATGCCAAAGCAAAATAAATATTAACTAATTTAATTATGATCATAATTTATTAAATTATTTTGATTTATTATTAATTATAATTATTAACAAATATTTTCATTACTATTTTGTAATTTTTATAATAAGTATAAATTATTACCATTATAAAATTAATAAATAAAATTAATCACTAATAATTTGATTATAATATAAAAATAATAATATAATTATTAATTTTTATTTATTCAAAATAATAATTATTATTTATTAAATTTTAAACTATAATTATCATTATTTTTTATTATAATTATTAATAAAGTATTCATATTATAACTTATTAATAATTAATCATTATTTTTATTATAGTAGAAAGAGAGAGATGAGAGAGAAAGTCCATGCAAATCTCACCTATATTGGCTGGACTTGGCAAACCTAAATTTTCTTTATAAATTTTCAAAAAAGTCTATGGAATTTTATCACCTTACAAATCCACCATTTTGAAATCCACAACCACCCACATGGGACTTTTATGGACTTCAACAAAATCTACAACCACTAACATGGGACTTCTATGGACTTTGATTAAGTCCACAACCACCAACATGGGACTTCTATGGACTTCATCAAAGTCCACAACCACACACCCTCTGAATTCATGAGTTTATCCAAATCCTAATTGACTACCGCTGTTAACTTATATTGAAACTTCTTGAGTTGAACGCTCCTTCTCCTTAAAAATTCGATTGGTTCTCTCTGAACAAATTGTCCAACAAATTGCCGATGGAAGTAGCTTGAGAATCTTTTTTCTAAAATCTGATTGTGAGACTTTTGATATCCTTAGCATTTGTGCAGCGCCACTTGTTCCTAGGAATTAGATCGAACCAAACATGTGTAAAAAAAGATAATGAAGAAACAGTTGTGCAATAAATTCCTCTTCTCACTACAAAAAAAAGGAGTTTTAGGGACGGAGTATTAGGGACATTTTTATGAACCATCCCTAATAAGTATATTATTGGGGAAGGTTTATTTTATTCTATCCCTAATTACTAGCTTTTAGGGACGGTTTGGTAAATTTTTGTCCCTAATAAGTGAATATTTGGGATGGTTATGCCCGTCACGGACGGTCCTTATTCAGTATTACCTTTTAAAATCGTGGAAATGATCTTGTAGGGACAACCCAAAAAATAGTTCCCAATAACTCTCTTTGGGACGGTTTAGCCATATTAGTTTTATCCCTATTGTTAAAAATATTTGGCGCACAAATTTTCCCGCACCTTATTTTCACGAAAATATTTTAAAAGGACAATTTGGACAAATCTGCCGGGAGAAATTTTGTTTTTCCCCAAATCGATTAAGCCCTATTGTGTACTCTCCCATTCCCCAAACTTCTTCCTCTCAAAGCTCTCCACCATCTCCTGCACACGCCACCATTTCCATGAGAAATCTTCCCTCCACCATCGTGCACACCACTACCGCCGGTAACCCTTTATCTCTCTATCTGCTATCTTTCTCTAGCGATCTCTCATTTCTTCTCTCTGCTCTCTCTCTCTCTCTCTCTCTCTCTCTCTCTCTCTCTTTCTCGAGTTCTTTATGTCAAGCTCTTCTGTGCCTCTTTCTTTCTCTGGTTCTCTCTCAATCTCAGATCATCTTTTTTTTTCTTGCAGAAGAAAGTTATTTTCAGGAGAAAATTTCCGTCGGGAGAGAAATCATCCCACCACTATTGCTGTACATACCACCATTGTTGTGTTCACCACCAACGCTGCAGGTAAAACCCTAACTCTCTTTATCTTGGTCTCTATCACTTTACAAGTTATGTTCCTAGAGGTTCAAAGCTTTTTAAGTTGTACGAGTTTTGTTCTCACAGGTCCCCCTTACCGCCACCATCATTGCAATAGAACCACAATGGTTATCTCTCACCAAGGTAAAAAAACCCCTCTCTCGCCATCGCCACAACAACACCACTAGGTTTGGTTTTAAGTATAGTTTTGATTATGACAAAAAAATAGATTTGGGTTTCAATTTATCGATCTGTGATTTCATTCTGTGATGAAAAACAAATCAGATTTGGGATGCAACTTTTTGATCTAGGGTTTCAATCAATGATGAAAAACAAAACAGATTTGGGCTTCAATCTATTTGGGGTTTTAATATTTGACGAGAAAAAAAAAGATTTGGGTTTCAATTTATGTTGAAAAACCAAATCAGATATGGTTTCATTCTTAGATGAAAAGTAGATTAGATCTGGGCTTCAGTTAGTATATTCTTTGAAGGTAAGAAAAATTTGCTGGAAGTGTATCTATTTATTTGACTGTGGAAATCCTTCATAGTTTTGAATGCCTTGATGTTTATAATTGATCTTTGGGTTGAATTGGAGTCACCATTCATGGTATGTTTTACTTTCTTCTAACCATTCTTCAAATATCCCCCTCTCTATCGATCTCTTAATTTTTAGAAAATTAGATTTTAATCGTTTCTTAATTTTATGATGTTATACATATTTTTTCAAGATCTTTGTATTTAAGCTTTTCTGGTNATTTTTCAACTGTTAGAGTTGTTTTTTCTATTAATTGAAAGAACAAGTGTTCAAGAAAAAACTTGTTGAATATGGTATAATGTATGTGTTGCTTGTATATTAAATGGAATGGAATATAGATTGCTATATTTTATGGGTTTGTGCCCTGAAAAGGCTATTAGCTGGTTATTTTATTATTATTTTTTTAAATAAAACAGGGTATTAGGGACGGTTTTGAACAGTCCCCAATAGTCATGATATTTTAGTGACGGTTATAACCGTCCCTAATAATAGGATTTGGACCACGCTTTTAAAAACTTTTAGGAATGGAAAGAACCGTCCCGAATAAGTCGATTATTGTCGACAGTGTCAAAAACCGTCGCAAAGACCGTCCCTAATACTATCTGCGACGCCTCGGTTGTCCGCGGTTGAAAAACCGTCCCAAATAATTTTTAGGGACGGTTTATGAGTATTAGGGACGGTTTAAAACCGTCCCTAAAAGTCTTTTTTTTGTAGTGTCTTTTTTACACATGAAGCACATATTTGGCAAATGAAAACCTCTCTTCTTTAGATTATCCAATGTAGATGCGTTGTTCAAAACTAAATTTATAACTGCAGAAGAACCAATCAAGGTTTCGTAAAGTGATTTCACCGAGAATGAGCCATTCTTTGAACAGTAATGCTAAAGTTAATTTGCTGCAGAAGGCTAATCCCATTGTTAATATGTGTCACATACCCTCGTGATTCGCATCCCATCCTAGACTTTTTCTGTAACCATAGCACTGGTAACCAGACCCTGCTGCCCTCTGTTTCCTGAAAAATAGGTGGAGGTTTTTTTATTTTGTCAAGCAAAATGTACAGCTCTTGAAACTCCTCAGTACCTGGATCCCTTTTTAAGTGAAAATTCCATGCAAATGACAATGATTCCATATTAATGAAATCTATGACTGCTATCTCTTTTTCTTCTTTCTCTGAACCAACATCTCTATCTCCCTGTTTTTATAATCTGAACCGTCGTCTCTTCCTTCATAAGCATTTTTTTTATTTATCTTATTTTTCATTTTTTTTTATCTGAACCTTCATCTTTTTTTTTTTCAACTGTCGTCCAATCTTTCCCGCAAAAATGCACTCGGATAGGCAAATCCACCCAAAAAATAGGAAAAAAATCTTGTGACAAACTAGGACTGGTTATTTTCGACTTCGAAAAAAGTAGAAGAATCGATTGATTTTCTCTTAGTTACAGTTTAGGGCGGTTTGTTTCTGCACTTGAACCCTTAACAGTGTGGGAATCAAAAGACGGATTTACAAAGCATGTAGTGAACGATGGGCCCAATATCTTAACATTTCACAGCTAATCTATGGTTTGAAAGCTTTAATTGAGTAAACACAATCATACTCAATGAAAACGAAGGAAGGGTTTCGAGTTCGAAATAGAACAGTGGCGGATAGGATGACAATGGGTACTTTTCATGTTACGGATAATGCTAAACTTACAGCAAATTTTTGCATAACTTCCTACCGAAAGCTAATCCGGCGGTGAAACTATTTTTTACGTACCCTTTTGATTTGCATCTATCCTAAAGTGGTATGCGTCCAACGTAAATCTGTACATCATATCTTCAGCAAGATCTGTACATCTTCAGCAAGATTTTTGTCATCCACCAATCGAATCTTCATACCTCGTCGGAGATGAAACCAGGAAAAACTCGCTGGAAGGTCGAAAGAGCTCGGTCGAAAGAGCTCGCTGACTTCGCAATATCTTGCTGAAGATGTACAGATCTAGGGTTTGTCGAAGAAGGAGAAAGAACAAAAACAAAGGGCTCTTTGAGGGTTGCTGGAAATAGTTTTGGGAGTTGGAGAGGGTGAAAAGAAGTTCAGAGAATGGGAAAAAAACCCCAAAATCGGACATATGTTTTGGTTCCACCCCACCCAACATTAACTTTGTAAATAAACCCAAAATCTAGTAAAAAGATAAAGTTACCCTCCCTTATGATAAAAAAAATTAGAGAGAGAAAAGAAAATAAGCTTATGTACATGTTCGAACCAGAGAGAAAGAAGAGAGAGAGGGGGGAAAGAAGAACAGAAAAACGGGAGAGATTTCGAGGTAGAGTACGTGATTGAGATTAGATTTACAATCATGGTTGATGAATTTATAAGGAGAACGTTGTTGATCGGTGAGATCTAGGTTATTCGTTAAGATCTAGGTTTTTTTTCTTCTTTTAAGAGATCGAGATCGAACGAGATGAAAAATAGGTTGGATATGAAGAAGAGGTTTGAGGTTGAGGAAGATGAAAAAGAGGTTAGATATGATGAAATTAGTTGCAGAATTAATGGAGTGATGAAGAAGATGAAGTTTTACACAGTTGCATAACACTTGCACCTCATTTGCACCTCACTTGCACCTCACTTGCACAACACTTACATCAGTTGCACATCACTTCACATCACTTGCACCTCACTTGCATGTCACTTGCACCTCACTTGCATCTCACTTGCATGTCAGTTGCACCTCACTTGCATCTCACTTGCATATCACTTGCATGTCACTTGCATCTCACATGCATCTCACTCGCATCTCAGTTGCACCTCACTTGCATAACACTTGCATGTCAGTTGCACCTCACTTGCATAACACTTGCACCTTGCACAACACTTGCATCAGTTGCACATCACTTCACATCACTTGCGCCTCATTTGCACCTCACTTGCATCTCACTTGCACCTCACTTGCATGTCACTTACACCTTATTTGCACCTCACTTGCATAACACTTACATCAGTTGCACATCACTTCACATCACTTGCACCTCACTTGCATGTCATTTGCACCTCACTTGCATCTCACTTGCATGTCAGTTGCACCTCACTTGCATCTCACTTGCATATCACTTGTATCTCATATGCACCTCACTCGCATCTCAGTTGCACCTCACTTGTATAACACTTGCATGTCAGTTGCACCTCACTTGCATAATACTTGCAACCCACTTGCACAACACTTGCATCAGTTGCACATCACTTCACATCACTTGCGCCTCATTTGCACCTCATTTGCACCTCACTTGCATCTCACTTGCACCTCACTTGCATGTCAGTTGCACCTCACTTGCAACCTAGGTTTATCAGAAGACCAATACGATAAATTGCATTTGTTTCTGGAGAAGTTGGAAAATTGGGTTGCTGGCTTTCAGAAACTTGTAAATTGGTGTTGTAGATGGACCATTCACACGATTCTAATAAAGAAAAAAACTTTAAGAGAGAGCATCTCATTGTTGTATTCAAGTAAATTGAGGAAGATGAAGAAGATGAAGAAGACGAGGATGAAGTGATCGCCGTCAGATCTAACTTGCCGGAAAAAATGGTGAAGAAGGCAGCCCGGCCATCTCCTACAGTCTCTATCTCTCTCTCTCTCTCTAAAATTCTCTCTTTAGAAGAAGAAGAGGAAGAAGAAAAAAAAGAAAATGAAGAAGATGAAGAAGTGGATGAAGTGATCGCCGACAGATCAAACTCACCAGAAAAATGGTGAAGAAGCGGCAACCCCTAGCCATCACCTACGATCTCTCTTTCTCTCTAAAATTTCTCTCTCTAAAATTCTCTCTCCATTACTTCCTTTCCAAACAAAAGAAGGGCAAATATGTCAATAAAAAAAAATTAAAACTAAGTCAAAGAGTTGAAAATGCCATGTGTACAAAAGACAAAAAAAAATTGGGTTGCATTTAAAAAGCCAAAGTTAGCTGGGTGGGAAGTTAAAGGATAGCTAGAATTGGGGTTCGAGGCTAATTTCATGAAAGCAGTTTATTCCTAATAGAGAACAAAAAGTAACAATAAAGCTTTTTGGGCCGACAAATTTACAAAATTGGTGCTAGATACTTATTTGGCAGAGTGGGACCCACCACTTTTCCTCTCCCAAAAATGTTATGAGGGGATTTCTAACTTATGTGGCAGTGGGATCCACCATGCTAAAGTGTGGAGCATTTGTTTTGTAAGCTCGTCCATTCAAACAGCAGCGCTCAAAAGGTAATCTGTTTGGTTCAAAAAATTGTCGAGATTTTGGTCCAAATTATTGCCACGTCATATTTCAATAAACGAGGGAGCGGCAGCCAAAATGGGACGAGTACGCACCAAAACCGTGAAGAAGTCCTCTCGACAGGTGATCGAGCGGTACTACTCACGGATGACCTTAGATTTCCACACCAACAAGAAGATCTTGGAGGAAGTTGCAATCATCCCTTCGAAGCGTCTCCGAAACAAGATTGCTGGGTTCTCAACCCATCTTATGAAGCGAATCCAAAGAGGTCCAGTTCGTGGGATCTCTCTGAAACTCCAAGAAGAAGAGCGTGAGCGTCGTATGGATTTCGTTCCTGAGGAGTCCGCCATTAAAACTGATGTCATCGAAGTCGACAAGGAGACCATTGACATGCTTGCTGCACTCGGAATGGCTGACCTTCCTGGTGTTGTTAAGCAGGCTGAACCCCCTCTCGCTCCTGCCCCGGCTTTCGCTCGTGGTGGTGGTAGTGCTGGCGGACAAGGAAGGAGATACTGAGGCCCTAAATGTTTTATGGGTTAGTAGTGATTTTAGTAGTATCTTACTCTTAAGATCTTAGTACCCTAAGGTCTTTTATTTTTTTAATTCTCGTCTTAAGATGGAGTTTACATTTTGATTTGGACTTGCAGATAATTGCTTTAGTTTGTTTTAATGGGAATTTTGAAGTTTTGCTGGTTATAAAAAAAAAAAAAAAAAAAAAAAAAAAAAAAAAAAAATAGGGAGTCTTGTAAGGAGTACCCATACCATTATCCTTTTACGGGATAGATAATACACTTTTTTGAAGGAAAATTTTTTATGATAGAGAATCTACAACATTTATTATAATAAATCTGTTGAAAAACTCGGTATCGATGCTTTGATACAGAGCTATGTATCAAAGTCGGACTCGGTTAAATGCCGCTATCTGTGGCTATTACTATTCATATTGTTGCTGTCACGTTTTTACTGAAAGCGTGACCAAAACCTGATTTCCACTGTTACCATATACATCACTGAACTGTGGCCGAATCTTATTTGGTTTGCCACTAATGATTTAGAAAACATTTTCAGTAACAAATTAGTGCTTTGAAAGCGTGGTAAAGTATTACTAAATGTTACATGAAGTTTTTCAACACATTTGCATACACCATATAACTTAATATTTTAGTTGTACCTACTGTGAGTTGCTCAAACCGTTGTTGTAATCTCCACATATCAAAGTGTAGAACCTTCAAATAGGTCGTGAATCACCAAGAGAAAGAGAAAGCTGTCACAGAGTTTTTTTTTTTTTTGAAGTAAAAAGCCGTCACGGAGTTGAAGTATGCTAGGTACGTGTATCCGATTGAAAGACTAGTAAACTATAATAACATGGGTTCGGGAAAACTCGTATTTCACTATTTATCTGTTTTTCATGACTTCTAGTTGAACTTTAATTCGTTTTGATGTGGATCCATGAGTTTTGAATGCTTCCTTTTTTTATATTGGCTTTTCATTTACCGGGGGTTATTCAATCATGACTTTCATGGACTTTCATTGAGTCTTAAAGTGATGGATTTCGACGAATTTTGACATACTCCTGCAGACTCGCAGACTCCTGCAGACTCATGCAGACTCTTGCTGCAGAGTCCTGCAGACTCCTACGGATTTCTGTAGAGTCCAGCAGACTCTTGATGATTAATAATTTTTATTATTTATCAATTATAATCTATTTGTATTATTAATTATTAATAATATTAGTTTTAAATTTATATTTATTATTATTAATTATTTATATTTAAGATTATTATAAATTATTATATTTATTAAGAATAATAAGTAAAAGTAATGGTTAGAAATAAATAATAGTTGTTGTGATTAATAATTTTTATTAGTTATCAATCATTACTATTTATATACTTAATAATTAATACTTTACTAGTAATAATAATCGTTAATGTATATATGTTTTTAAATTTGATAATATTAATTAATTATATTTATGATTATTATGAATTAATATATTTATTAATTACAGTAAATAAATAATGATTAAAAATAAATAATAATTTTTATATTAATAATTAATATGTATAATAAGTACTTGTAGTGATCAATCATAATAGTTTGTAATTACTAATTATTAATAATAATATTTAGTAATTTATATTAATTAAAAAAATAGTATCATTATTATTTAATAATTATTAATTATTAATTATTAATATTAGTTATTAATTATTAATATTAGTTATTAATTATTAATATTAGTTATTAATTATTAATATTAGTTATTAATTATTAGTATTAGTTATTAATTTTTAATTATTAATATTAGTTAGTAATTATTAATGTTAGTTATTAATTATTATTCATTAATATTTAATTATTAAAATATGAAGTCCACCACAATCTCACCTATTTTGGTCGGATTTGATCTTAGCCAATTTACACACAAAAGTCTTTTAAAGTCCATCAAAAGGTAAATCCAGCAAAGTCATGGACTTTAAAATCTACAACCAATAACAAATGACTTTGCAAGACTGCTTCAAAGTCTTGAACCAATAACACATGACTTTGCAAGAGTCCTTCAAAGTCTTGAACCAATAATAGATGACTTTGCAAGACTCCTTTAAAGTCTTGAACCAATAACGCATGACCTTGCAAGAGTGTTTGAAAATCTTGAACCAATAACACATGACTTTGTAAGACTTCCTCAAAGTCTTGAACTAATACCACTTAACTTTGTAAGACTCCTTTAAAGTCTTGAACCAATAACACATAAGTTAACAAGTCTATGAAAGTCCATAGAAGTCTATGAAAGTCATGATTGAATAACCTCCTCTTAGTTGTTGAAAAGTTTGACCATGATTAATGTTTTATTCCAAATTTATTTCCGGTTTTTGTGTCAGTTTTGTAACAACTTGAAGTGTCTCCCTATCATATATCATGATGTTTAGACTTGAAATGATGTTGCTAGAAACCAAAATAGAATCACATGTGCTAAAGTTGAATGGGTTTTGCACATGATCTAGGGTTCTTATCGATTTCCGTGTAAAACAGTGGAGAATTAGACTTTAGTAAAAAATATGAGATCTGTAGCCCTGTGTGTCTAGTTTGAAATGACACTGCGATTTGAGTCTGTGATTCTTAGAGCCAAGTCCCATAGCGTTCGGAGATATGGTTTGATTTGTGGAAAATCACCAATCTAGACCTTGAACATTGTTTCTTAGTCACTTTTACTTCTCATTCTTAATACACCGGGCTTTGGAACATGGTATTGGTAATAACCAGACCGGGTCATGGTCTCTAAAATCCGGGGTGTTACACAAAATCTTTTTCTATCTCTAAAATCATGGTGGCATAGTGGTCATTAAGGGTGGCGGCGATGGTTTTTTTGTTGGGGACATGCAGTGGTGGTAGTAGAGAATGGAGATGGAAATAGTGGTAGGAGTAGGGTTTCTTCTTGGTGGGGTGTAAAACTAAAAAGTTGAAGAGACCCTTTAACCAAAATAAATAAATTCAAAAGGACTTGGATTTAAAGCCACATTCCCCATCCAGTCCTGTTTTTTTGCTAGAAATCTGGTGTCCCTGTAGTAATGCCCAACTTTTAGAGTTTTGCTAGAATAACACCAGAATTTAACACCAAAAGATTACATCTGCTTTTTAAAAGTGGTATGAGGGGTTGAAATGGAATAATATTTTTTCAACAACTGTTATGATTGGTTTCCAATCAATAAAATAAGCAGATGTAGTTCTAGATGTTAAAATCTGGTGTCCCTGTAGTAATGCCCAAACTTTTATGGCCATATTGGGAAATCATTGTTACATCGAATAATAAATAATTAATTTTTCAATCAAATTTTTATGAGATTTAGTCGTTTTAGAATAGGCTGATTGATGACCAGAAAATAGATGAACGATTACGATTAAATCTCTGTTTAGTGGGCAGATAGATAGATAAAAATTTTCATTGAAACCACTGTTTATGCTGCAAACATTTCATCCATAAAACTCATAACTAACATTCAAGCTTCTAGATAAGAACGAAGAACTATTCACAGATTTATCACACTCTTTTCACATTACCCAACAAAAAATTCTTAAAATTTCATAACGAGGGAGAAGATGCTAAGGTTTTTTGATGAAATTAGGAAGTAAACAAAGCCAAAATATGGGCTTTTTTGTAGCTTCCAGCAGTGAAAATACGGAGAAGATGCTAGGGTTTATAGGGTTTTTTTATGTGATGTAAAAAATGGAACTTCAAAAATTCAATCTGCAAAACAAATAACGAAGTTACCGCGTGCTCCATCTAGCAGAGATGTTAACAATGGATGAGCAATTCATGAGTTTCTGAAGAAAATAAATTCGGTATGAATCAGATGTATGGTTTCCAACTCAGTGATCAAATTGCTTGAAAAATGCCCAAGTGGTGTTTGATGAAATGTCTGACAGGGATAATTACCTCTTAGAAATCCACAATATCAGTTCATGGGTATTGGAACTGGTTAATGTGCATCAGTTAAGTAACTATTAAAAGTTGTAAATGAGGATACGGATGGTAAAGAATCAGAAGAATTCCAACGTCTTCGAATGCAGATTCGCCTTTGATCAAAGCCAGCTTCATGCTCTTGCTATTAATCTGGTACGAGGATCCAGTTTCTTTGTTTACTTTTATTTTGTAAATTGCATGCCTAAATATCTTTAAGAATTACAATCAAAATCTTACATGTTATACGTCTGAAAAAACAATTTTTATAACAGACAGTTCTTATTTCTTAGTAATGATGGCACCCAAAGGCATTTATATTGAATGCTTTCATCTTAATAACAGACAGTTTTTTGGTGACTGTACTACCAAACAATTAACAGTATGCAAAATAAGAATGACAAAATGATATAACAAAAAATCGTTTGTTTGAAATATTTCGTAAAACATTAAACATTGGTTTTAAGAAAATAAACTGCAGAACAAATCCTTGAAATTTGCACATATACACGACACAAGTAACAATGGAGAGCGTTGTTGAAACATCCCTACAACCAATCTAATTGTATACCTACTATAACAGTTCCAGAGTTTGTTCGTCATATCATCAAGGTACCCAGAATAAGCAAACCTCCAAGAATTCTTCACAACTAAAACACCCCAGAAACCTATCACAAATCCTAATGCCGGGCTAACATAAAACCACATTGTCTCAAGCCAATCTTCATCTTCATCTTCTTTTGTTGATCTTTCACCGTCATCAGCTGGTTGTGGTTGTTCATCTTCATTGAAGTTCTTGAGTGGAAGACCATTGAGTCCTTGGTTGCCCATATAGCTCAACTCAGTACTACTTTGGAATTAGGTACTCAATGGAATTTCCCCTGACAAGTTACTATATGACAAGATCAAGTGACCCAAAAAAGATAGATCCTTGACTATGTAGTTAATCTCGCGCGATATCGCCGAGATATCGTGTATCGGACCTCTACCGATTTTCCTAAAAAATCTCGCTCAGAATATCGGTCTGATAATATCGGGCGATATTGCCGATATATCGGCCGATATTTGTCCGATATTTTCAAAGAAAAACGGTGTGGTTTTGGGCAATATCGGTCTCTCCCCCAAAAAGTTAAAAATTTCTAACTTAACTCCCCTTCTTGTTTTTTAAAACAAAACCCCCCTCTTTCTATTAAAATCAGATAAGTTAGGTTACAATTTTTTTACCCAAATCGATCTCTAGAGAAGAGAAAAGAAAAGAAAAGAGAGGAGAAGAGAAGAGAAGAGAAGAGAAGAAGGCCTCCGTCTCCATCGTTGTCGTCGTTGTTGTTGTCGTTGCCACAATCAGGTAAGTTTTTTTTCACTTCAGCCCTTCTTTTTTTTGTTTTCTTCGTCTCTTCTTCATCTTCCTCCATCTTCTTCCATCTTCCTCCATTTCTCTTATATACCTAATTGTTCTTCATCTTCCTCCATTTTTTTTTTTTCTGATTTAACTTTCAACGTCCTTTTTTTTTCTGCATGAACGTCTTCTTTTCTTCTTCTTCTTTTTTTTTCTATTTCTACTTCAATTCATTTATTTTTTCTGGGTTTATTACTTATACTGTTTGCTCAAAAAAAATTTATGGTTTTTTTTTCTAGATTTTCTATAATCCTAAGTAATATATTTGTTTGTTAATATATATTGTTTGATATTTTTATTCCTTGATAATATATATTGTTTGATATTTTTATTCCTTAATAATATATATTGTTTGTTAATTTTGTTATATTATGTTTTCTTAAGAATTAGATTTATAAATGGCTTCTTCGGGAGCTTCAAATAATGACGATGTTTGTGGCGTGCATAAGAAGTATATTGATCCTGCATGGAAATGGGGGAAACAAAAAAATTCCCTTANATATATTGTTTGTTAATATATATTGTTTGATATTTTTATTCCTTAATAATATATATTGTTTGTTAATTTTGTTATATTCACTTAATATGTAATGCTTTATGGTTATGGTTTTTGGAATGTGGATCTTAAATATTAAGTTTGAGACTTGAGGATCTTAAGTATTAATTTTTTTGATAATTTTTGCATTATATCAATAATAGGATATATATTTATTTATTTATATAACCAGCCGATATTATCCAATATATCCCGATATTTATTCCGATATTCCGATATATCGTGTATCGCTCTTTGGCCGATACGGGACCGATACCGAGATTAACTACATAGATCCTTGATGCTTTGAGGAATTAAAGCTGAAATCATGTTATTAGAGAAATCAAGAGATTCTAATGAACACATCCCACCAATTTTGTCAGGTATCTTTCTTGTAAAAGGGTGAACGGATAAATTCAAAGATTGCAACTCAAAAAGACTTGTTAGCTCCTCAGGTATGTCTCCAGATAAACTGCTGTTATAAAGGTCAATGCTAGTACCAAGTACAAGCAGAGTGTGGGCGTATTCAATTTGTCTTCCTTTTGTCACTAATATTGCAGACTCTACCCAATGGTAAAATAAGGAATACTCCATTCCATCTGCAAAAATCTTTGTTACCAGCAGCATCCCAAGATGAGAGCTTATTTGAAGGATCTTCTAAATATAGTTTGAAGGTTACTAGAGCTCCTCTCTCCCTTTGGTTGCAAACAATAACAGTACTACCCAAACTAAACTTTTAATGATGTTTGGTGTGGATAAAAACACCCCTAGAAAGAAAATAAGAAGCACAGATCTTAACTCCATGATCAGCAGATAGAATAAACTTGAGAAGCAGAGACTTAATTTTATCTCAACAGATAGAAGAGATTTTGACAGTGGGTCATGGAGATTTTTTATTTTTTTCTCTAAAATAATGTGCTTTAGCTGACAGTGGGTCTATTGAATATTTTTATATAGACAATCACATATACAACTTGTGCTAGGGTTACTCTTCTTGTATATCATGAAAAAAAAAAAAAAATTGGTTTTTCTGAAAAATTTTTGTAAAACATTTACCCATGGGTTTAAGAAAAAGAAAAATGAAGAAGATGAAATTTTTTAATAATAATATGCACATACATGTCACAACAGAAATTGGAAAAGGTTATTATTGACTTATTGTAATGTCCCAAATATATATTTTTTTAAGGGGGAACGACCGTTTAGTCCTATTTGAGGATTAATATGATGGTTCAGTCCCAGCTAAAAATAATATGACAGTTTAGTCCAAAAAGGTGAAAAACCACACATGTAAATTTTACTTGACAAAAATGCCCCAACAATAAATACATAAGCAGTAAGTACTAACTAACTTTTTTTATTTTATTTTTAAAACAAAAAATGACATAACTTTTAAAATACAAATCAGTTTTTCATACAAATTATATTTTTGGAAATCTTACATTGAGATCTTTAAAAT